>SJYT01071807.1:16508-33499 GCA_006410635.1 Cephalophus harveyi
TTTTCTAGGGCTCCAAAATCACTGTGAACCATGACTACAGCCATGAAATTTAAAGGCACTGGCTCTTTGGAAGAAAAGTTATGACAAAACTAGACAACATATTAAAAAGCAGAGTCATCACTTTGCTGACAAAGGTCTGTATAGTCAAAGCTATGGTTTTTCCAGTAGTCATGCACAAATGTGAGAGTTGGACCATAAAGAAAACTGAGCACTGAATAATTGATGTTTTCGAGTTGTGGTGCTGGAGAAGACTTTTCAGAGTCCCTTGGACTGCAAGGAGATCAAGCCAGTCAATCCTAAAGGAAATCAAGTCTGAATATTCATTGGAAGGACTGATGCTGAAGCTAAAACTCCAATACTTTGGTCACCTGATGTGAAGAGCCAGCTCATTGGAAAAGATCCTGATGCTGGGAATGATTGAGGGCCTGAGGAGAAGGGGACAACGGAGGATGAGATGGTTGGATGGCATCATCAGTTCAATGGACATGAGTTTGAGCAAATGGCTGCTAAGTCACTTCAGTCGTGTCCGACTCTGTGATCCCCCATAGACGGCAGCCCACCAAGCTCCCCCATCCCTGGGATTCTCCAGGCAAGAACACTGGAGTGGGTTGCCATTTCCTTCTCCAATGCATGAAAGTGAAAAGTGAAAGTGAAATCGCTCAGTCGTGTCTGACTCTCAGTGACCCCATGGACTGCAGCCTTCCAGGCTCTTCTGTCCATGGGATTTTCCAGGCAAGAGTACTGGAGTGGGGTGCCATTGCAGGAGATAGTAAAGGACAGGGAAACCTTGTGTGCTGCAATCCATGGAGTTGCAAAGAGTCAGACATGACTGAGCAACAGCAATTTTGCACTCCAAGGCCAAACTTGCCTGCTATTCTGGGTATCTCTTGACTTTCTACTTTTGCATTTCAATCCCTTGTGCTTTAAAGGACATCTTTTTTTGCTGTTAGTTCTAGAAGGTTTTGTAGGTCTTCAAAGAACCATTTGACTGAAGCTTCTTCAGCATTAGTTGCTGGGTTATAGACTTGGATGACTGCGATGTTGAATGTCTGCCTGGCAATGAACTGAGATCATCATGCCATTTTTGAGATTCCACCCAAGTTCTGCATTTCAAACTCTTTTGCTGACCATGAGAGCTACTCCATTCTTCTAAGGGATTCTTGCCCACAGTACTAGATATAATGGTCAACTAAATATATATTTTTGGTTCTGTTATTCTGGAAAACCCTATACTAATATAAATGTGCACTGCTCCTTTAATGAGTTTTTGCTTTATTTTGAAAACTAACAGGAAGTATGATAACAGAAGCCAAGCTGCATGCAGTAACCATCTCAAACCAAGGAATCTTCTTGTGCTTTGTTACAAGATTCAAAAAGAGTGATGCACTCTTATTGCATTCTATATATTTGTACTGTGATTTTTTTTTAATTTCATAAATATTTCACAAATACTTGTTTAGAAATTCATATGTGCAAGCTATTCTGCCATTCCCTGCAAAAAATATAAAGAGTGTTAAGATTTTTAAGTTACTATCGAAAAGAGTTTTAAGGCCCAAAATAAGTAATATCCAAGCCCAAGGGTGGTCTAAGAAGAGCAAATAAACCAACAATGTTTCAAATGAGTGGGCATTGTCATCCTCTTTAGGGCAATCTGAAAGTGGATCTTCTACACGCTAAGGTACAAGACAGACCTTGAAGAGAGACACCATGGAAATTATGAAGGGGCAGTTGGGGGCTGGGGAGGTGGATTCTCTGTGGGGAGACCGGTAGGAGCAAAAGGACATAACTGATGAGGGAAGTGTATCCAGAGTCTTTCAGTAACTTACTGTTGATATAAAAGAAAGTCCACAGAAGAATTGTGAAGGAAAGGACTTGGAGTTCAACCACAGTATAATTGAAAGGACCTCAACTTATACCACAGTGAACAAATGAAGAGTAAGGAAGATAGAGATAGGAAGATATATAAACATATATATACACACACATATAGACATAATATAGTGTTAACATGCACATGTATAAATAAATATATGCTAAAGTATGTATGTTGTGTGTATACATACACACACACCACACACAAAAAAACTGGTAATGGCAATCCATTATAGATCTTTGAAGAGTAATATGATTTAATCTGACTTCTTTTTACAAAGAAATACCTGGCAGATATGTTTGGAAAATAAGAGAGAATGAGCAGAATGAAGTAGATAAGTAACTGGGACTTTGTAAATCCAGAGGTAGGTGGTTATGAAAGTGAGGGTCACAGTGGTATCAGTAAGAAGGTACTTAGGATGAGTGACGAGAGGTAGAGAAGGGGTGGACCTGAAGGTGAATCACTCATTATTCTTAGCGTATGGAGTGTGATGAAAATGAACATTTAAGGACTTTGGGGCAAAAATATGCAAACTCTTGTTTATTTTCATTTCTTCCCCAGCCACACCACGGGCATCAAGATATCATATCTTAACATTATTCGAACTTTGAAGAGATGCATTTAGATTTCCTCATTGTCCACCACACATCCTGATAATCTGATAATCTTTACATGTTTCTAGTTTCTTACTAGGTTTACTTTTTAAAAATTCAAAGAATATTGATCCATTTTTTCTATCTTACCACTTCATTCTTCTTCTTTTAGGCTATACAGCATACATCTTCAATCTAATCTCCTAGCTTTCTTAGTTTATGAATCTTTTCAAGTTGATCAATAGAATACAGACACAAAAAGGACTGTAGAAGTCATAGACAATGAAAGGAAACATGCCTCTTTGCCTTTTCCTAAGCATCACTCTAAGCTAAGAGCATCTCTTGCAGTGTAGCTCTGTGTCTTACTCCCATGCCATTTTTTCCCTCCTTGCTTTTCCTTTTCTTTGTGTGATATGACAGGTGATTACCACAAGAAGTGAAAGTTCAGTTCAGTTCAGTTCAGTCCCTCAAGTGGTGTCTGACTCCTTGCAACCCCATGAACTGCAGCACCCCAGGCCTCTCTGTCCATCACCAACTCCCAGAGGCCATCCAAACCCATGTCCAGTGAGTCGGTGATGCCATCCAACCATCTCATCCTCTGTCGTGCCCTTCTCCTCCTGCCCTCAATCTCTACCAGCGTCAAGGTCTTTTCCAAAGAGTCAACTGTTCGCATGAGGTGGCCAAAGTATTGGAGTTTCAGCTTTAGCATCAGTCCTTCCAGTGAACACCCAGGACTGATCTTTAGGATGGACTGGTTGGATCTCCTTGCAGTCCACGGGACTCTCAAGAGTCTTCTCCAACACCACAGTTCAAAAGCATCAATTCTTCAGTGCTCAGCTTTCTTTATAGTCCAACTCTCACACCCATACATGACCACTGGAAAAAACATAGCCTTGATTGATGGACCTTTGTTGGCAAAGTAATGGCTCTGCTTTTTAATATGCTGTCTAGGTTGGTCATAACTTTCCTTCCAAGGAGTAAGCGTCTTTTCATTTCATGGCTGCAATCGCCATCTGCAGTGATTATTCCACCAGGAAACACAACAATGATTCCACTAATTGAAAATAGACTGCCCCCTCAATCCTGCTAACTCTATGCTCCTTTAAATCCTCAAAGAAGGGAGTTACTGTGCTAGATGAGGTGTTTGATGGCAGCCACCAAGGGGAAATGGGACTGCTCCACCAAGGGAGTAACGAAGAGTATGTCTGAGATACAGAAAACACACTGAGGTATCTCTTAGTATTTTCATTCACACGATTCAGGTCAATGAAAACGCCAACAGACCAATACAGACAGTAGTTCTTATGGCCCAGACTCTTCAGGAATGAAAGTTTGTGTTAATACACAAGGTGAAGAACACTGTCCACCTGAGGCAAAGGGAATACAGAATGGATAAGTTAGTTAAAATATCAGCTACAGTCATGTGATCATTTACAGCTATGAAGACTGCAATTACCAAGAGATTTCCTTCCTAGTGTGATATGAATACATTTGTGTGTGTGTGGCAAATTTTTTCACTTTTATTCCCTTATTGTGTGACATAAGATGTACTGACTTTATTTATACTAGTTAAATAATATCAAATTAATAACACTCAAATTACCAGATATTAAGGAGAAAAATAAATATCACTCAAAGATTTTACCTCCTCAAGAAAGAGATAGAACATTTTTTGTTATACATATATAAGTGTACTATGTTAGGTGGAATATAGCTTTGTTGTTTTCTTTATGTGAGGATAAAATATGGTCTTAGGAGATGTTCACAGGTGCCAAGTTGACCATGGGTAGACTTGGGCAAATTCCTTTGTGGCTCAGATGGTAAAGCGTCTGCCTACAATGCAGGAAACCCTGGTTCAATACTATGTTAGGTGGAATATAGCTTTGTTGTTTTCTTTATGTGAGGATAAAATATGGTCTTAGGAGATGTTCACAGGTGCCAAGTTGACCATGGGTAGACTTGGGCAAATTCCTTTGTGGCTCAGATGGTAAAGCGTCTGCCTACAATGCAGGAAACCCTGGTTCAATCCCTGGGTCGGGAAGTTCCCCTGGAGAAGAAAATGGCAACCCACTCCAGTATTCTTGCCTGGAAAATCCCATGGACAGAGGAGCCTGGTAGGCTAAAGCCCATGAGTCATAGAGTCTGACACGACTGAACGACCTCACTTCTCTTCAGGAGAGGAGGCTTTCCAGCATATCAAGGCTAATGTAAAAGCTAGGTTCAATCCCTGGGTTGGGAAGATCTCCTGGAGAAGGAAATGGCAACCCACTCCAGTATTCTTGCCTGGAAAATCCCATGGACAGAGGAGCCTGGTAGGCTAAAGTCCATGGGGTCACAGAGTCTGACACGACTGAACGACCTCACTTCCCTTCAGGAGAGGAGGCTTTCCAGCATATCAAGGCTAATGTAAAAGCTGTTGTGCTCGTGGGCCATATCCAGCACAAGCACTGGTTCTGGAGGTGGCAGTGGAAGAGCTCGGCACCTTCAACAGACTTCTAGAAGTGGATCATGGTGCATGCCCTTAGAATTCTGAGCAAAGCACTGCCATCCTCTAGATAACTACTCTAATTCAGAGAAACAACCATTGGCCTGCTAGTGGGCCTTAGGAGGAAAAGAATGTTTAACCATGGCCATCAATTTTCCATGATACCAGAGCTGCCCTTGCTAAGCTGAATAGTATCCCTGTCACTTTCCATGCAGTTGAGTATGCACAGCATTTCTTCATCAAATGAAATTAGTATATATAAACTTGATCAAGCAGGAACAAGCCCTAAGGGCACAAGTAAGTTACTAAAGCAGTGGTCCAAACTCCATTTGCCTTCAGTCCCGCTGCAGTGGCTTCTGTCTCCCCGCCTGGGCCTGCGTCCTTATGATTAGTTGACCGAGAAGACTGAGGCCTGATTTACAGATGGTTCTGAGTGGTATGCAGGCACCATCATAAAGGGGACAGCTGCTGCCCTACAGCTCCTCTCTGTGATATTGCAGAGGACAGTGGTGAAGATAGAACTTTCCAGTGAGCGGGTCTTTGACCATTGCACCTGATTGTACACTTTCTTAGGGAGGAGAAATGGACGGTTGTGTGATTATATGCCAGTTTATTGATTGTGGCTAGTGGTTTGGTGGAATTTTCATAGACTTTGAAGGAATATGATAGGAAATTAATGACAAAGCGATCTATAGAAGAGTTATATTAATAGATCTCTCTGAATGGGCAAAAAACATGAAGGTATTTGTGTCCCATGCAAATGTTCACCCAAAAAATGTGATCTCAGCAGAATAGGATATTATCATTACGTGATTAAGATGATGGTAAAGAATCCACCTGTAGTGCAGGAGACCCAGGTTCTGTCTCTGGGTCAGGAAGCTCCCATGGATAAGGCAACGGAGACCCACTCCAATTTTCTTGCCTGGAGAATCCCATGGAGACAGAAACCTGGTGGGCTACAATCCAGGGGGTTGCAAAGAGCCAGACATGACTGAGCAATTAAACACACAATGTATAGACACCAGTCATTCTTTCTCAAACACCTCAGTCACCACTCAGTGGGCTCCCAAATTAAGTGGCCAAAGTGGTAGGGACAGAGGTTACTGATAGGCTCAACAACACTTACTTCTCCTTCCTAAGTCCAGCTTGACTTTGGCCACTGCTGGGTACCCAGTCAGTCAGCCGTCGACCCAACATTAAGCCCTTGGTGTGGCACCACCATTCATTAGCATGATCAGCTGTGTATCTGGTGGCAGCCTGGTTACATCTGAAGTGGGAGTCCTTTGTTCTTATTGGAATATATACTTACTCTAGATATGTCTAGATTTATTGACTTCCCTGCAGTCAATGCTTCTGCCAATATTATCATCCTTGGTCTTATAGAATTCCTTAGCCACTGTCATTGTTGTTCAGTCACTCAGTCATGTCCAACTCTTTGCAACCCCATGCACTGCAGCACGCCAGGCTCCCCTGTTTCTCACTGTCTCCCAGAGTTTGCTCAAACTCATGTCCATTGAGTCAGTGATGCCATTCAACCATCTCGTACTCTTTCACCCCTTCTCCTCCTGCCTTCATCTTTCCCAGCATCAGAGCCCCTGTCTCCTGCATTGGCAGATGGATTCTTACCACTGAGCCACCAGGGAAGCTCTGTCACAGTATTCTTAATAGCACTGATTCTGGTCAAGGAATTCACTTCAGAGCAAAAATAAGTGTGGCAGTGTGCCCATGCTTGTGAAAATCACTGGTCTTACTCTATCCCCCATCATTCTAAAGCAAACAGTTTGATAGAATGGTGAATCTCTGAACCAACCACCAGTATATTACAGAGCCCCTGTCTCCTGCATTGGCAGATGGATTCTTACCACTGAGCCACCAGGGAAGCTCTGTCACAGTATTCTTAATAGCACTGATTCTGGTCAAGGAATTCACTTCAGAGCAAAAATAAGTGTGGCAGTGTGCCCATGCTTGTGAAAATCACTGGTCTTACTCTATCCCCCATCATTCTAAAGCATACAGTTTGATAGAATGGCGAATCTCTGAACCAACCACCAGTATATTGTACTGTTTCACCCATAGCAGATTAATGGGTCTAGGAATCGCGGAGCGAAAATGGGAGTGACACCAGTCACTATTACCTCTAAGAACCCCTAGAGAATTTCGTTTCTTGTTTCTGTGTTTTTCTGTCCTTCGGGCCTTACCCTCTGACTTACAGAGGGAGGAATGTTTCTGCTGCTAAGTCACTTCAGTCGTGTCCATTTCTGTGTGACCCCATAGACGGCAGCTCACCAGGCTCCCCTGTCCCTGGGATTCTCCAGGCAAGAATACTGGAGTGGGTTGCCGTTTCCTTCTCCAATGCATGAAAGTGAAAAGTGAAAGGGAAGTCACTCAGTAGTGTCCAACTCTTCGCGACCCCATGGACTGCAGCCCACCAGGCTCCTCTGTCCATGGGATTGCCAGGCAAGAGTACTGGAGTGGGGTGCCAGTGCCTTCTCCAGAAAGGAATGTTTCTACCGGGACACAAAACCATGATTCCACTGAGCTGAAAGTAGATTGACACTCAGTACCTTTGGGTCTGCATTCCTCTGAATCAGCAGACAAAAAAGAAATTCTGTGGTGGCCGAGGTGATTGATGACAACTACCAGGACACAGTTAGATTATTCTACAAAGGGAGTAAGGAAAAGAGTGTCTGGAGTAGAGAAGATTCTCTAGTCTCTCAGTGTTTTCATTCCCATGATTAAGGTCATTGAACAACTTCAACAAACAAGTCAGACAGTACTTCTAATGGCTCAGGTTCTTCAGGAATGAAAGCTTGCTTTACCCTACCAGGTGAAGAACAGTGGTCACCTGAGAGCCTTCCTGAAGCCAATAGGAATATAAAATATGTAGAGAAATAATTCAGTTAAAATATCAGCTACAAAATAAATATCAGCTACAATCACGTGAGCTGTTACAGATATGAGGACTGTAATTGCCAAGAGATTTCTTTCTTAGTGTGATGTGGATACATTTGTGTATGTGTAGAGCAAATGACTCAGCGACTGAACTGAACTGAACTGAACTGAGAGTAAATGTCTTAGTTTTCTTTCCAGTCTTCTTTCCTTGGCATGTGCATAGGATATCCTGACTATATAATATAGAGGTTGAGGGTTGTTCATTTGCCATTATAGTATTTAAGTTACCATTTATCATGGAGAGAAATAAATATCACTCAAAGAATTTACCTACTTTTCTGGGGAAGGAGATAGTAATTCTTTCCAGTCTTCTTTCCTTGGCATGTGCATAGGATATCCTGACTATATAATATAGAGGTTGAGGGTTGTTCATTTGCCATTATAGTATTTAAGTTTTTTTACCATTTATCATGGAGAGAAATAAATATCACTCAAAGAATTTACCTACTTTTCTGGGGAAGGAGATAGTAACTTTTCCTTTATCCACAAATGGGTGTGTTATGTTAGGTGGAATATAACTTTATTCTTTTTATATGTGGAGATAACATATGGCTTTAGGAGCTATGTATGGGTGCCATGATGATTATGGATAGATTTTAAGGTTAGTTTTATGTCATGGCCGGGATGTGGGCTGTCCATTTATCTGATTAAACATTATTTTGGAGTGTGTCTGTGAGACTGTTTCCAGAAGTGATTAGTAACTTTTCTGGGGAAGGAGATAGTATCTTTTCCTTTATCCACAAATGGGTGTGTTATGTTAGGTGGAATATAACTTTATGCTTTTTATATGTGGAGATAACATATGGCTTTAGGAGATATGTATGCATGCCATGGTGATTATGGATAGATTTTAAGGTTAGTTTTGTTTGTCAACATGGCTGGGATGTGGGCTGTCCATTTATCAGATTAAACATTATTTTGGAGTCTGTCTGTGAGACTGTTTCCAGAAGTAATTAGTATGGAAGTGGTGGACTGAGTAAAGCACATGATTCTCCCAATGTACCTGGGCATCATCCAGTCTGCTAGGAGTCTCAATGTAACAGCAAGGCAGAGGAAGGTTGTTGCCTGGTTGACACTGATCTTTAGGTGCTTTAGGTGATAACTGTTTTCAGAAGTGATTAGTATGGAAGTGGTGGACTGAGTAAAGCACATGATTCTCCCAATGTACCTGGGCATCATCCAGTCTGCTAGGAGTCTCAATGTAACAGCAAGGCAGAGGAAGGTTGTTGCCTGGTTGACACTGATCTTTAGGTGCTTTAGGTGATCCTGATTCTCAAGACTTTGTACTCAGACAGGAATCTATACCACTGGCCCTCCTGTCTCAGGCCTTCTTTTGAATTACGACACTTGCTGTCCTCAGTCTCCAGCAGTGTTGCAGGCAACTGGCTGAATTTAGTAAAATGGTATCATGCTAAACACTTAAATAACTGTTAAACAACACAGATTGATTTTCAAAGTATCTTTTTAAAGGAATCATATTCTCTAAATGCAGAATATATATTCTTTATATGTGCAATATGTTTTCTGAAATATTTTTCAAAAGTGTATATTTTACCTCTTTCTTAACATGCCACTCTAATGAAAAATAATGTACTCAATTAATAAATCTGTAACAGAAGATGAATGGAATCACATCATTTTACTAGATATTTTGATAATTTCTGGAAGGCATAAAGTGGTTTGAATTGTACTAAAGGTCAGAACAGAGGAGTCTGTAGACAGTATATTTTACCTCTTTCTTAATGTGCCACTCTAATGAAAAATAATGTACTCAATTAATAAATCTGTAACAGAAGGTGAATGGAATCACATCATTTGACTAGATATTTTGATAATTTCTGGAAGCCATAAAGTGGTTTGAATTGTACTAAAGGGGTCAGAACAGAGGCGTCTGTAGACCAAACATCTGTAGGGGAAGGCTACAAGGAGGTCTGAGTTTCATGGAAGCCTCCAACTGTCTGTTCAGTACTCACCAAGCTAAATTAAGACTTGATAGGTTATACAGCCCACTCATATACTCATAACTTGACATCAGACTTCTCATTCAAAGAAAAATCTATTAGGAAATGTCCTTAATGACAGTAGAAGAATATGCATACATTTAGCCTGCACTTTCAGTTAGTCTTTGGGTCACTACAGTGTATGAAAACGCAAAAATCCACATAATTGACAGGAAACCATCTGAACAATGGAAACATTGTACACCAATGATAATCAACAAACTACAGACATATACAATTAAAATTAATCTTTAGGGAGAAGATTAAAAGCAACTTGAAAGTGATCAATCCATTCCATTTTCTTAGAACTGAGAATGCTTCAGAGAAATTAAAGTAAGACAAATGAACTGGTCTAATCTTGTGACCTGCACAAGACTCTAAGAATATAAAGTAATGTATTTTTAAAAAATACTTGTAGCTGAAAACCGTTCTATGGTCACCAGTAAACCTCTTTCTCCAGCCACACTTGTCATCACCAGATAAGCTCATGAAAAAGGCAAAATGATGATAAGAACGAAGGTTACATGTGAGCCCTACATCATTCAGTTCAGTTCAGTTCAGTCGCCTAGTCGTGTCTGACTCTTTGCGACCCCATGAATCACAGCACACCAGGCCTCCTTGTTCATCACCATCTAGGGCTTCAAAATCACTGTGAACCATTACTACAGCCATGAAGTTTAAAGGCACTTGCTCCTTGGAAGAAAAGTTATGACAAAACTAGACAACATATTAAAAAGCAGAGTCATCACTTTGCTGACAAAGGTTTGTATAGTCAAAGCTATGCTTTTTCCAGTAGTCATGTACAAATGTGAGAGCTGGACCATAAAGAAAACTGAGCACTGAAGAATTGATGTTTTCGAGTTGTGGTGCTGGAGACTTTTCAGAGTCCCCTGGACTGCAAGGAGATCAAGCCAGTCAATCCTAAAGGAAATCAAGTCTGAATATTCATTGGAAAGACTGATGCTGAAGCTAAAGCTCCGACACTTTGATCACCTGATGTGAAGAGCCAGCTCATTGGAAAAGATCCTGATGCTGGGAATGATTGAGGGCCTGAGGAGAAGGGGACAACAGAGGATGAGATGGTTGGATGGCATCATCAGCTCAATGGACATGAGTTTGAGCAAATGGCTGCTAAGTCACTTCAGTCGTGTCTGACTCTGTGTGACCCCATAGACGGCAGCCCACCAGGCTCCCCTGTCCCTGGGATTCTCCAGGCAAGAACACTGGAGTGAGTTGCCATTTCCTTCTCCAATGCATGAAAGTGAAAAGTGAAAGTGAAGTCGCTCAGTCGTGTCTGACTCTAAGCGACCCCATGGACTGCAGCCTTCCAGGCTCTTCCATCCATGGGATTTTCCAAGCAAGAGTACTGGAGTGGGGGTGCCATTGCAGGAGATAGTAAAGAACAGGGAAACCTGGTGTGCTGCAGTCCATGGAGTTGCAAAGATTCAGACATGACTGAGTGACTGAACAACAACAATTTTGCACTCCAAGGCCAAACTTGCCTGCTATTCTGGGTATCTCTTGACTTTCTACTTTTGCATTTCAACCCCTTATGCTGAAAAGGACATCTTTTTTTGCTGTTAGTTCTAGAAGGTCTTGTAGGTCTTCAAAGAACCATTTGACTTCAGCTTCTTCAGCATTAGTTGCTGGGACATAGACTTGGATGACTGCGATGTTGAATGTCTGCCTTGGCAATGAACTGAGATCACCCTGCCATTTTTGAGATTCCACCCAAGTTTTGCATTTCAAACTCTTTTATTGACCATGAGAGCTACTCCATTCTTCTAAGGGATTCTTGCCCACAGTACTAGATATAATGGTCAACTAAATATATATTTTTGGTTCTGTTATTCTGGAAAACCCTATACTAATATAAATGTGCACTGTTCCTTTAATGAGTTTTTGCTTTATTTTGAAAACTAAAAGGAAGTATGATAACAGAAGCCAAGCTGCATGCAGTAACTATCTCAAACCAAGGAATCTTCTTGTGTTTTGTTACAAGATTCAAAAGAGTGATGCACTCGTACTGCATTCTATATATTTGTACTGTGATTTTTTTTAAGTTTCATAAATATTTCACAAGTACTTGTTTAGAAATTCATATGTGCAAGCTATTCTGCCATTCCCTGCAAAAAATATAAAGAGTGTTAAGGTTTCTAAGTTGTTATTGAAAAGAGTTTTTAGGCCCAAAATAAGTAATATCCAAGCCCAAGGGTGGTCTAAGAAGAGTAAATAAACCAACAGTGTTTCAAATGAGTGGGCATTGCCATCCTCTTTAGGGCAATCTGAAAGTGGATCTTCTACATGCTAAGGTACAAGATAGACCTTGAAGAGAGACACTATGGAAATTATGAAGGGGCAGTTGGGGGCTGGGGAGGTGGATTCTCTGTGGGGAGACCAGTAAGAGCAAAAGGACATAACTGATGAGGGAAGTGTATCTAGAGTCTTTCAGTAACTTACTGTTGATATAAAAGAAAGTCCACAGAAGAATTGTGAAGGAAAGGACTTGGAGTTCAACCATAGTATAATTGAAAGGACCTCAACTTATATCACAGTGAACAAATGAAGGGTAAGGAAGATAGAGATAGAAAGGTATATAAACATATGTATATATAGATGTATATATATGGATATATAGACATCATATAGTGTGAACATGCACATGTATAAATAAATATATGCTAAAGTATGTATGCTGTGTGTATATATACACACACATCACACAAAAAACCTGGTAAATGGCAATCCATTATAGATCTTTGAAGTGTAATATGTTTTAATCTGACTTCTTTTTACAAAGAAATATCTGGCAGATATGTTTGGAAAATAAGAAAGAATGAGCAGAATGAAGTAGATAAGTAACTGGGACTTTGTAAATCACAGAGGTAGGTGGTTATGAAAGTGAAAGTGAGGGTCACAGTGGTATCAGTAAGAATGCACCTAGGATGAGTGACGAGAGGCAGAGAAGGGATGGACCTGAAGGTGAATCACTCATTATTCTTAGCATATACAGTGTGATGAAAATGAACATTTAAGGACTTTGGGGCAAAAGTATGCAAACTCTTGTTCATTTTCATTTCTTTCCCAGCCACACCAAGGGCATCAAGAGATCATATCTTAGCATTATTTGAACTTTGAAGAGATGCATTTAGATTTCCTCATTGTCCACCACACATCTTGATAATCTGATAACCTTTACATGTTTCTAGTTTCTTACTAGGTTTACTTTTTAAAAATTCAACTAATATTGATCCTTTTTTTTTTTTTATCTTACCACTTCATTCTTTTTCTTTTAGGCTATACAGCATACATCTTAAATCTAATCTCCTAGCTTTCTTAGTTTATGAAGGTTTTCAAGTTGATGAATAGAATACAGACAAAAAAAGGACTGTAGAAGTCATAGACAATGAAAGGAAACATGCCTCTTTGCCTTTTCCTAAGCATCACTCTAAGCTAAGAGCATCTCTTGCAGTGTAGCTCTGTTTTCACTGTCTTACTCCCATGCCATTTTTTTCCTTCTTGCTTTTCCTTTTCTTTGTGTGATATGACAGGTGATTACCACAAGAAGTGAAAGTTCAGTTCAGTTCAGTTCAGTCGCTCAAGTGGTGTCTGACTCCTTGCAACCCCATGAACCGCAGCACCCCAGGCCTCCCTGTCCATCACCAACTCCCGGAGGCCACCCAAACCCATGTTCAGTGAGTCGGTGATGCCATCCAACCATTTCATCCTCTGTCGTCCCCTTCTCCTCCTGCCCTCAATCTTTACCAGCGTCAAGGTCTTTTCCAGAGTCAACTGTTTGCATGAGGTGGCCAAAGTTTGGAGTTTCAGCTTCAGCATCAGTCCTTCCAATGAACACCCAGAACCGATCTCCTTTAGGATGGACTGGTTGGATCTCCTTGCAGTCCAAGGGACTCTCAAGAGTCTTCTGCAACATCACAGTTCAAAAGCATCAATTCTTTGGTGCTCAGCTTTCTTTATAGTCCAACTCTCGCATCCATACATGACCACTGGAAAAACCATAGCCTTGACTAGACGGACCTTTGTTGGCAAAGTAATGGCTCTGCTTTTTAATATGCTGTCTTGGTTGGTTGTAACTTTCCTTCCAAGGAGTAAGCGTCTTTTCATTTTGTGGCTGCAATCACCATCTGCAGTGATTTTGGAGCCCAGAAAAATAAAGTCAGCCACTGTTTCCACTGTTTCCTCATCTATTTCCCATGAAGTGATGGGACTGGATGCCATGATCTTGGTTTTCTGAATGTTGAGCTTTAAGCCAACTTTTTCACTCTCCTCTTTCACTTTCATCAAGAAGCTCTTTAGTTCTTCACTTTCTGCCATAAGGGTGGTGTTATCTGCATATCTGAGATTATTGACATTTCTCCTGGCAATCTTGATTCCAGCTTGTGTTTCCTCCAGCCCAGCCATTTCTCGTGATGAAAGTTACCATAGCCTAAATAAAGTGGAATATGGGACCTTTGACGGCAGATGAAATTCCTGTGATTTGCCTCTGTTCAATCAAATACCAACCTGCCTCCTCTGTGGAATTAAAAATAATGAGTCTCTGTCTCTAGTCTATGGTTTATAAGTATCAAGGATACCATAAATAATTCCCCCTTAGAGGAAATTCACTATTTTAGTACTTTATGCATTTTTAGTCATGTTCTAGAACATAAAAGCATATAAAATGATTGTTTGTCTTTGTTTTTTGCTTTATTTTGGTATTCTATAAACAATTAACTTAAAATTTTGCAATAAGAAGTAAGAATTATTTAGAGAATTTATTAGGTACTAACATAAGTCCTAAAATTATAGGACATGATAAGTACAAAAATTTTTGAATACTAATCATTACATAGCAAGATTAAAACTATACAATTTAGTTAATGCTTTAATAAAAACAGATATTACTATGAGATCTAAAAATATCTCTTTAACACTTTTTCAATGAATCTATGACTTTCTTATTTCTCAGGCTGTAAATAATTGGATTTAAGAAAGGAATTATGACAGTGTAAAATAGAGAGTCTATCATATCTTGATCACCTGCTTGTTCAGATCCAGGGTGCACATACATGAAGAGAAGAGGCCCATAGTATAAAGAGACAGACAGAAAGTGGGCCCCACAGGTGGAGAAGGCCTTCCTTATTCCTTGTATAGACTTCTTTTTTAATATTGTAAAGAGAATAAGTGTATAAGAGATAAAAACAATGAGAATGGTAAACACCTGAATTGAACCAGAGAAAATAAATACCATCAGAACATTAATAGAGGGATCAGTACAAGAAATTTTAATCAGTGGCATAATGTCACAATAAAAGTGATGTATTATATTAGAGTTACAAAACGTGACTCTGAATAACAAACCTGTATGAATTATGGAATGTATAAGGCCACCTAAAAATGATAAGACTAATAGTTGCAAGCATAGTCTATTGGTCATAATCACTGAATAAAGTAATGGTTTGCAAATAGCTACATAGCGATCATATGCCATTGTTGACAGCAAAAAACATTCCGTGGTTACACTGACGACAAAGGAAAAGAATTGTACCATGCATTCAGAGAGAGAGATCATCTTACTCTTGCCTAGGAAATTGACCAGCATTCTGGGGGTAACTGTAGATGATACCCAGGCATCCACAAATGCTAAACTCCCAAGGAATAAGTACATGGGGGTGTGAAGGTGAGGGTCATTGTAGATGAGAGCAATCAGACCAAGGTTCCCCATGAGAGTGATGAGATATATCATTAAGAACAGAAGGAACAGGGGGATTTGCCACTCTAGTTGATGTGTGAGACCTGTGATAATGAACTCTGTCAGCTCTGTTGCATTTTTTCTTTCCATATCTTTGATAGATAGCCTCTGAAACAAGTGCAGTAAATGGAAAAAAAGTTATCAAGAATTTTAAAACTAATATTTATTGAAGGTAATTGAAATAAAACCATATACTATCTAAATGCTTTTTATTAATCTTACTACATAGTACATAAAAATTACTTGTATAGATTATGTTAAAACATTGCAATTACAACATTTAAAAATTTGTACAGAAATGAACAGATTTAGAAGAGATGAAAGACTTTCTGGAGATGTGCAAAATTAGGGGATGCTATAGAATGAGGTCAAGGCATTCTATGTGTAAGACATGGATGCAGCATCTAAGTACAGATGTTAGAAGGACCCAGTTTATAAAATGAATTGAATGCCATATGAATGATCTTGAGCTATATTCTTCAGGAAATAAGCAAGAAATGAAAACATATAAAACAGGAAGTGGCAACATCTGTTATTTTTTAAATTAAATATTGATTGAAGAAAATAGACTGCAGGGAGAGAAACTTGTGTCATAAATACTAACCCAAAAGTTGTGGCTATTGTCCAGTGACTCCCCAAATAGATTACACATCAGAATTATCTGAGAAAATTTCGTTCAAATTATAGATTCTGAAGTATTTCTGTAGACATTGGCTCAGTAGATCTTGAATGAAGTCTAATAATATACATTGTATAAATATTCCCCAGGTGATTTAAATGTATGGGAAATTATTAGGTCATGTGTGATATGACATTAGGAGTGACAAAGAAGACAAAGTGGGGGATCAAAATAAATCAGAATGAGGACTCCTTTGTGTTGCAGAATGCAGGTTGGTGTCCCTGATGCACTGTGAGGTCAAACAAACTAAAATATGTGAGTTTGGAGTAGAGAAAGGTATAATGCGGGGACTAACAAGGAGAATGGGTGACTTCAGCTCAAAAAATCCTAACTCACCAACGGTTTTCAAAAATTGATGTTGAAAGCTCAGATGAAATGGCCAGTTTTTGCAAGGAGCAACTTCTGAACGCCCAGGTATATAATTCTACAAAACCTTAATAAAAATAAAAAATAATGACCTGGGAGTCATAGAAGTGGCTAAAACATAGTATGATCTATCCATTGGAAAATGTGTATAAGGTAAAGGGAAATAAAGCATGAAAATAAATTTGAGGAAATTTAAAGAGGTTTAAAAGTGGATATATGTGTGTGTGTGTATATATATATGTATATATATATGTGTGTGTGTATATATATATATATATATATATATATATA
>SJYT01071807.1:33590-53999 GCA_006410635.1 Cephalophus harveyi
TGGGAGTCATAGAAGTGGCTAAAACATAGTATGATCTATCCATTGGAAAATGTGTATAAGGTAAAGGGAAATAAAGCATGAAAATAAATTTGAGGAAATTTAAAGAGATTTAAAAGTGGATATATGTGTGTGTGTATACATATGTGTATATATAAATATATAGCTATACACATAATTTTAGATACATAACACCTGATCCTATTTTCTACCTAATAAGTCTAAAAACCAAACTTCTAGAAACTGACTTTTCCTTGAACCTAATGTAAGGGGGCTTGATCTACTGCTAGTAATGCTACTGCATGTACACTGAATTTGGAATATATAGAGAGAATGACAAAGACTTGATGTGTGCAGAAGAGAATTATGGTTGCCAACTCAACCAAGGGAACAGTATCATGTCCTCAGAAAATGAATCCTGTGCACATCTCAATGGCATTTTCAGTGTGATTTGTGGTATTTAAGTTAAGCAACAATGACAACAGGGCTACTGAGCTAGAGCTAGAACATGATTTGGAGTGTTGGCTACCCATTTCTCCAGTGGGGTTCTCCAACTTTCTAGCATTTCTTTGTTGGATTTAGTCTTCATTCAATTAACTGTTTTACATCACAATGGCATTTTCAGTGTGATTTGTGGTATTTAAGTTCAGCAACAATGACAACAGAGCTACTGAGCTAGAGCTTGAACATGGTTTGGAGTGCTGACTACTCATTTCTCCAGTGGGGTTCTTCAACTTTCCTAGCTTTTCTTTGTTGGATTTAGTCTTCATTCGATTAACTGTTTTCCTCTTGGAAACAAGAGTACTGGCTCACCCAAAAAAGAAAAAAGGAAAGACCAGAAAAGGCTACTGAGCAGAGTGATCAGAGAAGAGGGAAGAGGTTGGAAAGCTGAATGTAGGGAACTTAAAGAAAGGACAATACTTTAAAAGCACACAGGAAAGTAGAGTGCCCAAAGTGACATAACTGCTCTTGTAAGATAAGGAGTGAAAAGATATAGCTGAGTGTGGGAATCAAGAGATTTTTAGTGGCTTTAGTAAAAGCAGTTTCCATTTTGTTATAGAACTGAATCAAAGAACACTGGAAAGTGGATGGAAGCAATGGTACAGCAGTGAGGAGAATGAAACAGAGTATCTGAGATGTGAAGAACAGATGAGATTTTTTTTCTTGTAGAAAAATGTCATGAAAATTTTCAAAAGCGATAGAGGAGGGCATTGAGATGAGAGTGGGTAGAGAAGTAGAATGAGAAGTGTAGGTGGGTGGAAAGAAAACATGAAACAACAAAAAGCAGGAAAAGAGGAAGGAACATAGATGGATAAGTGTAGAAACAAGAAGGAAATGAGGAGGGAGAGAAAGTATCAGAGAAAGCCTGGAGATGAAATAAGGGGAAATTCTCATCAGTTTGGGGGCTTTATGTTTCTATTAACCCTGGTTTTCCTTGAAATTTCTCAACACTGGGAAATTTTCCTTTTTCTTTCCTTCAAATATCCAAGTTTTTATTCCTAAGGAATTTGTGTATGACTGTGTTTAATTTAAATAAATTTACTTCAGAAATTTATATTGTCTATAAATATACTAACACTGCATCAAACTACTTTTCATGTTTGAAAAATATTTTACCTTTGCTATTACTGAGAGTAGAGCTGACTTTCTCTAGAAATCCTTCTGGTTTTCCATCACAGCATTTGCTTATCCACAGGTTTTATTAGCAGAATAAAATTGAGCCAAAGACTGGAACTGAATAAAGGTCATATAAATAACCAATGCCAATAACTGCAGCTGTTAACTGTGTATTTATTTGAAATACTTTTTCCTTCCAGTCAGTCCCAAATCAGTAAATAATGAAAAATTCTCAATTCAGTGTATGGATACTTATGAAGTTATAAAGGTCAAAATGATTGAGGACCATTTCCACCACTTTTGCATATATATGTACACAGATATACTCAATGAAATAATTAAAGAGTAGATGAAAGGATAGAGGGGTTACTATTTAGGTGATATAACTTAAATTTTAATCCACCAGTGTAGTTAATTAAATAGAATAAATATTTTGAATACAATTATCAGAAAGATTACTTACACAGGAAACATTGTGACCTAAATATTTAAATCAACTTTTAATTTAACATTCTAGTTTACCAACTCTTATCCTGTGGAGTCTTGTGATTATGCTAAGCAGATAATTAAGTGTGATTAAATGGTAAAATGTAGCCTTAGAGCTATTCTGCTTATTCATATTTACTCACCGTGATATTTCAACTGACTGTTCAGGTATCTTATAAACCAAATCAAAATTATTATAAATTTAAAATTCTTTTAAATTTCTATTAAAAATTAATATCATAGAGTCATCCTCTCTTACCTATATCTGTTAAGAAATTGTTGAGATTCTTTGAGAATTTGGCTTTCAGAAGCAAAAAATAGTACAAGAGCAGCAGAATGACAGTAACGTGATAGTTCTTTCCACAGATTCACTTTGGAGGCTTAATTTTCCAGGCTCAGGAAAATGCTGCTTATATACATTTTAACTATGTGCATTTGCCAGAAGAAGAAGGAATAATAAAATAAAATTCCCCTGATAACACCATTGATTCCTTAATGACAACCTAATGTGATATTAAAGTGTTGCACTCAGTATGTCAGCAAATTTGGAAAACTCAGTAATAATGAGAGTCCATTAAAAATCCTTGAAGAGTTATATGATTTAATCTCAGTTCCTTTTACAAAGAAAAATCTGGCAGATATGTTTAGGACATAAGAGAGAACCAGCAGAATGGAGTCAATAAGTAATTAGAGTTTTAGAGGTAGGTGGTTCTGAAGGTGAGGGTCACAGTGGTATCAGCAAGAATGTACCTAGAATCAATAGTGAGAGGAAGACAAGGGGTGGACCTGACGGTGAATCACTCGCTAGTCTTAAGAGTATGGAATGAAAATGAACATCTGGAGCACACACATCCAAATTCTTGTTCATGTCTTTCCTAGCCACTCACTGGGCAGTATGGTATCATATCTTAACATTATTTGAACTTTGTTAGTATGCATGTTAGTATGCAAAACTTCTCATTGTCATCCACACATTCCGATAACTTTACATGTGACTATTTCTTTTTCTAATTAATTTCACTTAAAAAAATTCTAGGAATATTGACCATTATTTTCCTATTCTGCCTCTTCATTCTTATCCATCCTAAACCTTCAGTTTATCTATTAACTTTCTTAGAAAAGTTTCCCAGATTGACCTACAAATACATACACATCTAGAAAGGACTCTAGAAATCATCATAGATAGTGAGAGATAACTTGCCTTTTGTCTCTCTCTTGGAGCACACTAAGGTAAAAGCATCTCTCATAGTGTAGCTCTTTGTCTTCGTTATCTTAGATCCCCTGTCATTTTTTTTTTCTCATTGCTTTCCCATTTCTTTCTGTGATATGAGAGTTGATTCCCATGAGAAGTGAAATTTACCATGCACCAAATAAAGTGGAATGTAAGACGTTTTGATGGCCAGCAGAATTCCTAGGGGTTGCCTCTCTTCACTCAAATACCAATCTGCCTCCACTTTGGAGTTAAATGTGACTGACTGATAAGTGTCAAAGACATCATAAACAAGTCTCCTTCAGAGGAACTGCTCTGTGTTAATAGTTAATGCATTTTAAAACCACATTGAAGAACATACAGGCATAGAAAATATTTGGGGATTTTTGCTTTATTTTAGTATTCTATAAAGAGGATTGAATTTTTTATGTGTTTTTGAATAAGAATATAAATCTATTTTATGGGATGTATTAGTTACTAATGTCTTAAGTCACTAAAATAATAGAATAATTATACATCCAAAAAAAAAAAAAAAACTGAACACTATCACATAGCAACATCTAAACCATATAATTTTGTTAATATTTAAATGAGAAGAGTACCGATAATACTATGAGATACAACCATCTCTCTTTAACATTTTTGTCAGGGAATCTATAACTTTCTTATTTCTCAGGCTATAAATAATTGGATTTAAGAAAGGAATTATGACAGTGTAAAACAAAGAGTCCATCATATGTTGATCATCTTCTTGTGTGGATCCAGGTCGCACATACATGAAAAGAAGAGGCCCATAGTATAAAGAGACAGACAGGAGATGGGCCCCACAGGTGGAGAAGGCCTTCCTTATGCCTTGCAAAGATTTCCTTTTTAATATTGTAAAGAGAACAAGTGTATATGAGACAAGAACTATCAGAATGGTGAACACCTGTATTGAGCCAGAGAAAATAAATATCATCAGAACATTAATAGAAGGATCAGTACAAGAAATTTTAATCAGTGGCATGACATCACAGTAAAAATGAAGTATTATGTTAGAGTTACAAAAGGTTAATCTGAATAAAAGACCTGTATGAATTATGGCATGAAGAAGGCCACCTACAAATGATGAGACTAGCAGCTGCATGCATAGTCTATTGGTCATAATCACTGGATAAAGCAATGGTTTGCAAATGGCTACATAGCGATCATATGCCATTGTTGCCAGCAAAAAACATTCTGTGGTTACACTGATTGCAAAGGAAAAGAATTGTACCTTGCATTCAGAGAGAGAGATCATCTTACTCTTGCCCAGGAAGTTGACTAGCATCTTGGGGGTCACTGTGGATGATAACCAAGTATCGACAAAGGCCAAATTCCCAAGAAAAAAGTACATTGGAATTTGAAGTTGAGGGTCATTGTAGATGAGTGCAATCAAACCAGTGTTTCCCATAATGGTGATGAGATATATCATAAAGAACAGCAGAAACAGGGGAATTTGCCACTCTGGTTGATGTGTAAGTCCTGTGAGAACTTACAGCTCTCTCAGCTCTGTTGCATTTTTTGTTTCCATATCCTTAAGAGATGGCCCCTGAAATGCAATATAGTAAATGGAAAAAGGGCATCATTTATTTTTAAAAGTGAATCTGCTGAGGGTAATTGAAATAAAAGCATATGCTAACCTGAATATTTTTATTTTATTTACTCTTACTATGATACATGAAAAATAGTAGAGGAAAAGTTATATCAAAATAATGCAATTGCATCATTTAAAATTTTTTTCAGAAGTTAGCAGATTTAGAACACAGAAAAGCATTATGTCATTTAAAACTTTGCACAGAAACGAGAAGATTTAGAAGAGAAGAAAGACATTCTGAAGATGAGCAAACTGAGGGGATACTAAATAACCTCAGATATGCAGATGACACCACCCTTATGGCAGAAAGAGAAGAGAAACTAAAGACCCTCTTGATGAAAGTGAAAGACGAGAGTGAAAAAGTTGGCTTAAAACTCAACATTCAGAAAACGAAGATCATGGCATCTGGTCCCATCACTTCATGGCAAATAGATGGGGAAACAATGAAAACAGTGACAGACTTTATTTTGGGGGGCTCCAAAATCACCGCAGATGGTGACTGCAACCATGAAGCTAAAAGACACTTGCTCCTTGGAAGAAAAGCTATGACCAACCTAGACAGCATATTGAAAAGCAGAGACATTGCTTTGTCAACAAAGGTCCGTCTAGTCAAAGCTAGTACAATAATCAACTATGGAAGTGAAATTTGGATTATAAAGAAAGCTGAGCACTGGAAAATTGATACTTTTGAACTGTGGTGTTGAAGGAGACTCTTGAGGGTCCCTTGGACTGCAAGGAGATCCAACCAGTCCATCCTAAATGAAATCAGTCCTTAATATTCATTGGAAGGACTGACATTGAAGCTGAAGCTTCAATACTTTGGCCACCTGATGCAAAGAACTGACTTACTGGAAAAGACCCTGATGCTGGGAAAGATTGAAGGCAGAAGGAGAAGGGGACAACAGAGGATGAGATAGTCAGATGGCACCACCGACTCAATGGACTTCAGTTTGAGCAAGCTCTGGGAGTTGGTGACGGACAGGGAAACCTGGCGTGCTGCAGTCCATGGGGTCGTAAAGAGTCAGACACAAATAAGTGACTAAAATGACTGATAGAATAAGGTCAAGAAATTCTTTGTGTAGAACATGGATGTAAGAACAAAGTGCCAGTGTTAGAAGGGACCAATTTATAAAATGAATGAAATGCCATAGGAAGATCTTGAACTTCATTCTGCAAGCATCTGGCAATAATTTAAAACTTATTAGACAAGGAGAGAGAACGTCACCTATTTTTTGAAGTTAAATATTTAGCTATAGAAAATAGGGTGCAGGGAGAAGAAACTTGCATCATAAACAATAATTAGAAGCTGTAGCTATTGTCCAATGATTCCTAAACCAGATTACACATCAGAATTGTCTGGTGGAGTTTTGTGCAAAATATTGATTCTGAAGTATAAGTGAAGAAATTGATTCAGTAGATTACGAATGGGCTCTGATAAAAGGCATTTTCTAAATATTCACCAGGTGATCTAAATGCATGTGAAATTCTTAGTTCATGTGATATAACATTAGGAATGATGAGAAAGACAAAGAGATCAAAATAAAATGAGAATGAATATCACTTGTACTGCTGAACTCAAGTTTGTGTTCCCAATGCATAGAGAGACCAGACAAACCAAAAAGTTTGTTTGCGAGTTTGGAACAGGGAAAAGTTTAGTACAGGGCTAGGCAAGGGGAATATGTGGTTTATGTTCTAAAATCCTAACTCATCCTTGGTTTTTGAGGAAGAATTTTTAAAGGCAAAACTTGGGATGAGGGCTGCGGAATGTATGACTCTCTTCTGATTGGTTTGTGGTGAGGTAACAGGGTGTGTTCCAGGAATCTTGTGCTCAGCCTGAAGTTACCATCTTCTACCTGAATAGAGGCCTTAAAGAAAAACTTAAAGCTATGTTGTTATGTATATTCCTTGAGGGAGAACGATGACCCTGCTTCATCTCTGCAATATTGTTTGCTGACCGTTTGTCTTTGCTTCTGTATCCTCCCCCCCTCCTTTTCCTAATTAAGAACTGTTTGAATCTGACCTTAGGAACTCAGAGAAGGTCTAGGAGCTAAAGCTTTATTCCTACAAAGAAATGGGAAATAATGAAAGTCTTTTGTACTTATGAAGGCCCTCAGTTTCACTAGAACTTGGTGACATGTAAGATGTGAAGGAGTGATTAATAAAGAAGAGAGAGTAACTAAGTTACTGGGCAGATGGACTTCAAAAATTGACATGGCAGATTTAGATGCAGTAGCTAGTTTTTGCAAGAACATCCTCTGGATATTCAAGTTAGATAAACTTCACAGTATGATTCTACAAAAAATTGATAGAAATAATGACTTGGGAGTCATTGAGGTGGCTGAAATACATAGTATGTATGACCTTTCCACTGGCCAGTGTGAGTGAGGTAAAGAGAGAGAAGGCATGAAATAAACTTGAGGAAGTTATATTAGAGAGAAATGGATGTATATCATTTATTAGATGGAAAAATCTGATCATCTGTTTTTTACCATATGAGTCTTGGTGGCAAACAAAAGCTGTCATCCACTCTAGAAGCCAAAATTCTAGAAAGTGACTTTGCCCTCCCCCTTGAACCTAGGATGGGGCGGGGGTTGGGAGGCGGATGGTGAGGCACTTTATTTAGGGTTAGACACTCAAGCTCTTCCCTTGTGGCTCAGCTGGTAAAGAATCTGCCTGCAATGCAGCCCACCTGGGTTTGATCCCTGAGTTGGGAAGATCCCCTGGAAAAAGGAAAGGCTACACTTTCCCAGTATTCTGGCCTAGATGATTTCATGGAGTATATAATTCACAGGGTCGCAAAGAGTCAGACATGACTGAGCAACTTTCACTTTCACTCAAACTCAGGGCTCCCCTGGTAGCTCAGCTGGTAAGGAATCTGCCTGCAAAGCAGGAGACCTGGGTTCAGTCCCTGAGTTGGGAAGATTCCCTGGAGGGGGGCTTGGCAACCCACTCCAGTATTCTTGTCTAGAGAACTCCCCATGAACAGAGGAGGATGGCAGGCTACATTTCATGGAGTTGTAAAGAGTGGGACATGACTGAGTGACTAAGCAAAGCACCCAAACTCACCACACTGCATTTAGAATATATATAAAGACAAAAATTATATGTGCACGAAAAGAATTTTGTTTGCCAACTCAACCAAGGAAAAAGGATCGTGACCCCAGAAAATGAATCCTATGTCTACAGCAATGGCATTATCAGTGTGCAGTGTGGCATTTAAGTTCAGCTACAATGATAACAGGTCTTACTGAACTAGAACTGAAACATGATTTGGGTGTCAGCTGTCTGATTTCTTTCTTTGTGTACCTTACGATATATCCAGTGGATTTCTTCAACTTACCCTAGCGTTTCTTCTTTGGAGCCAATTTCCATTCAATTAACTTGATTATTCTTGCAACCAAGAGCTCTGGGTCACCCAAAAGGAGAAAAAGAAAGACCAAAAAATGCTACTGAGCCGAGGGAATAGAAGAAGCAGGAGGGAATTGGAAAACTGTGTTGGGAACTCAAACAGAGGAAAATACTCAAGAAGAACAAAGTCGAATACAGTCCTTAAGCCAAAATGAATATTCTGATAGAATAGAGTGAAAAGAAATCTTTGCATGTGGGAATTACGTCTTTAGTGAGAGCAGTTTTCATATTGTGACAGAGTGGAGTTAGAGAACAATGAGAAGTGGCACAACAGCGAGGAGAATGAAAGAAAGTATCCAATATGGTGAGAACAGTTCACATAGCCAAAATGAATATTCTGATAGAATAGAGTGAAAAGAAATCTTTGCATGTGGGAATTACGTCTTTAGTGAGAGCAGTTTTCATATTGTGACAGAGTGGAGTTAGAGAACAATGAGAAGTGGCACAACAGCGAGGAGAATGAAAGAAAGTATCCAATATGGTGAGAACAGTTCACATTTCTTGACCAAACTAGATAGCATATTAAAAAGCAGAGGCATTACTTTGCCAACAAAGTCAAGGCTATGGTTTTTCCAGTGGTCATGTATGGATGTGAGAGTTGACTGTAGAGAAAGCTGAGCACTGAAGAATTGATGCTTTTGAACTGTGGTGTTGGACTGTATGCGAGACAGCAAAAGAGACACAGATGTATAGAACGGACTTTTGAACTCTGTGGGAGTGGGAGAGGGTGGGATGATTTGGGAGAATGGCATTGAAACGTGTATTCTATCATGTAAGAACGAAGCACCAGCCTATGTTCGATACAGGATACAGGATACTTGGGGCTGGTGCACGGGGATGATCCAGAGAGATGATATGGGGTGGGAGGTGGGAGGGGGATTCAGGATTGGGAGCTCTTATATACCCATGGTGGATTCATGTCAATGTATGGCAAAACCAATACGGTATTGTAAAGTAAAATAAAGTAAAAATAAAATATAAAAATAAAAAACAAACAAACAAAAAGAAATCACATGATAAAACATAATGGAAAAGAATATTTTAAAAAGAATTGTGTGTATATGTATGTGTGTGTATGTATATATATATAACCAAATTACTTTGATGTGCAACAGGAAACAACCTTGTAAATCAGCTATATTTCAATATAAATAAATAAATAAGATTAAAAATAAATAAATATATTAACACTGCATCAAACTTCTTTTCATGTTTGAAAGATACTTTACCTTTGCTATTACTGAGATTAGAGCTGACTTTCTCTAGAAATGCTTCTGGTTTTCCATCACAGCATTTGCTTATCCACAGGTTTTATTACCAGAATAAAATTGAGCCAAAGACTAGAACTGAATAAAGGTCATATAAATAACCAATGCCAATAACTGCAGCTGTTAACTGTGTATTTATTTGAAATATTCTTTCCTGCCAGTCAGTCCCAAATCAGTAAATAATGAAAAATTCTCAATTCAGTGTATAGGTACTTATGAAGTTATAGAGGTCAAAATGATTGAGGGCCATTTCCAGCACTTTTGCATATATATGTACACAGATATACTCAATGAAATAATTAAGGAGTTGATGAAAGGATAGAGGCATTACTATTTAGGTGATATAACTTAAAATTTAATCCACCAGTGTAGTTAAATAAATAGAATAAATATTTTGAACACAATTATCAGAAAGATTACTTACACAGGAAACATTGTGACCTAAATATTTGAATCAACTTTTAATTTAATGTTCTATTTTACCAACTCTTATCCTGTGGAGTCTTGTGATTATGCTAAGCAGATAATTAAGTATGATTAAATGGTAAAATGTAGCCTTAGAGCTATTCTGCTTATTCATATTTACTCAACATAATATTTCAACTGACTGTCCAGGTATCTTGTAAACCAAATCAAAATTATTATAAATTTAAAATTCTTTTAAATTTCTATTAAAAATGAATATCATAAGAGTCATCCTCTCTTACCTATATCTGTTAAGAAATTGATGAGATTCTTTGAGAGTTTGGCTTTCAGAAGCAAAAAATAGTACAAGATCACCAGAATCACAGCAACGTGACAGTTCTTTCCAGAGATTCACTTTGGAGGCTTAATTTTCCAGGCTCAGGAAAATGCTGCTTATATACATTTTAACTATGTGCATTTGCCAGAAGAAGAAGGAATAATAAAATAAAATTCCCCTGATAGCACCATTGATTCCCTTAATGACAACCTAATGTGATGTTAAAGTGTTGCACTCAGTATGTCAGCAAATTTGGAAAACTCAGTAATAATGAGAGTCCATTAAAAATCCTTGAAGAGTTATATGATTTAATCTCAGTTCCTTTTACAAAGAAAAATCTGGCAGATATGTTTAGGACTTAAGAGAGAACCAGCAGAATGGAGGCAACAAGTAATTAGAGTTTTAGAGGTAGGTGGTTCTGAAGGTGAGGGTCACAGTGATATCAGCAAGAATGTATCTAGAATCAATAGTGAGAGGAAGACAAGGGGTGGACCTGACGGTGAATCACTCGTTAGTCTTAGAGTACGGAATGAAAATGAACATCTGGAGCACACACATCTAAACTCCTGTTCATATCTTTCTTAGCCACTCACTGGGCAGTATGATGTCATATCTTAACATTACTTGAACTTTGTTAGTATCCATATTAGTATGTAAAACTTCTCATTGTCATCCACGCATTCCAATAACTTTACATGTGACTGTTTCTTTTTCTAATTAATTTCACTTAAAAAAATTCTAGGAATATTGACCATTATTTTCCTATTCTGCCTCTTCATTCTTATCCATCCTAAACCTTCAGTTTATCTATTAACTTTCTTAGAAAAGTTTCCCAGGTTGACCTACAAATACATACACAGCTAGAAAGGACTTTAGAAATCATCATAGATGATTTGCCTTTTGTCTCCCTCTTGGAGCACACTAAGGTAAAAGCATCTCTCATGGTGTAGCTTTTTGTCTTCACTATCTTAGATCCCCTGTCATTTTTTTTTCTCATTGCTTTCCCATTTCTTTCTGTGATATGAGAGTTGATTCCCATGAGAAGTGAAATTTACCATGCACCAAATAAAGTGGAATGTAAGACGTTTTGATGGCCAGCAGAATTCCTAAGGGTTGCCTCTCTTCATTCAAATACCAATCTGCCTCCACTTTGGAGTTAAATGTGATTGACTTACAAGTGTCAAAGGCATCATAAACAAGTCTCCTTCAGAGGAACTGCTCTGTTTTAATATTTAATGCATTTTAAAACCACATTGAAGAACATACAGGCATAGAAAATATTTGGTGTTTTTTGCTTTATATTGGTATTCTATAAAGAGGATTAAATTTTTTATGTGTTTTTGAATAAGAATATAAATCTATTTTATGGGATGTATTAGTTACTAATGTCTTAAGTCACTAAAATAATAGAACAATTATACATCCAAAAGAAACTGAACACTATCACAGAGCAACATCTAAACCATATAACTTGATTAATATTTAAATGAAAAGAGTACCGATAATACTATGAGATACAACCATCTCTCCTTAACATTTTTGTCAGGGAATCTATAACTTTCTTATTTCTCAGGCTATAAATAACTGGATTTAAGACAGGAATTATGACAGTGTAAAACAAAGAGTCCATCATATGTTGATCATCTTCTTGTGTGGATGCAGGTCGCACATACATGAAAAGAAGAGGCCCATAGTATAAAGAAACAGACAGGAGATGGGCCCCACAGGTGGAGAAGGCCTTCCTTATGCCTTGCAAAGATTGCCTTTTTAATATTGTAAAGAGAACAAGTGTATATGAGACAAGAACTATCAAAATGGTGAACACCTGTATTGAGCCAGAGAAAATAAATATCATCAGGACTTTAATAGAAGGATCAGTACAAGAAATTTTAATCAGTGACATGACATCACAGTAAAAATGAAGTATTATCTTAGAGTTACAAAAAGTTAATCTGAATAAAAGACCTGTATGAATTAAGGCATGAAGAAGGCCACCTACAAATGATGAGACTAGCAGCTGCATGCATAGTCTATTGGTCATAATCACTGGATAAAGTAATGGTTTGCAAATGGCTACATACAGATCATATGCCATTGTTGCCAGCAAAAAACATTCTGTGGTTACACTGATTGCAAAGGAAAAGAATTGTACCTTGCATTCAGAGAGAGAGATCGTCTTACTCTTGTCCAGGAAGTTGACTAGCATCTTGGGGGTCACTGTGGATGATAACCAAGTATCCACAAAGGCCAAATTCCCAAGAAAAAAGTACATCGGAATATGAAGTTGAGGGTCATTGTAGATGAGTGCAATCAAACCAGTGTTTCCCATAACGGTGATGAGATATATCATAAAGAACAGCAGAAACAGGGGAATTTGCCACTCTGGTTGATGTGTAAGTCCTGTGAGAATGAACTCTCTCAGCTCTGTTGCATTTTTTGTTTCCATATCCTTAATAGATGGCCCCTGAAATGCAATATAGTAAATAGAAAAAGGACATCATTTATTTTTAAAAGTGAATCTGCTGAGAGTAATTGAAATAAAAGCATATGCTAACCTGAATATTTTTATTTTATTTACTCTTACTATGATACATGAAAAATAGTAGAGGAAAAGTTATATTAAAATAATGCAATTGCATCATTTAAATTTTTTTTAAGAAGTTAGCAGATTTAGAACACAGAAAAGCATTATGTCATTTAAAACTTTGCACAGAAACGAGAAGATTTAGAAGAGAAGAAAGACATTCTGAAGATGAGCAAACTGAGGGGATACTAAATAACCTCAGATATGCAGATGACACCACCCTTATGGCAGAAAGAGAAGAGAAACTAAAGACCCTCTTGATGAAAGTGAAAGACGAGAGTGAAAAAGTTGGCTTAAAACTCAACATTCAGAAAACGAAGATCATGGCATCTGGTCCCATCACTTCATGGCAAATAGATGGGGAAACAATGAAAACAGTGACAGACTTTATTTTGGGGGGCTCCAAAATCACCGCAGATGGTGACTGCAACCATGAAGCTAAAAGACACTTGCTCCTTGGAAGAAAAGCTATGACCAACCTAGACAGCATATTGAAAAGCAGAGACATTGCTTTGTCAACAAAGGTCCGTCTAGTCAAACTAGTCCATTAATCAACTATGGATGTGAAAGTTGGATTATAAAGAAAGCTGAGCACTGGAGAATTGATACTTTTGAACTGTGGTGTTGAAGGAGACTCTTGAGGGTCCCTTGGACTGCAAGGAGGTCCAACCAGTCCATCCTAAATGAAATCAGTCCTTAATATTCATTGGAAGGACTGACATTGAAGCTGAAGCTTCAATACTTTGGCCACCTGATGCAAAGAACTGACTTACTGGAAAAGACCCTGATGCTGGGAAAGATTGAAGGCAGAAGGAGAAGGGGGCAACAGAGGATGAGATAGTCAGATGGCACCACTGACTCAGTGGACTTGAGTTTGAGCAAGCTCTGGGAGTTGGTGATGGACAGGGAAGCCTGGCGTGCTGAAGTCCATGGGGTCGTAAAGAGTCAGACACAAATAAGTGACTAAAATGACTGATAGAATAAGGTCAAGAAATTCTTTGTGTAGAACATGGATGTAAGAACAAAGTGCCAGTGTTAGAAGGGACCAATTTATAAAATGAATGAAATGCCATAGGAAGATCTTGAACTTCATTCTGCAAGCATCTGGCAATAATTTAAAACTTATTAGACAAGGAGAGAGAACGTCACCTATTTTTTGAAGTTAAATATTTAGCTATAGAAAATAGGGTGCAGGGAGAAGAAACTTGCATCATAAACAATAATTAGAAGCTGTAGCTATTGTCCAATGATTCCTAAACCAGATTACACATCAGAATTGTCTGGTGGAGTTTTGTGCAAAATATTGATTCTGAAGTATAAGTGAAGAAATTGATTCAGTAGATTACGAATGGGCTCTGATAAAAGGCATTTTCTAAATATTCACCAGGTGATCTAAATGTATGTGAAATTCTTAGTTCATGTGATATAACATTAGGAATGATGAGAAAGACAAAGAGATCAAAATAAAATGAGAATGAATATCACTTGTACTGCTGAACTCAAGTTTGTGTTCCCAATGCATAGAGAGACCAGACAAACCAAAAAGTTTGTTTGCGAGTTTGGAACAGAATTTGGCTATAGAAAATAGGGTGCAGGGAGAAGAAACTTGCATCATAAACAATAATTAGGAAGCTGTAGCTATTGTCCAGTGATTCCTAAACCAGATTACACATCAGAATTGTGTGGTGGAGTTTTGTGCAAAATATTGATTCTGAAGTATAACTGAAGAAATTGAGTCACTAGATCATGAATGGGCTCTGATAAAAGGCATTTTCTAAATATTCACCAGGTGATCTAAATGTATGTGAAATTCGGAGTTCATGTGATATAACACTAGGAATGATGAGGAAGACAAAGAGATCAAAATAAAATGAGAATGAAGATCACTTGTACTGCTGAACTCAAGTTTGTGTTCCCAATGCATAAAGAGACCAGACAAACCAAAAAGTTTGTTTGGGAGTTTGGAACAGAGAAAAGTTTAGTACAGGGCTAGGCAAGGGGAATATGTGGCTTATGTCCTAAAATCCTAACTCATCCTTGGTTTTTGAGGAAGAGTTTTTAAAGGCAAAACTTGGGATGAGGGCTGCAGAATGTATGACTCTCTTCTGATTGATTTGTGGTGAGGTAACAGGGTGTGTTCCAGGAATCTTGTGCTCAACCTGAAGTTACCATACAGGTGATCTAAATGCATGTGAAATTCTTAGTTCATGTGATATAACATTAGGAATGATGAGAAAGACAAAGAGATCAAAATAAAATGAGAATGAATATCACTTGTACTGCTGAACTCAAGTTTGTGTTCCCAATGCATAGAGAGACCAGACAAACCAAAAAGTTTGTTTGCGAGTTTGGAACAGGGAAAAGTTTAGTACAGGGCTAGGCAAGGGGAATATGTGGTTTATGTTCTAAAATCCTAACTCATCCTTGGTTTTTGAGGAAGAATTTTTAAAGGCAAAACTTGGGATGAGGGCTGCGGAATGTATGACTCTCTTCTGATTGGTTTGTGGTGAGGTAACAGGGTGTGTTCCAGGAATCTTGTGCTCAGCCTGAAGTTACCATCTTCTACCTGAATAGAGGCCTTAAAGAAAAACTTAAAGCTATGTTGTTATGTATATTCCTTGAGGGAGAACGATGACCCTGCTTCATCTCTGCAATATTGTTTGCTGACCAGAATCTTGTGCTCAGCCTGAAGTTACCATCTTCTACCTGAATAGAGGCCTTAAAGAAAAACTTAAAGCTATGTTGTTATGTATATTCCTTGAGGGAGAACGATGACCCTGCTTCATCTCTGCAATATTGTTTGCTGACCGTTTGTCTTTGCTTCTGTATCCTCCCCCCCTCCTTTTCCTAATTAAGAACTGTTTGAATCTGACCTTAGGAACTCAGAGAAGGTCTAGGAGCTAAAGCTTTATTCCTACAAAGAAATGGGAAATAATGAAAGTCTTTTGTACTTATGAAGGCCCTCAGTTTCACTAGAACTTGGTGACATGTAAGATGTGAAGGAGTGATTAATAAAGAAGAGAGAGTAACTAAGTTACTGGGCAGATGGACTTCAAAAATTGACATGGCAGATTTAGATGCAGTAGCTAGTTTTTGCAAGAACATCCTCTGGATAATCCTACAAAGAAATGGGAAATAATGAAAGTCTTTTGTACTTATGAAGGCCCTCAGTTTCACTGGAACTTGGTGACATGTAAGATGTGAAGGAGTGATTAGTAAAGGAGAGAGAGTAACTAAGTGACTGGGCAGATGGACTTCAAAAATTGACATAGCAGATTTAGATGCAGTAGCTAGTTTTTGCAAGAACATCTTCTGGATATTCAAGTTAGATAAACTTCATAGTATGATTCTACAAAAAATTGATAGAAATAATGACTTGGGAGTCATTGAGGTGGCTGAAATACATAGTATGTATGACCTTTCCACTGGCCAGTGTAAGTAAGGTAAAAAGAGAGAAGGCATGAAAATAAACTTGAGGAAGTTATATTAGAGAGAAATGGATGTATATCATTTATTAGATGGAAAAATCTGATCCTCTTTTTTTACCATATGAGTCTTGGTGGCAAACAAAAACTGTCATCCACTCTAGAAGCCAAAATTCTAGAAAGTGACTTTGCCCTCCCCCTTGAACCTAGGATGGGGTGGGGATGGGGAGGGCGGTTGGTGAGGCACTTTATTTAGGGTTAGACAATCAATCTCTTCCCTTGTGGCTCAGCTGGTAAAGAATCAGCCTGCAATGCAGCCCACCTGGGTTTGATCCCTGAGTTGGGAAGATCCCCTGGAAAAAGGAAAGGCTACACTTCCCCAGTATTCTGGCCTAGATAATTTCATGGACTATATAATTCACAGGGTTGCAAAAAGTCAGACATGACTGAGCAACTTTCACTTTCACTCAAACTCTGGGCTCCCCTGGTAGCTCAGCTGGTAAGGAATCTGCCTGCAATGCAAGAGACCTGGGTTCAGTCCCCGAGTTGGGAAGATCCCCTGGAGTTGGGCTTGGCAACCCACTCCAGTATTCTTGCCTAGAGAACGCCCCATGAACAGAGGAGGTTGGCAGGCTACAGTTCATGGAGTTCTAAAGAGTTGGACATGACTGAGCGACTAAGCAAAGCACCCAAACTCACCACACTGCATTTAGAATATATATAAAGACAAAAATCATATGTGCACGAAAAGAATTTTGTTTGCCAACTCAACCAAGGAAAAAGGGTCGTGACCCCAGAAAATGAATCCTATGTCTACAACAATGGCATTGTCAGTGTGCAGTGTGGCATTTAAGTTCAGCTACAATGATAACAGGTCTTACTGAACTAGANGATCCCTAGGTTGGGAAGATCCCCTGGAGGAGAACATGGCAACCCACTCCAGTATTCTTGCCTGGAGAATCCCATAGACTGGGGAGCCTGGTAGGCTACAGTCAGTAGGATTGCAAAGAGTCAGACACGACTGAAATGACCAAGAATGCATGCACTCGCACATTGAGATACATGAGCTGCTTGTATATTTTGGAGGTTAATCTTTGGTCAGTTGTTTCATTTGCTGTTATTTTTTCTGGTTCTGAGGGTTGTCTTTTCACCTTGTTTATAGTTTCCTTTGCTGTGCAAAAAATTTTAAGTTTAATTAGATCCCATTTGTTATTTTTATTTTCACTACTAGAGAAAGTGGGTCATGGAGGATCTTGCTGTGTTTTATGTCAAGGAGTGTACTGCCTATGTTTTCCTCCAAGAGCTTTATAGTTTCTGGACTTACATTTAAGTCTTTAATCCATTTTGAGTTTATTTTTTGGAGAGTCCTTAAAAAACTAGGAATAAAACTACCATATGACCCAACAATCACACTATTGGCCATATACCCTGAGGAAACTGTAATTGAAAGAGACACATGTANGTGTTCTGCCTGTGTATTCTGAGAGTTTTATGGTTTCTGGTCTTACATTTAGGCCTTTAATTAATTTTGAGTTTATTTCTATATATGGTATTAGAAAATGTTCTAACTTTTCTTTAACATGTAGTTTTCCCAGCACTTCTTAATGAAGAGACTTTCTTTCATCCATTGTATCTTTTTGCCGTTTTTGTCATAGATTAATTTACGATGAGTGCATGGATTTATGTATAGGCTCTCTATTCTTTTCCATTGATCTATGTTTCTGTTTTTGTGCCAGTACCATGTTGTTCTGATTATTGTGGCTTTGAAATTTACTCTGGTGTCAGGGAGAATTACTCTTATTTTGTTCTTTTTTCTCAAGATTGCTTTGGTTATTTGGAGTCTCTTGTGGCTCTATGAAAAGGTTCATTTTTGAAACTTTAGAGGAAGCAATATTGGTGCTTCAAAGGACCAAGAAAGTTTCTGAAGTCAATAATAAGAGTTCAATAGCATGTGCATTGGAGAAGGCAATGCCGCCCTGCTTCAGTCCTCTTGCCTGAAAAAATCCCATGGATGGAGGAGCCTGGAAGGCTGCAGTCCATGGGGTCGCTGAGGGTCAGACACGACTGAGTGACTTCACTTTCACTTTTCACTTTCATGCATTGGAGAAGGAAATGGCAACCCACTCCAGTGTTCTTGCCTGGAGAATCCCAGGGACGGGGGAGCCTGGTGGGTTGCCGTCTATGGGGTCACACAGAGTCAGACACGACTGAAGTGACTTAGACTTTGGGAATAAGTCAGCTATTGCTACCAATTCATATTATTAATGAAGTTTAAAGAACCAGGGATCCTGGCTTTGATGGAGCTTGGAAAGGAAGAAGCAATAAGAATCCCTAGCTGACAAAGCAATGATTTGAAACAGATTTAATAATGGATGAATTAACTAGTACCCTATATAATTTGAATCTTAAAGTCTCTCATTATTAGCCTAGCACTCCTTTAGAGGAGATGTTTTAGGCACGGATGGAATTTTGGGAATAAGTCAGCTATTATTACCAATTCATATTATTAGTGAAGTTTAAAGAACCAGGGATCCTGGCTTTGATGGAGCTTGGAAAGGAAGAAGCAATGAGAATCCCTAGCTGACAAAGCAATGATTTGAAACAGATTTAATAATGGATGAATTAATTAGTGCCCTATATAATTTGAATCTTAAAGTCTCTCATTATTAGCCTAGCACTCCTTTAGAGGAGATGTTTTAGGCACGGATGGAAACATCTACTCATAATGCCCATTCCTCCTCATATGAGAATTGAAAAGTCACTTAGTGAAACTGCCATGTAATTTCCTGTCAACAAACCAATCTTTTGCTAATTTCCCTTGGGCAGTTTCTTATTATCTCAAATAATGACCATTCTCACGACACCTTGTTAGGCTTTTGTTTTGTTTTCCTGCATAAGAGCAAAGATGATCACTCCCAAGTCAAGTGTAACACAGGACTTGATAGAGGGCGTATTTCAGTCATCGTAGTTGGCTTGATCCTTGCTCTCTAAAAGCCCTAAATGAGTTTACATTGAGAGGAAAGCTCCCTCGTGTCACATCTCCTCAGTTAAGTCTGAAGAGACTTTTCCCTGGACCAGTCTCTTCTCACTTAATTACCCACCTTGGATATTGATTTAAAGCTGCCTCTTAAGAGGAGAGCTGTGCTGCATTGTGCTTAGTTGCTCAGTCATGTCCCACTCTTTGCAACCCCATGGACTGTAGCCTGCCAGGCTCCTCTGTCCATGGAAATTCTCCAGGCAATATTACTGGAGTGGTTTGCCATTCCCTCCTTCAGGGTGCCTTCTAACTATCCCCAAAGACTTGCTCCAGAATTCTCTGAGTCATTTAAAAACAAGTTTAAAATTTCACTTGCATAACCCATTAAACTAGGAGACAGAAAGTTTTTATCTTCTTTATCCCCAATTTATTTCAATTTCCCCTATTGGAAACATGATAATTTACAGTCTTCAATACTTCAAGAGTTCATTAACAAAAATAAGGTCACATACAACTAAACAGGTAACTGTAAGGTATCTGGTCCCATCACTTCATGGGAAATAGATGGGGAAACAGTGGAAACAGTGTCAGGCTTTATTTTAGGGGGCTCCCAAATCACTGCTGATGGTGATTGCAGCCATGAAATTAAAAGACGCTTAAAGAAAGTTATGACCAACCTAGATAGCATGTTCAAAAGCAGAGACATTACTTTGCCAACAAAGTTTCAGGTAGTCAAGACTATTGTTTTTCCAGTGGTCATGTATGGATATGAGAGTTGGACTGTGAAGAAGGCTGAGCACCAAAGAATTGATGCTCTTGAACTGTGGTGTTAGAGAAGACTCTTGAGAGTCCCTTGGACTGCAAGGAGATCCAACCAGTCCATCCTAAAGGAGATTAGTCCTGGGTGTTCATTGGAAGGACTGATACTAAAGCTGAAACTGGAAAAGACTCTGATGCTGGGAGGGGTTGGGGGCAGGAGGAGAAGGGGATGACAGAGGATGAGATGGCTGGATGGCATCACTGACTCAATGGACATGAGTTTCAGTGAACTCTGGGAGTTGGTGATGGACAGGGAGGCCT
>SJYT01071807.1:78814-121837 GCA_006410635.1 Cephalophus harveyi
GGACACGACTGAGCAACTGAACTGAACTGAAGTGGTAGAGAATTCACTGACACAAGTTTTCACCCATATCTTTACATACTAAAGTGAAAGTGAAAGGGAAGTCGCTCAGTCATGTCCAACTCTTCACGACTCCATGGACTGCAGCCTACCAGCCTCCTCTGTCCATGGAATTTTCCAGGCAAGAGTACTGGAGTGGGGCCAGGTTCTTATCTCTGATCTAGGCTCCTTGCCTTCCTCCTACTAAAAACTTCCTTTACTACTTCCTTCTACTAAAAACTGATAGGAATAGTAATGCAACCAAGGTTGATCTCTGGCATTGCTTTTTATTACACTCAAACATTCCTAAACTTATAAGTTATTGAATATCATGCTATATTATGCTACAGGCAATATTCCTGATAAAAACAGTATGTAGAGTTACAAGTAGGAGCTGTGGTTAATTTTGATCCTCCATTCTTTAATTCATGCCTGCTTCCATTTTTCTTCCTAAGATCCACCAAATTTTTAGAACCTTTTTCTTTTTCCTAACTTTTATCACTAAACACTACATTTATCCTCAGGAATATATTCTGTCAAGAAGTAGACTTTTATCCATCTACTGTAGTTATTGTGCATGGAAGAGAACAGTGACACTTTATTACTGGCAGGGCCAGAGCAGTGAACTGGGGTAAGGAACTAAGTGTCTAACCCTATCTGCCAGTCTCAGAGCTGTTTCTAGGAAACTGTCAATTACTATCTGGAATTTTTTAAATCTCAAGAAAATGGTTAATTTGCAAAAGCTTAGTGTCTAGATAAAGATGGAGCACAGTGTTTCTAAATGAGCTAGTTATAGGTAAGTTACCAAACTTTTACTAGTCCCATATCCAAGTAAAAAATAGTAGGAAGTTCACAAACTCTGCTGACCTCTAGTTCTCTGATGAAATGGCAAAGCATGGCAAATCTTTAGGTATTGGGGCATCTTTAGAAGACAGTAAAAAAGAAACAGTTTGAAAATTGTCTAGCAACTATTCATTTCTTCATTATTCTTCTCAAAGCACTTATAACCTCTTTGTTTCTCAGGCTGTAAATAAAAGGATTTAGTAGAGGAATTATTATTGTATAAAATAAAGAATATATTTTGTTGTGATCTTCAGAGGGGCCAGACTCAGGACGCACATACATGAAGAAGAGAGTGCCATAGAACAAGGAAACAGAGAGCAGATGGGCAGTGCATGTGGAGAAGGCTTTGCTCCTGCCCTTTTCAGACCTTTTTTTCAGGATGATAAAGAGGATAAAGATGTAAGAGACCATGATGGTCATAAAAGTGAAGACTTGTATAAAAGCTGAAAAGATAAACACCAGAAGTGTATTAAGTGTAGAATCAGTGCAAGAAATTTTCAACAGTTGTAAAATTTCACGGTAGAAATAATGTATTACATTGGTCCTGCAGAAAGTTAATCTGAATAATAAACCCACATGAATGGCTGAATGTAGAAAACCAGTGAAATATGAAACACCTATAAACTGAATACAGAGTCTGTTGGACATGACTACTGAATAAAGCAGAGGGTTGCATATGGCTGCATAGCGGTCATAGGCCATGACCACCAGGAGGAAACATTCTGTGGTGGCAGTAGACCCAAAAAAATACAGTTGGGACAGACAGTCAAAGAGAGCTATTACATGATTCTTTGATAAAAAATTTATAAACATTTTTGGAGTCACAGAAGATGAACAACAAGCATCTGCAAAGGCCAAGCTGCCCAGGAATGAGTACATGGGGGTGTGAAGATGTGGGTCCTTCCAGATGAGAAAAATCAGCCCAAGGTTGCCCACCATGGTGGTGAGGTAGATGACCAGGAACACCAGGAACAGGGGGACCTGCAGCCCTGGGAGATCTGTGAGTCCTGTGAGAACAAACTCCATCACCAGAGTCATATTTTCTTTTGCCATATCCAACCAGCTAATCTCTAAAATGAAAGAATAAGTGAGGGAAAATTAACAAGAGTCATAAAAACAGTGGATTGTTATGTTACTGACATATAAGACATGCTTCTCATTTAATTAGTAGTTCTTAATTTTTACCTTCACTTACTGTGAAGAAGGCTGAGCGCCAAAGAATTAATGCTTTTGAACTGTGGTGTTGGAGAAGACTCTTGAGAGTCCCTTGGACTGCAAGAAGATCCAACCAGTCCATTCTGAAGGAGATCAACCCTGGGATTTCTTTGGAAGGAATAATGCTAAAGTTGAAACTCCAGTACTTTGGCCACCTCATGAGAAGAGTTGACTCATTGGAAAAAACTCTGATGCTGGGAGGGATTGGGGGCAGGAGGAGAAGGGGACAACAGAGGATGAGATGGCTGGATAGCATCACTGACTCTATGGATGTGAGTCTGAGTGAACTCCGGGAGTTGGTGATGGACAGGGAGTCCTAGCATGCTGAGATTCATGGGGTCACAGAGAGTCGGACACGACTGAGCAACTGAACTGAACTGATCTACTTTTATATATATTCAAAATTATGTGTAATAAAATGTTTTAAAATTAGATTCAGTTAAATTGATAGGTAAATTTGCATTTACCAAATTTAAATGAAAATCCTTTTCAATATAATATGGATAACTTACAGTTTTTAGAATTGCTTGAACTCATTGAAATTCATATGGAAGAAAATAACTTCTCATTCTGCCCAAGAAAAATATAAATGTGAAGTAGTCAAGAATACCTTAATTGATGTTGAACAATAATGTAGAGACATAATAAGCAAAACATTAAGATAGTGGCATAAGAAGCCAGAGGATCAGTGAAACAGAATAGAGAACTCAGAAGTGGGTTCCAATATATATGGGAATGTGGCATGAAACAAATACGATATTTCAGTTCAGTAGGAAAAGAACAGTTGATTTAATGGGTTATGCTGACACTTTTTGCTATCTGTGTGGAAGGATTAGTAAATAAGGTTAGTCTCCTACCCCACACCATAGATATTGTCTTAAGTAATTGAGAAGACAGTGATGTAACATAGGGAATAGAGAAATTGTTGTCCAAGAGAAGGAAGCCAGTAAAATAGATAGCTTGAATGCATAGCAAAACAATATCCAACAGAGTCAAAGGGTATATAATTAGTTTTAAATATATCATCCATGTATATGAAAGACATAGATTTATGTCTATAATAAAAAATAACTTCAGAATAGATTTAAAAGGCAAGCAATCTAATAGAAAAATGAGTAAATGACAAGAATAAGCAAGTTTACAGATGAAAAAATCAAAATAACCAAAAATAAAATGAAAAGATGCCCAAATTTCTATGTCACAAATACACACATGTGAACAAGAACAAAAACACAAAAATGGAAGGATACTTCCTTTCTCATATATCAGAATAGCAGAAATTAAAGTGAATAAAAATACTCAATGTTAACTAAAGTGAGAAAAGTGTTACTTTCATATGTTACTTGTGGAACTATGAATTGCAACAGCCTTTTCTTGAAAAGCAATTTTATGCAATCCCATTTACATTTTTAAATACATGTATCATTTCGTCTATCATCTTTTCATCTGTCATATATCATTTTCATCTATCATTTCATCTATCATTCACCCTAGAAACAAAAGCACTGCTATGCAAAAGTAAATATACAAAGAATATTTACTGTATTATTGTTCAGAGTAGCAAAGACCATGCTGTTCATGGGGTTCTCAAAACTGGGAAAGGAATATGTCAAGGCTATATATTGTCACCTTGCTTATTTAATTTATATGCAGAGTACATCATATGAAATGCTGGACTGGATGACTCACAAGTGGAATCAAGATTGCTGAAGCAATATCAACAACCTCAAATATGCAGATAATATCACCCTAATGGCAGAAAGTGAAGAGGAACTAAAGTGCCTCTTGAGGAGGGTGAAAGACGAGAGTCAAAAACCTAGCTTAAGGCTCAGCATTCAAAAATGTAAGATCGTGGCATCCAGTCCCATCACTTCATGGCAAGTAGATGGGGAAAAAGTGAAAACAGTGACAGCTTTTATTTTAATGGGATCCAAAATCACTGTAGATGATGACTGCAGCCACAAAATTAAAAGACACTTCCTCCTTGGAAGAAGAGCTATGACAAACCTAGATAGTATATTAAAAGCAAAGATATCACTATGCCAACAAAGGTCCATCTTGTCAAAGCTATGGTCTTTCCAGTAGTCATGTACAGATGTGAGAGTTGGCATAAAGAAGGCTGAACACCAAAGAATTGATGCTTTCAAATAGTGGTGCTGGAGAAGACTCTTGAGAGTCCCTTGGACTTCAAGGAGATGTATTTCAAAGGAAATCACTCCTTAATGTCCATTGGAAGAACTGATGCTGAAGCTGAAGCTCCAATACTTTGGCCACCTAATGAGAATAGCTGGCTCATTGAGGAAGACCTTGATGCTGGGAAAGATTGAGAGCAAGAAGAGAAAGGGGTGACAGACAATGAGGTGGTTGGATGGCATCACCAACTCAATGGACATGAGTTTGAGCAAATTCTGGGAGACAATGAAGGACAAGGAAGGCTGGCACGCTGCAGTCCATGGGATAACAAAGAGCTGGACACTACAGCAAAGCAAGATGTGGCAACAGTGAAATGGGTAAATAAACCAGAGTACGTTCATATTATGGGATATAGTTCAATCATGAAAAAAGAACTCTTTTACCTAATTTTAATTTTGGAATTTCCACAATGTATAATTATCACAGAAGAGCAAGATCCAAAGAAGTATAAAATCTATGGTCTCATCATTGTAAAACTAGCAATGTATTTTTTAAATCTCTCTTTTTCATTGAGAAACATGAATAATAAACACTAAATTTAATATCATGCTATATTATGCTACAGGCAATAATCCTGATAAAAACAGTATGTAGAGTTACAAGTAGGAGCTGTGGTTAATTTTGATCCTCCATTCTTTAATTCATGCCTGCTTCCATTTTTCCTCCTAAGATCCACCAAATTTTTAGAACCTTTTTCTTTTTCCTAACTTTTATCACTAAACACTACATTTATCCTCAGGAATATATTCTGTCAAGAAGTAGACTTTTATCCATCTACTGTAGTTATTGTGCATGGAAGAGAACAGTGACACTTTATTACTGGCAGGGCCAGAGCAGTGAACTGGGGTAAGGAACTAAGTGTCTAACCCTATCTGCCAGTCTCAGAGCTGTTTCTAGGAAACTGTCAATTACTATCTGGAATTTTTTAAATCTCAAGAAAATGGTTAATTTGCAAAAGCTTAGTGTCTAGATAAAGATGGAGCACAGTGTTTCTAAATGAGCTAGTTATAGGTAAGTTACCAAAATTTTACTGGTCCCATATCCAAGTAAAAAATAGTAGGAAGTTCACAAACTCTGCTGACCTCTAGTTCTCTGATGAAATGGCAAAGCATGGCAAATCTTTAGGTATTGGGGCATCTTTAGAAGACAGTAAAAAAGAAACAGTTTGAAAATTGTCTAGCAACTATTCATTTCTTCATTATTCTTCTCAAAGCACTTATAACCTCTTTGTTTCTCAGGCTGTAAATAAAAGGATTTAGTAGAGGAATTATTATTGTATAAAATAAAGAATATATTTTGTTGTGATCTTCAAAGGGGCCAGACCCAGGACGCACATACATGAAGAAGAGAGTGCCATAGAACAAGGAAACAGAGAGCAGATGGGCAGTGCATGTGGAGAAGGCTTTGCTCCTGCCCTTTTCAGACCTTTTTTTCAGGATGATAAAGAGGATAAAGATGTAAGAGACCATGATGGTCATAAAAGTGAAGACTTGTATAAAAGCTGAAAAGATAAACACCAGAAGTGTATTAAGTGTAGAATCAGTGCAAGAAATTTTTAACAGTTGTAAAATTTCACAGTAGAAATAATGTATTACATTGGTCCTACAGAAAGTTAATCTGAATAACAAACCCACATGAATGGCTGAATGTAGAAAACCAATGAAATATGAAACACCTATAAACTGAATACAGAGTCTGTTGGACATGACTACTGAATAAAGCAAAGGGTTGCATATGGCTGCATAGCGGTCNTACATTGGTCCTACAGAAAGTTAATCTGAATAACAAACCCACATGAATGGCTGAATGTAGAAAACCAATGAAATATGAAACACCTATAAACTGAATACAGAGTCTGTTGGACATGACTACTGAATAAAGCAAAGGGTTGCATATGGCTGCATAGCGGTCATAGGCCATGACCACCAGGAGGAAACATTCTGTGGTGGCAGTAGACCCAAAAAAATAAAATTGGGTCAGACAGTCAAAGAGAGCTATTACATGATTCTTTGATAAAAAATTTATAAACATTTTTGGAGTCACAGAAGATGAACAACAAACATCTGCAAAGGCTAAACTGCCCAGGAATGAGTACATGGGGGTGTGAAGATGGGGGTCCTTCCAGATGAGAAAAATCAGCCCAAGGTTGCCCACCATGGTGGTGAGGTAGATGACCAGGAATACGAGGAACAGGGGGACCTGCAGCCCTGGGAGATCTGTGAGTCCTGTGAGAACAAACTCCATCACCAGAGTCTTGTTTTCTTTTGCCATATCTGACCAGCTAATCACTAAAATGAAAGAATAAGCGAGGGAAAATTAACAACAGAGTCATAAAAACAGTGGATTGTTATGTTACTGACATATAAGACATGCTTCTCATTTAATTAGTAGTTCTTAATTTTTACCTTCACTTACTGTGAAGAAGGCAGAGTGCCAAAGAATTGATGCTTTTGAACTGTGGTGTTGGAGAAGACTCTTGAGAGTCCCTTGGACTGCAAGGAGATCCAACCAATCCATTCTGAAGGAGATCAGCCCTGGGATTTCTTTGGAGGGCATGATGCTAAAGCTGAAGCTCCAGTACTTTGGCCACCTCATGAGAAGAGTTGACTCATTGGAAACAACTCTGATGCTGGGAGAGATTGGGGGCAGGAGGAGAAGGGGACGACAGAGGATGAGATGGCTGGATAGCATCACTGACTCTACGGACGTGAGTCTGAGTGAACTCCGGGGGTTGGTGATGGACAGGGAGGCCTGGTATGCTGAGATTCATGGGGTCACAGAGAGTCAGACACGACTGAGTGACCGAACTGAACTGAACTGATCTACTTTTATATATATTCAAAATTATGTGTAATAAAATGTTTTAAAATTAGATTCAGTTAAATTGACAGGTAAATTTGCATTTACCAAATTTACATGAAAATCCTTTTCAATATAATATGGATAACTTATTAGTTATCCATTAGTTTTTAGAATTGCTTGAACTCATTGAAATTCATATGGAAGAAAATAACTTCTTATTCTGCCCAAGAAAAATATAAATGTGAAGTAGTCAAGAATACCTTAATTGATGTTGAACAATAATGTAGAGACATAATAAGCAAAACATTAAGATAGTGGCATAAGAAGAAGCCAGAGGATCAGTGAAACAGAATAGAGAACTCAGAAGTGGGTTCCAATATATATGGGAATGTGGCATGAAACAAATATGATATTTCAGTTCAGTAGGAAAAGGATAGTTGATTTAACGGGCTATGCTGACACTTTTTGCTATCTGTGTGGAAAGATTAGTAAATAAGGTTAGTCTCCTACCCCACACCATAGATATTGTCTTAAGTAATTGAGAAGACAATGATGTAACATAGGGAATAGAGAAATTGTTGTCCAAGAGAAGGAAGCCAGTAAAATAGATAGCTTGAATGCATAGCAAAACAATATCCAACAGAGTCAAAGGGTATATAATTAGTTTTAAATATATCATCCATGTATATGAAAGACATAGATTTATGTCTATAATAAAAAATAACTTAAGAATAGATTTAAAAGGCAAGCAATCTAATAGAAGAATGAGTAAATGACAAAAATAAGCAAGTTTACAGATGAAGAAATCAAAATAACCAAAAATAAAATGAAAAGATGCCCAAATTTCTATGTCACAAATACACACATGTGAACAAGAACAAAAACACAAAAATGGAAGGATACTTCCTTTCTCATGTATCAGAATAGCAGAAATTAAAACGAATAAAAATACTCAATGTTAACTAAAGTGAGAAAAGTGTTACTTTCATATGTTACTTGTGGAACTATGAATTGCAACAGCCTTTTCTTGAAAAGCAATTTTATGCAATCCCATTTACATTTTTAAATACATATATCATTTCGTCTATCATCTTTTCATCTATCATATATCATTTTCATCTATCATTTCATCTATCATTCACCCTAGAAACAAAAGCATTGCTATGCAAAAGTAAATATACAAAGAATATTTACTGTATTATTGTTCAGAGTACCAAAGACCATGCTGTTCATGGGGTTCTCAAAACTGGGAAAGGAATATGTCAAGGCTATATATTGTCACCTCGTTTATTTAATTTATATGCAGAGTACATCATATGAAATGCTGGACTGGATGACTCACAAGTGGAATCAAGAGCAATATCAACAACCTCAAATATGCAGATAATATCACCCTAATGGCAGAAAGTGAAGAGGAACTAAAGTGCCTCTTGAGGAGGGTGACAGACGAGAGTCAAAAACCTAGCTTAAGGCTCAGCATTCAAAAATGTAAGATCGTGGCATCCAGTCCCATCACTTCATGGCAAGTAGATGGGGAAAAAGTGAAAACAGTGACAGCTTTTATTTTAATGGGATCCAAAATCACTGTAGATGATGACTGCAGCCACAAAATTAAAAGACATTTCCTCCTTGGAAGAAGAGCTATGACAAACCTAGGTAGTATATTGAAAGCAAAGATATCACTATGCCAACAAAGGTCCATCTTGTCAAAGCTATGGTCTTTCCAGTAGTGATGTACAGATGTGAGAGTTGGCATAAAGAAGGCTGAACACCAAAGAATTGATGCTTTCAAATAGTGGTGCTGGAGAAGACTCTTGAGAGTCCCTTAGACTTCAAGGAGATGTATTTCAAAGGAAATCACTCCTTAATGTCCATTGGAAGAACTGATGCTGAAGCTGAAGCTCCAATACTTTGGCCACCTAATGAGAATAGCTGGCTCATTGAGGAAGACCTTGATGCTGGGAAAGATTGAGAGCAAGAAGAGAAAGAGGTGACAGACAATGAGATGGTTGGATGGCATCACCAACTCAATGGACATGAGTTTGAGCAAATTCTGGAAGACAATGAAGGACAAGGAAGGCTGGCACGCTGCAGTCCATGGGATAACAAAGAGCTGGACACTACAGCAAAGCAAGATGTGGCAACAGTGAAATGGGTAAATAAACCAGAGTACGTTCATATTATGGGATATAGTTCAATCATGAAAAAAGAACTCTTTTACCTAATTTTAATTTTGGAATTTCCACAATGTATAATTATCACAGAAGAGCAAGATCCAAAGAAGTATAAAATCTATGGTCTCATCATTGTAAAACTAGCAATGTATTTTTTAAATCTCTCTTTTTCATTGAGAAACATGAATAATAAACACTAAATTTATAGCACTGGCTTTTCTGGAGTGAGAGTAGAGATAGTAATAATTGAAGTAGAGGGGAGTAAAAGTCAGAATATATATCAGAAATATTAACTGGAAATTTAGAATCTTGAGAAATACTTACCCTGCATCAGTTGGCCCAACTCTTTTTAGAATCTCAAATAACCAAATCATTGCTATCCTTACTTTTCATTCCTGTAATGTATTAATATAATTTAGACAAGAACAGTAACTTTTGTGAATTTTTTTTCAAAAGTTACATAGCAGAGTCTTTTAAAGTCACCTTTAGTGACTTTAGCATACATATTCATGATTCCATGAAATTAAAGAATTTTTATTATATATAATAAGCCTGAAGCCAGAATTCTCATTCTGAAAATTACAGACAAGTTAACTTTAGGTTTCATAGCTTATCTCTCAAATTTTAAAACTTCATATTTATAAAATAACCTCTGATTTTTTCTTATCATTATATTTTCTATTTTTCATTCTTCTGTTAAAGTTTCTTATTAAGAAATATCAACAAATGTGTTGTCTACACAGCAAAAATTCTAACTGAAACATTCATGTTTAGACATAGATTTACTTGCTTGCCCAGATTTTGTCTGCTGACTTGAAAAAGGAAAAGACCTGTCTAGGGTTTTAATGTCTTATTTAGATATTTTCTTATCATACAGGCAAATTACAAAGCTATAATAATGAAAATATGAAAATGTCTGCATCCTCACCCAGCTCCTGTAAAATATGGGAAACTGAAAATGTGCCGCTTTTCTCAAAATAACATAATAGGTACAGAAATGAAGCACAATTATTTATGCATTGCTTTTTCTTGGAAATGCAAAACTGGAAGAATATAACATTTCTTTCTCCTATTTGCAAACCCATTCTTAAAAAGTTTTGAAATTTTTTTAATGCTTCCAAAGTATTCCCAGTAGGTAGAATGAAGTCAAAGTTGTTCTACTGGGCATTGTAAGCTAATCCTCAAATCATTATACCCTTCTAGTTATAACAATTAAAACTATCCATTGTGTCTTCAAGGTTCACTTTGGGGACATGTTTAAAAATATCACTGAACAGAATAGAGAATAAACTTGTTTCCCTTACACTTTTTTTTTTTTTTGATGCTTCCACTCCCCAACTACCTACCTGACTTGCTCACTTGAAACTCCCAAAGGTACCTTAGAATTAACAAGTCCAAATCTAAAATTATGGTTTTCCTCTATTCCGCCCTCAAACCTGGTATTCTTCCAGGGTTTCCTGTCACAGAAAATAGGGTCACAAACCAAGAGTTCATCTATCAATGATGTCTTAAATCCAATATTTCTTTTTATACAGTCAGTACTAAAATCTAAAATACATTCATCTCTTGCCTGCCTTATTAAATAACCTCCTAACTATTCGATATGCATCTCTTAACACAGTCATCCGATCTATTTTCCACACTGACACAGGACTGATTTTTATAAAATGTATACTGTTTCACTACCACACCATAATACATGCTTGCCCCTATTTAAATGTTATTAATAATTTCTCATTGCACATAAAATGACAGCTGAAGTTCTTTTTTTGGTTTTTTATTTTATATTGGAGTAGTGTTGATTAACAATGTTGTGTTAGTTTCGGGTGTACAGAAAAGTGATTCAGTTATACATATACAGTTAAACATATCTATTCTATGGACTCTGTGATTGTGTAACTACACACTGTAACTACTGGCTCTGTAGCTGTGGTGCGTGGACTCTGCAGTTGTGGCACACAGACTCTATATTTGCAGCACATGAGCTCGGTGGCACCTCAGCATGTGGCATCCCTGTTCCCTAACCAGGGATCAAACCCATGTCCCCCCAACACTACAAGGCAGACTCTCCACCACTGGAACACCAGGGAAGCTCCATTACCCATTTTAAATATAGTAGTGTGTACATATCAATCCCAGACTCCTGATCTATCCCTCTCCCTGACCCCTAACCTTCTGGTCACCATAAGTTCACTCTCTAAGTCTGTAGGACTGTTTCAGTCAACAACTGAAATTTTTAAGCCTCATATTCACATCCCTGTACTGAGAAATAAGCCCAATAATTAACTGGATGCAGTTAAGGAATTTTATTGCATTGTATGTGTGTATTTTTTTACAGAACGTTAACTGAACTTACAAATATTTTTCAATATCTAAGGAAATTGACAAAATAGAAGTTAATTTCTCATTCATGATAAATATAAATCACGTGTTCCTAATTTTTAGACAATTCTATCCCAGCTGATGATTCAAAGTTCTAGACTCCAGCTTATCATTCAGGCATTTTACACACAGAAGTTTCAGTACTGCTTCTGCTTTAAGCCTTGGCACTTTGGCCACAAGGCGTGTGGGATCGTAGCTCTCCAGCCAGGGATTGAACCTGCACCCCCTGCAGTGGCAGGTGAAGTCTTAACCACTAGAGTGCCAAGGAAGTCCCCACACATAACTTTATTCAGTGATTGTGTTCTCATTTGGATCTAGCTGGAAGGAGAAAATTCACAGGGGATTCCTACTGTGAGGGGCTTATGAGCTAGAAATAGCATATCACTTTCAGTCCTAAACTCAATCATAATATTGCAGTGAACTAAAAAGGGAGACTGTGTATCTAGGAAGAAAAGAACATGGATTTGGTTATTGGCTAATTATTTTTTTTACTGTACTTCTGATTATCATTTACCTTTTTACCCTCCTTCTTGAAGCTTCCTCAACAGCTCAGTGAGTAAAGAATGTGCCTACAATGCAGGAAACACAGGGAACGTGGGTTGGATCCCTGGCTCCAGAAGATCCCCTGGAGGGGGAAATGGCAACCCACTCCAGTCTTCTTGCCTGAAAAATCCCAAGGACAGAGGAGGCTGGTGGGCTACAGTCCATGGGATCACAAATGTTGGACACAGCTGAGTGACTAAGCACAATCACTGGGCAGCACTCCACAACACTCCTGAAGGGAGGTACCTTGTCAGGCTTATGGACCCCACTAGATTAGACTAGTCTAGACTAGACCCTCCTTCTTATGTATAGAATACTCTCGGCCTCTCAAGGCAGTCAAACCCAATTCCTATTTTGTCCCTAACTCAATAAAAAGCTGGGATTTCAAGCTGATACTTAGTTCTTTCCAGCAAACTCAGCTATGACTCTTCCTTGTGTAGATACCAATAATTTTTAAAAATATTATTTTGCCATATGTTATAATTACACATGGGCTTTCATGCATGGCTCAGTGGTGAAGCTTCTACCTGCCAGTGCGTGAGAGATGGGTTCTGTCCCTGGGCTGGAAGAATCCCCTGGAGGAGGGCATGGCAACCCATGCCAGTACTCTTGCTGGGAGAATCCCATGGACAGAGGAGCCTGGTGGGCTATAGTCCATTGTGTTGCAAAAGACTGGAAAATGACTTAGCAACTAAACAACAACATAATTACACACTCCCAAAACACAATTTTGTAGAGTTTTTCTGTCATCCAATGGAGCACATGAACTTTAAAAGGTATCCATGGAACTTACCAGGTTAAATTAACATATTATCATCTTATAATGCACCAATTTGCTGTTTGACAAAATGTTCAGAAAATAAATGTTTCTTCAAATATAGAGCAAAAGAGCTAAGTTATTCCTGGAGCGCGACCATCAATTTATAACATTACCCACCCCAGATAAATATAAAACACTTATAATCCTCATTTCTATGGACAGAGGAGTCTGGCAGGCTACAGTCCATGCAGTCGCAAGAGTCGGACAAACTTAGCAAGTAAACCACCACCATCAACCCTCATTCATGATTGGTATTGAAAGAATACATTTTTCACACATCAGTAGCCATATATCTCATACCAGACATTGTATTGAATTATTTTATTTAATAAGAGCAGCATATTTGCAAAACAACAATAGGCAATACAACATGGCTAAGTTTTTGGTTTCTACCATTTTCATCCATTCCCTATACAGTTTTGCAAAGTCTAAGATGGTAAAATAAATAAGAATGCAATGAAGATTACCACCATCATAGCCTTTGAGTTTCTGAGAATCATACTAGTTGAACCAAAAATGCCTGACATGCTTCTCTGAGATGCAAAATTTTCCATTGAGTGAAACTGGACAGTTTGCATGGGGAAGATCCTAAATGACTAGTTGAATAGAACTGCTTGATCTAAGGAAGTTTATGCTAAAGAAGGTCACATGTATTTGCAAGTCCTTTAAATACTAGAGGAAACCACATAGGTGCTGCTATGAACACTAGCACTGCTTTTATCTGAGGTGTTTTGAATGCTTGCAGGATTGAACTATTAATATTTTTTAAATGTTAAATCACAGAATCTCTGGGGGTGGGGGTGGGGGAAATGTATATATTTATACAACAGACAATCTTGAGGTGCAAAAATTTCCTCTGACAAACATTTAGGATATGGAAATATTACATGAGGTTCCCTAAGGAAAAGAGAAAATTGCATTCACCATGGACTATTATGGTTTGTTCATGCCTTTCAAACCAAACAATGATTCTCCTCCTTAGCTCCTTAGCTTAGCAGTAACTTGAAAATCATCTCCAAGATATCATTTATGGGTATGGAGGAAATTTTTATGTAATGCTATATTTTGCTTTGCAATAATGAAAACCAGGACTAGGGTTTTTATTTTTATTGTAGTTTATCAGATTTACATTATTGTGTTAGTTTCAGGTACACAGCAGAGTGATTCAGTTATCTTTCTCAGATTATTTTCCACTATATGTTATTAGAAGATATTGAATATAGTTAGTTCCCAATGACATAGAATAAATCCTTGTTATTTACACCTATTCTATGTATAGTAGTTTCTATCAATTAATCCTATACTCCTAATTTTCCCTTTCCTCCTTTACTTTCCTATATGGTAAACATAAATTTGTTTTCTATATCTATGAGTCTGTTTCTGTTTTGTATATAGATTCCTTTGTATTATGTTTTAGATTCCACTTATGAGTGATATATTTGTCTTTGTCTGGACCAGTTTACTTAGTATAATATACTCTAGGTACCATTGTTGCTGCAAATTGCAGTTTTTATTCTTTTCTATGGCTGAGTTGTCTTCCTAAAATATCTTTAGTCAATCATATATTGACAGGCACTTTGGTAGTTATTTCTATGTTTGGGCTATTGTAAATAGTGCTGCTATGAACACCTTACCTGCTTCCTGAGAAATCTGTATGTAGGTCAAGAAGCAACAGTTAAAACTGGACATGGAACAACAGACTGGTTCCAAATAGGGAAAGGAGTATGTCAAGCCTGTATATTGTCACCCTACTTATTTACTTATATGTAGAATACATCATGTGAAATGCTGGGCTGGAGGAAGCACAAGCTGGAATCAATATTGCTAGGAGAAATACCAATAACCTCAGACATGCAGATGACACCACCCTTATGACAAAAAGCAAAGAAGAACTAAAGAGCCTCTTGGTGAAAGAGGAGAGTGAAAAAGTTGGCTTAAAGCTCAATATTCAGAAAACTAAGATCATGGCATCTGATCCCATCACTTCATGGGAAATAGATGGGGAAACAGTGGAAAGTGACAGACTTTATTTTTGGGGCTCCAAAATCACTGTATATGGTGACTGCAGCCATGAAATTAAAAGACTCTTGCTCCTTGGAAGAAAAGCTATGACCAACCTAGATAGCATATTAAAAAAGCAGAGACATTACTTTGCCAACAAATGTCCGTCTAGTCAAGGCTACGGTTTTTCCAGTAGTCATGTATGGATGTGAGAGTTGGACAATAAAGAAAGCTAAGCACAGAAGAATTGATGCTTTTGAACTGTGGTGTTGGAAAAGATTTTTCCCTGGTGGCTCAGACAGGCTTTACACTCAGGCTTTACCATCTGCCCACAGTGTGGAAAATCTGGGTTAGATCCCTGGGTTGGGAAGATCCCCTGGAGAAGGAAATGGCAACCCACTCAAGTACTCTTGCCTAGAAAATTCCATGGATGGAAGAGCTTGGTGGGCTACAGTCCATGGGGTCGCAAAGAGTCGGACCCAACTGAGCAACTTCACTTCACTTTGGACTGCAAGGAAATCCAACCAGTCAATCCTAAAGGAAATCAGTCCTGAATATTCGTTGGAAGGACTGAGTTGGAGCTGAAACTCCAATACTTTGGTCACCTGATGGGAAGAACTGACTCATTTGAAAAGATCCTGATGTTGAGACAGATTGAAGGCAGGAGGAGAGGAGGATGACAGAGAATGAGATAGTTGGATGGCATCACCAAATCGATGGACATGAGTTTGAGTAAGCTCCGGGAGTTGGTGATAGACAGGGAAGCCTGGTGTGCTGCAGTCCATGGGATTGCAAAGAGTCAGACACAGCCGAGTGACTGAACTGAATTGATGAAGACTGGGATGCATGTATGTTTTTTAACTGGAGCTTTCATCTTAAGCAGATATATCCAGGAGTGGGATTGCTGGATCATATGATCCGTCTAGTCAAGGCTATGGTTTTTTCCTGTGGTCATGTATGGATGTGAGAGTTGGACTGTGAAGAAGGCTGAGTGCCAAAGAATTGATGCTTTTGAACTGTGGTGTTGGAGAAGACTCTTGAGAGTCTCTTGGACTGCAAGGAGATCCAACCAGTCCATTCTGAAGGAGATCAGCCCTGGGATTTCTTTGGAGGGAATGATGCTAAAGCTGAAACTTCAGTACTTTGGCCACCTCATGAGAAGAGTTGATTCACTGGAAAAGACTCTGATGCTGGGAGGGATTGGGGGCAGGAGGAGAAGGGGACAACAGAAGATGAGATGTCTGGATGGCATCACGGACTCGTTGGATGTGAGTCTGAGTGACCTCCGGGAGATGGTGATGGACAGGGAGGCCTGGCGTGCTGCAATTCATGGGGTCGCAAAGAGTCGGACACGACTGAGCGACTGAACTGAACTGAACTGAATGATACCTCTATTTTTAGTTTTTTAAGGAAACTCCATACTTTTTTCATAGCTGCTGCACCAATTTACATTCCCTTCAACAGTGTACAAGGGATTCCTTTTCTCTATATCCTTTACAGCATTTCCTGTTTGTAGACTTTTTGATGATAAACATTCTGACCAGTGTGATGTAATATTGCATTGTGATTTTGATTTGCATTTCTCTAATAATTAGTGATATTGTGCATCTTTTTATGTGCCTGTTGACCACCTCCTGCACTGGCAGGGGTTGGATTCTTTACCACGAGGAAAGCTGGTTTCATGTCTCATTGTTAGGTCTTTAAACCATTTTGAGTTTATTTTTGTATATGGTGTGAGAGAGTGCTTTAATTTCATGATTCACATGTAGCTGGCCAACTTTCCCAACACTAGTTGTTGAAGATGTTATCTTTTCTCTGTTGTACACTTTTGTCTCCTTTATCAAAGATTAATTGACTGTAGGTATGTGATTCTGTACCATTGATCTGTATGTCTATTTTTGTGCCCCATGCTGATTTGTAGATTTGTAGGATAGTGTGAAGACTGGAGAGTTATGTTTCTACCTTTGCTCTTTTTTCTCAGAGTTACTTTGGCAGTTCTGGGTCTTTTGTGGTTCTATATAAACTTTAGGATTATTTGTTCTAGTTCTGTGAAAATGTCATGAGTATTTTGACAGGGATCACATTAAATCCACAGTTTGCTTTCAGTGGTATGGTTGACAATATTCTTCCAACACAAGAGCATGGGATATCTTTCCATTTCTTTGAATATCTTCAATTTCCTTTATCAATGTTTTATGGTTTTCAGCATATGTGTCTTTCACCCCATTGGTTAAGTTTATTCCTAAGGTGTTTTTCTGATGCTCTTTAATGGGATTTTTTTTCACTCTCTCTTTCTGATATATATATATATATATATATATATATATATATTACTCTTTTTCCAATAGTTCACTGTTAGTGTAAAGAAATGCAAGCATTTATATGTATTAATCTTATATCCTGCTACTTTGCTGAATTCATTTATTAGTTCTAATAGCTTTTGTGTGGAGATGTTAGAGTTCTCTACATAGCTTATCATGTCACCTGCAAATGGTGACAATTTTGACTTTTTCCTTCCAACTTGGATACCTTTTATTTCTTTTTATTGTCTGATAACTGTAGTTAGGACCTCTAATTCTATGTTGAATAGAAGCAGAAAAGGAAGGATAAGAGCCATATATGATTCCTTTTCAGGCCCTAATCTGTAATTTAGGCAAAAGTAGCTCTTTTCTAAAACTTCTTGGGATGAGCAAAATAATGCCTCCACAAAGATGTTATCCTGCAAAAATGTTATGTTTCATAACAAAAAGAAAGTTAGTACTGCAGCAGACCTTAAAAAAAAATAGGGAGATTATCCTTGTTTATCTGGGTGGGTCCACTGTAATCACAAGGGTGCTTAAAGTGGAAGAGGGAAACAAAAGAATCAGGGTCAAAAGAAAATGTAACTACAAAAGTCAGACACAGAGAGAAGCAACAGTGCTGGCTTTGATGATAGAGGAAGAGGCCATTGAGCCAAAGAATGTAGACAGTCTCTAGAAGCTGGAAAAGGAAAGGAAACAATTATCTCCCACAGAATACAGAAAGCAATTCTGCCCTAGTGATACCTTGATTTTACTCCAGTGAGATCTATGTCAGATTTCTGCATTACATGCAGCAGTATTTACAATAGCTAGGTCATGGAAGCAACCTAGATGTCCATCGACAGATGAATGGATAAAGAAGCTGTGGTACATATATACAATGGAACATTACTCAGCCATATAAAGGAACACATTTGAGTCAATTCTAATGAGGTGGATGAACACAGAGCCTATTATACAAAAGGAAGTAAGTCAGAAAGAGAAAAATACTGTATATAAATGCATATATATGGAATCTAGAAAGATGGTACTGATGAGCCTGTTTGCAGGGCAGTGGTGGAGATGCAGACACAGAGAACAGACTTGTGAACACAGTTGGGGAAGGAGAGGGTGGGACGAATTGAAAGAGCAGCATGGAAACATATATATTACCATATGTAAAATGGGTAGCCAGTGGGGACTTGCTATATGACACAGGGAGCTTAAACCAATGCTCTGTGACAACCTAGAGGGATGGGATAGGGTGGGAGATGAAAGGGAGGTTCAAGAGGGAGGGGACGTATATATACTTACAGCTGATTCATGTTGATGCATGGCAGAAACCAAAACAATATTGTAAAGCAATTATCCTCCAATTTACAATAAATAAATTTTTAAAAAGATTTCTGCACTACAGAAATGTAATATGATAAATTTGTATTGTTTTAAATCACTAAGCTTGCTATGGCTTGATTTTTTAAGCCACAGTGCTAATCTGTTAAAAAAACAATAGATAACACACTACTCATACCCATCTAATTTTCCTCTTTACCTTCCAAATCTCCAGCCTCTCCAGATGGGGGATTAAAACCTGCATGTCTGAGTCCTCCCCTACCATTGCATCTTCTGTTTTCCCTCACCATCTCCTAAGGCCAGAAGAGGTAGACTTTCCCCCCAATTTTGAAGTGTCTTCCTTTTAACAGAGTAGCAAGGTTAAATCCTCTAGTCATATACAGAAAAAACAAGAAAGGTGAATTCACCAAGTCTGGTATATCAACATATACCAAAGAAGGAAATAAATGGATTCAGAAACTCTACCCATAAGAATTGCTGAAAAGCAATTGCTAGCTTTTTCCACCATGAAAAGAAACATGTTAAAAATGGAAAATTAAAATTTTATTGTTTAACTTACAAAAATATTAAACGTGTATACTATCATGTAAGAACGAAGCACAAGCCTATGTTCGATACAGGATACAGGATGTTTGGGGCTGGTGCACGGGGATGATCCAGAGAGATGATATGGGGTGGGAGGTGGGAGGGGGATTCAGGATTGGGAGCTAATATACACCCATGGTGGATTCATGTCAATGTATGGCAAAACCAATACGGTATTGTAAAGTAAAATAAAGTAAAAATAAAATTAAAAAAAAAACCCTTATAAATAAAGATAAATAAATAAATAAATAAAGTGTCTATGAAAAATATATATATATATATTATCCTATTGACTTTGGAACTTCCTGTGACTGATTTTCTCCAGAGAGACTGTAAGATGGGAGTCCTGACATGTATCATCATGTACTGATTCAGTGTCAGTTTCATCCTTGAAGATGAGTTTAAAGCAACAAGAAAAGTCAGTTCTTATTGTTCATTAATTATTTTGATGATTACATTAACTTATAACTGACAATCATAGCTGGTGTAAATATTATTATTAATGTGTTTAACAACTATTCATTCAGTCCATACTATGTGAAAACCCATGGCCAGTCATTATGCTTTATTTAAAAAGAGGAAAACGTGAAGGATAATAAAAGATTTCCTGATAAACATTTATTTCTTTATCATTTTTCTACATGCAAGTAAAACTTCTTTGTTTCTTAGGCTATAAATAAAGGGGTTTAGCAGGGGGATTATAATCGTGTAGAACAGTGAATACATTTTATCTTGATACTGATCCTGGCCAGACCCAGGACGCACATACATGAAGAAGAGAGTGCCATAGAACAAGGAAACAGATAGAAGGTGGGCACTGCACGTGGAGAAGGCTTTGCTCCTGCCCTTTTCAGACTTCTTTCTCAGGATGGCAAAGAGGACACAGGTGTAAGAAACTATGATAGTCATAAAAGTAGAAGCTTGTATAAAAGAGGCAGAAATAAAAAGCACCAAAGCATTAATAGATGGATCAGTGCAAGAAATTGAAAAAAGTGGTAAGATTTCACAGAAGAAATGATCTATTATATTGGACCTGCAGAAAGTTAATCTAAATAATAATCTTACATGAACTATAGGATGCAGAAAACCAATTGCATATGTTGCACTTATCAATCAAGTGCAGAGTCTGTTGGACATCACCACTGGATAAAGCAAGGGCTTGCATATGGCTACATAGCGGTCATAGGCCATCACTATCAGGAGGAAACTTTCTGTGGTGGCACTGAAAGCAAAAATATAGAACTGGGTGATGCATTCAACGAAGGATATATGATCCTTAGAAAAAAAATTCATAAGCATCTTGGGAGTCACAGAAGATGAAGAACAAGCATCTGCAAAGGCCAGGCCACCCAGGAATGAGTACATGGGGGTGTGAAGATGGGAGTCCTTCCAGATGAGAAAAATCAGTCCAAGATTGCCCACCATGGTGGTGAGGTAGATGACCAGGAACACCAGGAACAGGGGGACCTGCAGCCCTGGGAGATCTGTGAGTCCTGTGAGAATAAATTCTGTCACCAGAGTCTTGTTTGCCTCCATCATATCCACTCAGGCTGACCACTGCAATGGAGAATTGAAATGAAAAATAAGGGTCACAAAAATATATTGGATGGTAATGTCTTATTTATCTGTGTCAGATACCCTAACTGAAGGTACAGAGGCTCTCTTTGTAAAGCACACTGAAGAGTATTATAGATATGTTATAAATATTATAAATGATTTTCAGAAGTCAGTATATATGTATATATAATTACTTAAAGGGTTATGGAGGAGGTTCTAGATGTCTACCAGCTAACTTACTCCATATCTTGTCACTCATAAATACCTTAAAATTGAATGCATTGTATTAACTCTGAAAGTTTTTACAGAATTGAGTTAAAAATGCATACTGAATTTTTTACTAAAATCTCTAAAAGTGAGACTCTGGTTCACTGATTCATAGAAACTCTTTCATATATTTTCTATTGAACCAAAAAATAGACTATATATTTATACTACTGATAAACATATATAATTTTTTCTTTCTAAGACATGAGTAGAGTAAGAAGACAATAAGTTAAAATCCCCTTTCTGCTGATTTCTATCCGTTATCATTATGTTGTTTGATTTTATATACAACAACTTACTGCATATTCCTAATAGACTCTTTTAACTATACATTCATCAAAACCACTCCACATTTCAAATAGATTCTTGTTATTTAATAATTTTATCCAACAAACTCTCATATATGATCGTAATCATTCATTCTGTCATCAGACATTTTTTGTTTGATGTCCTAAGCTAGAATACTGTTATTCCTGGCTCAGTCAAATATAGAACCTCTAACTCAGGTGTTATACCATGATGCTAAAATAACCCCTCTTTTAGGAAGAAAAATAACTGACACTAACCAGTTCATCTACAGATTTGGGAATGATCTAGGAGATGTTAAACATGCCAAGTAAACAATTATCATTCAATTAACCAGGAATGTTTTAGATATATCAAAGGCACATAATACTAAAAAATTGGAACTTTTTTCCCTGGTATGTTTGAAATTAGAACTGGGACTTTCAAAATCAGAGTGGATTAAAGTCTTACAAAAGACACAACAGTCAAACAGATTAGCCACTGTTTTGGAGCCATTTCCATTTAAATAATAAAAATTAGTAAAAAATAGTTTTAAAAAAAGGCTGTTTATATCCAAATCAAATAATGAAAAAGATGAATTACACTGATAGGAAATAGCTATTATAAAGATATCTGTGGTGGGAATTAAATTGATACAGACACTATGGAGAACAGTATGGAGATTCCTTAAAAATCTAGGAGTAAAACTACCATGTGATCCAGCAATCCCACTACTGGGCATATACCCTAAGAAAACTATAATTTAAAAAGACACATGTACCCCAATGTTCATTACAGCACTATTTACAATAGCCATGACATGGCTATCTAGATGTCCATTGACAGATGATGGTAAAGAAGTTGTGGTACATATACACAATGGAATATTACTCAGCCAAAAAAAGGAACAAATCTGAGTCAGTTGAACTGAGGTGGATGAACTTCAGTTCAGTTCACTCAGTCATGTCCGACTCTTTGCAACCCCATGAATCACAGCACGCCAGGCCTCCCTGTCCATCACCAACTCTCGGAGTTCACTCAAACTCACATCCATCGAGTCGGTGATGCCATCCAGCCATCTCATCCTCTGTTGTCCCCTTTTCCTCCTGCCCCCAATCCCTCCCAGCATCAGATGGAAAAGAAATGCAAAAAAGCAAAATGGCTGTCTGGGGAGGCCTTACAAATAGCTGTGAAAAGAAGAGAAGCGAAAAACAAAGGAGAAAAAGAAAGATATAAGCATCTGAATGCAGAGTTCCAGAGAATAGCAAGGAGAGATAAAAAAGCCTTCCTCAGCAATCAATGCAAAGAAATAGAGGCAAACAACAGAATGGGAAAGTCTAGAGATCTCTTCAAGAAAATTAGAGATACCAAGGGAACATGTCATCCAAAGATGGACTCGACAAAGGACAGAAATGGTATGGACCTAATAGAAGCAGAAGATATTAAGAAGAGGTGGCAAGAATACACAGAAGAACTGTACAAAAAAGATCTTCACAACCAAGATAATCACGATGGTGTGATCACTCACTTAAAGGTGGATGAACTTAAAGCCTGTTATACAGGGTGTTATAAATAGGCTGTTATACAGCCGATACTTACAGAGTGAAGTAAGTCAGAAAGAGGAAAACAAATATATATTAATGCATATAATGGAATTTAGAAAAATGGTACTGATGAACTTAATTGCAGAGCAGAAAGACGGTCAAAGATGTAGAGAACAGCCTTGCAGACACAGTGGGGGAAAGAAAGGGTGGGATGAATTGAGAGAGTAGCACTGAAATATATACATTATCATGTGTAAAACAAATAGGCAGTGAGAAGTTGTTGTATAACACAGGGAGCTCAGTCTGGTGCTCTTTGACAATCTATAGTGGTAGGATGGGGACAGGGTGAGAGGGAAGCTCACGAGGGAGGTGATATATGTATGCTATAGCTGATTCATGCTGATATATGGCAGAAACCACTATAATATTGTAAAGCAAATATTCTCCAAATTAAAAAAATTTTTAAGATATCTGTGAAGCAAGTGATCCTGGGAAGCATGTAAGAAGCTAGATCCTGTGGAAACCCAGGGGGTAAACTTAAGTCCACATCATCGCAATGCATTTCATCAATGAAAAATTGTGCAGAATTATAAACATAAAATGTGTTTTGTATATCCAAGTCCCTGCCTGGTTTATAAAAATCAGAGTATGGCCATTTAGAAACAGCTGATCTAAGAACATAACCCTGCAAGGGAGTACTCACAATTGTTGGATTCACAGCTCCCTGCTTTCATTACATTGCAGCTAAGGGAGAGTCATTCCAACACAGATTTTTATTTCTATGACCCAGTCACCAATCCTGTACAACACTGTTGAAGATTTCACTGCCAACTCTCTGTTGACCTGAAACGTTTCCTCCAAATGCCTACTTTATAATTCAAAGAGAGCACACCATGTGGAAAATTTAAGGAATATAGAGTTTGTGAAAAATTCAGTTGTGACAAGATTGACTTTAAACAGTAAGTCTGTAGAAGAATTGGAATATTTTCTACAAGAGAGGCTATGTTGAGAAAAAGTTCTTCTGTATCTTCATATAGAATAGGAAAAGAGATGATTTGAGATAAATATTAGGCTTTTAACAGTATAGAGAGTTGGTTAAAGTTGCAGTGATTATTAAGTAAGCACACTGCTGACAAATCCCTGAAAGGATCACATTTTCCTGTTTTACACTCTGCCTAGAATATAAGGTATGACTCTGGGCAGATGTGGTCAACTCCATCTTTCTGCCTATTTCCAGAGAAGTACAAAGTAAACAAGGACCAGGATGAGACAAAAACAAACTGCCCTAACAGCTCCATAACCATTTGATTCTTCACTGTTGGAAAATCTTCCAGATTCTGTGAAAGTACAATAAAGGCCAGAATGAATTCCACTTTTACAGATAAAAATATTAAGTAGATTAGCTCTATAACATATTATTCTAGCAAAGAAAATTTTCACAAAAATGTAACCAATTTTCTGAAGCTAATTTTCTACCTCTAAGTTATTAAATGACTATACCTAAAACAATTTATGGCCTCGTTTTAAAGATTCTTATTTGTAGCGCCCTGGATTTTCTAAGGAACATCTGCCTATAGCCTGTGAGATTATGAGTCCTCTTTGCTATTTAGTAAGTGGCATAGCATAGTGGTTAAGCACACAAACTCTACATGTAATAGCATGAATTCAAGTCTTCATTCTCCAAGTATATAGCTTTGTATCCATAAGAGTTTGGAGAAAATGTGTGTGTGTGCTTAGTTGCTCAGTCATGTCCGACTCTTTGAGACCCCATGGACTATAGCCCGCCAGGCTCATCTGTCCAAGGGGATTCTCCAGGCAAGAATACTGGAATGGTTGTCATACCCTCCTCCAGGGAATCTTCCCAACCCAGGGTTCAAGTCCAGGTCTCCTTCATTGAAGGCGGATTCTTTACCATCTGAGCCACTAGGGAAGCTGCACAGAAACTAATATATATTTAACTATTCAGTTTAGGATTGCTTTCTGTTCCTTTTGATAGATAAATTATCTGTAAAATAATTCAAATATTTTGACAGCTAATGAGAGACTCTAGGTACTAAAAGTAATTTTTATGAAAAGAATAACAGCAATAAAATAAAGCATTGGATTCTCACCTAATTCCTATAAGCAGATGCAGAGATGCCATACAGACTTTCATGAAGAGCTCAGGGTATAAGAAAAAAATGTCAACAAAGACTCATCTCAAATTAATTTTCTTGGAAAATGCACTCTGAAGAAAAAGGTATTATTTATATCTTCCCATCTTCAAGTCTATTTGTGCAGGTAATATTAAAATTCCCCAAATCCCATCAAAAGATTCCCTATAGAATAAAGTCAACCTACTCAGCATTATACACTAATCAACAAATCATTTCAAACACATTGTTTTACAACTATCAATTTTATAGCCTGCTTCTTTCTTTTAAAAACAAAAGAATAAAAGTTTAATTGTTAAAAAAAAAAAGGAAAATGTAGGAAGTACAAAGGAAACAAATTCTTCAATTTCACTAATCACTGATCACTGCAGCTAATTTTTGGGGTTTATGTATAATAGAAAGATATAAGCATCTGAATGCAGAGTTCCAGAGAATAGCAAGGAGAGATAAAAAAGCCTTCCTCAGCAATCAATGCAAAGAAATAGAGGCAAACAACAGAATGGGAAAGTCTAGAGATCTCTTCAAGAAAATTAGAGATACCAAGGGAACATGTCATCCAAAGATGGACTCGACAAAGGACAGAAATGGTATGGACCTAATAGAAGCAGAAGATATTAAGAAGAGGTGGCAAGAATACACAGAAGAACTGTACAAAAAAGATCTTCACAACCAAGATAATCACGATGGTGTGATCACTCACTTAAAGGTGGATGAACTTAAAGCCTGTTATACAGGGTGTTATAAATAGGCTGTTATACAGCCGATACTTACAGAGTGAAGTAAGTCAGAAAGAGGAAAACAAATATATATTAATGCATATAATGGAATTTAGAAAAATGGTACTGATGAACTTAATTGCAGAGCAGAAAGACGGTCAAAGATGTAGAGAACAGCCTTGCAGACACAGTGGGGGAAAGAAAGGGTGGGATGAATTGAGAGAGTAGCACTGAAATATATACATTATCATGTGTAAAACAAATAGGCAGTGAGAAGTTGTTGTATAACACAGGGAGCTCAGTCTGGTGCTCTTTGACAATCTATAGTGGTAGGATGGGGACAGGGTGAGAGGGAAGCTCACGAGGGAGGTGATATATGTATGCTATAGCTGATTCATGCTGATATATGGCAGAAACCACTATAATATTGTAAAGCAAATATTCTCCAAATTAAAAAAATTTTTAAGATATCTGTGAAGCAAGTGATCCTGGGAAGCATGTAAGAAGCTAGATCCTGTGGAAACCCAGGGGGTAAACTTAAGTCCACATCATCGCAATGCATTTCATCAATGAAAAATTGTGCAGAATTATAAACATAAAATGTGTTTTGTATATCCAAGTCCCTGCCTGGTTTATAAAAATCAGAGTATGGCCATTTAGAAACAGCTGATCTAAGAACATAACCCTGCAAGGGAGTACTCACAATTGTTGGATTCACAGCTCCCTGCTTTCATTACATGTGCAGCTAAGGGAGAGTCATTCCAACACAGATTTTTATTTCTATGACCCAGTCACCAATCCTGTACAACACTGTTGAAGATTTCACTGCCAACTCTCTGTTGACCTGAAACGTTTCCTCCAAATGCCTACTTTATAATTCAAAGAGAGCACACCATGTGGAAAATTTAAGGAATATAGAGTTTGTGAAAAATTCAGTTGTGACAAGATTGACTTTAAACAGTAAGTCTGTAGAAGAATTGGAATATTTTCTACAAGAGAGGCTATGTTGAGAAAAAGTTCTTCTGTATCTTCATATAGAATAGGAAAAGAGATGATTTGAGATAAATATTAGGCTTTTAACAGTATAGAGAGTTGGTTAAAGTTGTAGTGATTATTAAGTAAGCACACTGCTGACAAATCCCTGAAAGGATCACATTTTCCTGTTTTACACTCTGCCTAGAATATAAGGTATGACTCTGGGCAGATGTGGTCAACTCCATCTTTCTGCCTATTTCCAGAGAAGTACAAAGTAAACAAGGACCAGGATGAGACAAAGACAAACTGCCCTAACAGCTCCATAACCATTTGATTCTTCACTGTTGGAAAATCTTCCAGATTCTGTGAAAGTACAATAAAGGCCAGAATGAATTCCACTTTTACAGATAAAAATATTAAGTAGATTAGCTCTATAACATATTATTCTAGCAAAGAAAATTTTCACAAAAATGTAACCAATTTTCTGAAGCTAATTTTCTACCTCTAAGTTATTAAATGACTATACCTAAAACAATTTATGGCCTCGTTTTAAAGATTCTTATTTGTAGCGCCCTGGATTTTCTAAGGAACATCTGCCTATAGCCTGTGAGATTATGAGTCCTCTTTGCTATTTAGTAAGTGGCATAGCATAGTGGTTAAGCACACAAACTCTACATGTAATAGCATGAATTCAAGTCTTCATTCTCCAAGTATATAGCTTTGTATCCATAAGAGTTTGGAGAAAATGTGTGTGTGTGCTTAGTTGCTCAGTCATGTCCGACTCTTTGAGACCCCATGGACTATAGCCCGCCAGGCTCATCTGTCCAAGGGGATTCTCCAGGCAAGAATACTGGAATGGTTGTCATACCCTCCTCCAGGGAATCTTCCCAACCCAGGGTTCAAGTCCAGGTCTCCTTCATTGAAGGCGGATTCTTTACCATCTGAGCCACTAGGGAAGCTGCACAGAAACTAATATATATTTAACTATTCAGTTTAGGATTGCTTTCTGTTCCTTTTGATAGATAAATTATCTGTAAAATAATTCAAATATTTTGACAGCTAATGAGAGACTCTAGGTACTAAAAGTAATTTTTATGAAAAGAATAACAGCAATAAAATAAAGCATTGGATTCTCACCTAATTCCTATAAGCAGATGCAGAGATGCCATACAGACTTTCATGAAGAGCTCAGGGTATAAGAAAAAAATGTCAACAAAGACTCATCTCAAATTAATTTTCTTGGAAAATGCACTCTGAAGAAAAAGGTATTATTTATATCTTCCCATCTTCAAGTCTATTTGTGCAGGTAATATTAAAATTCCCCAAATCCCATCAAAAGATTCCCTATAGAATAAAGTCAACCTACTCAGCATTATACACTAATCAACAAATCATTTCAAACACATTGTTTTACAACTATCAATTTTATAGCCTGCTTCTTTCTTTTAAAAACAAAAGAATAAAAGTTTAATTGTTAAAAAAAAAAAGGAAAATGTAGGAAGTACAAAGGAAACAAATTCTTCAATTTCACTAATCACTGATCACTGCAGCTAATTTTTGGGGTTTATGTATAATNCCTATATATATTTGGAAAAAAATAGAAAACTACTGAGAGCTATAAAAATCTGTACTATAGTTGTGTAGTATAAAGTCAGGAAGGTTGATTCCTCCAGCTCTTTTTTCTTTCTCAAGATTGTTTTGGCTATTTGGGATCTTCTGTCTCCATACAAATTTTAAGATTTTTTGTTCTAGTTCTGTGAAAAATGTCATTGGTGTTTTGATAGAGATTGCACTGAGTCCGTAGATTGCTTTGGGTAGTATAGTCGTTTTCACAATATTGATTCTTTCAGTCCAAGAGCATGGTGTATCTCTCCCTTTGTGTCATCTTTGATTGCTTTCATCAGTTATAGTTTTCTGCATGAAGGTCTTCTGTCTCCCTAGGTAGGCTTATTCCTGGTACTGTATTCTTTTTGTTGCTATGGTGAATGGGATTCTTTCTTTAATTTCTTTTCCCAGTCTTTCATTGTTGGTATATAGGAATGCTAGCGAGTTCTGTGTATTGATTTTGTATCCTGCAGATTTACTAAATTCGTTGATTAGCTCTAGTACTTTTCTGGTTGCATTTTTAGGATTTCCTATGTATATTATCATCACAAGTGCATATAATTATACTCATCATACACATGAAGAAATTAAGGCACTGTCTACTGAGTTAGCCTCAAACACTCATTCTTTCTTCTCTCTATGCACTAGCATATTAAATGGAGTTTCTTGTGATCACTTTTAACCGTATCAGAGACTCAGGAAAAAAATAATAGGTCTTCTGATTCAATATCCTATGCTTTTCCACTGCTCCAGGCTGCCTGATTTGTAAATGAAGGAAATGCCACCTCATTATCAATTAAGATGATTCAGATGAACACACTTTGAAAGTCTTGAAGTAATAATTAAATATGAGGTCATGCAGTAGTCCATTTGGGCTGCCATAAAAGCATACTACCTAGACTGCATAACTTATGAACAGCAGAAATTTATTTCTCATATTTCTGGAGGCTGGGAAGTCCAAATGAAGGTGCCAGAATGACTGAATTCCAGTGAAGACCCTTTCCCTGATTATTAGCCTGCACATTCTCACTGTGTCCTCACGTGGAGAATAAAGGGAGGGATGTCTCTGAAACCACTTTTATAAGACTCTCATCCCATTCATGTGGCTCCACCGCATGGATTAAGCAACACCCAAAACCCTACCTCTTAATACCATCATCTTTGGTGAGTGAGTAGTGAAAGTTACTCGGTTGTGTCTAATTCTTTGTGTCCCTATGGAAATAGCCCACCAGGCTCCTCTGTCCATGGAATTCTCCAGGTAACAATACAGGAGTGGATAGTCATTCTCTTCTCCAGAGGATCTTCCTACCCAGGGATCAAACCTGGGTCTCCTGCATTGCAGGCTGATTCTTTGCCTTCTGAGCCACCAGGGAAGCCATCATCTTTGGGGCTTGAATTCTCAATATATGTGTGCTGAGGTGATGTGCACATTCAGGCCACAGTAGGTAGGCTTTCCTATTAGGAAGAAATCAGAATTCAGACTCCAACTTGCTGGCCATGGATGCTTGAGCAATAGTAATCATTTGACCTTCAAAATGTGGTCCAATGTACACGGATGCATCAGAATCACATGAGAATCTTCTGAATATTCTCTTCTGAAAAACCTAAGGCCCAGCCCACCAATGGTTTGCTGAATCCAACAGCTGTGGGCTCATGCTCATCTAAGTTTGATAATGACAAACTCAAGTGAAAAATCTCTATATTATTGTCTCCTCTTCTGCTTAAGTGACCAAATTAAATATTATATAGAGGCTATGCACTCCAACTATATAAACTGAATACCTAGTAGACATTTTATAATCGTTCAGCTGATATTCAGCAGATTGATTTTAATACCCTATAACATGGACAGAAAATGGAGAGCAGTCCAACTAAAATTAAGTACCTGCTTAAATATGAGACTCTAATAAGGCAAGACGGAGAAGGCAATGGCACCCCACTCCAGTACTCTTGCTTGAAAAATCCCATGGACGGAGGAGCCTGGTAGGCTGCAGTCCGTGGGGTCGCTGAGAGTTGGACACGACTCAGTGACTTCACTTTCACTTTTCACTTTCATGCATTGGAGAAGGAAATGGCAATCCACTCCAGTATTCTTGCCTGGAGAATCCCAGGAATGGCGGAGCCTGGTGGGCTGCCATCTCTGGGGTCGCACAGAGTCGGACACGACTGAAGCGACTTAGCAGCAGCAGCAGCAGCAATAAGGCAAGAAAAGAATTTCTTAGGGAATAATTACAGTTAGCTTTTTGTGAATTGCTAATCATCTATCTTCATAGAAAACTTGTTAAGTTTCACAGTTGTTTCCAGTCATTATCACATTGGCTGTACGTTAGAATCACTTGGAGAGGTTTATAAAACTAATAGCGCCTGAGAATGCCTCCTACAGATTCTAATTTGCTTGGTTTGGGTTGATAACCAAGAGTGAGAACCATAATCTGTACTCTGGGTGAGAAAGAAGAAAATATTCAAGACCTAGTTGATGACATTTATTCATTACTGGTTCTGTCACTTGTTATCAACAGGGTCTGACACATCAAAAATTATTCCTTTTTATGATATGCTGCAAACTGGATTGAGCATTACTTGAAATGCCCCAGTTCTCATTGTATGTAGGTATTATGTGGATTTCACACCAGCCAATAGATATGTCAATGACTATCTATTGACACATAGCAATTGCATAATGACCTAGCCTAAACCATCTGTGTTACACATAATAAAAAGAAAGCTTTGCTGCTGGCTTTAACTGTGCAGAGATGGAGACAGGAACTCCTACAGAGCTTCTGCATCCACAGGGAGCAACCTGCTTAGAATGAGTCTTCACAACAGGATCAGAGCTCAGATGCATCACAGGATCCAGGGTCTGATTAAACAAATCCTAAACTCATTGTGCTGAAGGCAGTCTGCCCACCTGGGGCTTTGGGGTATCTGACCCACAAATTATTGTTTATTTCCTCAAATCAGTTAATAGGCTATGGGACAGGAGAATGTATCATGTTCATGGAAATATCGTTTCCTTTATTTTTCACTAGGGTATTCACAAGGCCAAATGTTATAAAATTAGGAGGCAAGGGGCAAAAGGGCCAGACGGAAACTGTGCATAGATTTTTGTAAGGAAAAATCCATTTAAGTTATGTAACTGTGATTTGATCAAATATACATCCCAATTCATGTAGCTGACAATTCCTGATACACACACACACACACACACACATACACACACACATATTCAATCAGTATATAATTCAATCAGTAGTCAATCAGGAAAAGAAACTCAGTAAGATTATTTAATAAATTAATAAGTTTTAGAAAACTCAGAACTTTTAATCTTATTACAAGAAAATTAAAGTATTTTTTAATTTTCATATCTTTTTAGGAATGTGATACAAACTAAATTTGTAAAATTGCTATTAAAACCCTTAGAAATTTTCATTTAACTGCCTCAAGTTTCATTGTTTTTTAGTAGTTTAGTCACTAAGTCTTGCGACCCCGTGCATTGTAGTCCACCAGGCTCTTCTGTCATGGGATTTCCCAGACAAGGATACTGGACTGGGTTGCCATTTCCTTCTCCAAATATTAAGGTGAGAAAGAAGAAAATATTCAAGACCTAGTTGATGACATTTATTCATTACTGGTTCTGTCACTTGTTATCAACAGGGTCTGACACATCAAAAATTATTCCTTTTTATGATATGCTGCAAACTGGATTGAGCATTACTTGAAATGCCCCAGTTCTCATTGTATGTAGGTATTATGTGGATTTCACACCAGCCAATAGGTATGTCAATGACTATCTATTGACACATAGCAATTGCATAATGACCTAGCCTAAACCATCTGTGTTACACATAATAAAAAGAAAGCTTTGCCGCTGGCTTTAACTGTGCAGAGATGGAGACAGGAACTCCTACAGAGCTTCTGCATCCACAGGGAGCAACCTGCTTAGAATGAGTCTTCACAACAGGATCAGAGCTCAGATGCATCACAGGATCCAGGGTCTGATTAAACAAATCCTAAACTCATTGTGCTGAAGGCAGTCTGCCCACCTGGGGCTTTGGGGTATCTGACCCACAAATTATTGTTTATTTCCTCAAATCAGTTAATAGGCTATGGGACAGGAGAATGTATCATGTTCATGGAAATATCGTTTCCTTTATTTTTCACTAGGGTATTCACAAGGCCAAATGTTATAAAATTAGGAGGCAAGGGGCAAAAGGGCCAGACGGAAACTGTGCATAGATTTTTGTAAGGAAAAATCCATTTAAGTTATGTAACTGTGATTTGATCAAATATACATCCCAATTCATGTAGCTGACAATTCCTGATACACACACACACACACACACACATACACACACACATATTCAATCAGTATATAATTCAATCAGTAGTCAATCAGGAAAAGAAACTCAGTAAGATTATTTAATAAATTAATAAGTTTTAGAAAACTCAGAACTTTTAATCTTATTACAAGAAAATTAAAGTATTTTTTAATTTTCATATCTTTTTAGGAATGTGATACAAACTAAATTTGTAAAATTGCTATTAAAACCCTTAGAAATTTTCATTTAACTGCCTCAAGTTTCATTGTTTTTTAGTAGTTTAGTCACTAAGTCTTGCGACCCCGTGCATTGTAGTCCACCAGGCTCTTCTGTCATGGGATTTCCCAGACAAGGATACTGGACTGGGTTGCCATTTCCTTCTCCAAATATTAACAAAAGAGAAGGTATTGAAAAATTATGTGCTCAAGAATTATTTTGGAGGGCACATGTACATTTTAATAGAAATTTCACATGGACTTGCATCTTTCTTTAAAAGAATATAAGTTCATAAAACTTTTAAAACATGTATATCTGGAAATAGAAGAGCTTATACATATTTCAAGCTTAGTAATTTGGGAACTGAAGTTTCATTCACAACAAGTAAGTGATATGTTACCCTATTCATCAGTTATTTTGAGAGCCTAGGTTCACTTATAACTAAGGCAAACATATCTAGTCTAAATATTATCATTAATTGAATTAAAAACTTCTTACCTGGGGTGGGTGTGTGTGTGTGTGTGTGTGTGTGTGTGTGTGTGGTAGTCACTCAGTCAGGTCCAACTCTTTTGCGACCCCATGGACTGCAGCCCTCCAGGCTCCTCTGTCCATGGAATTCTCTAGGCAAGAACACTGGAGTGGGTTGCCATTTCCCTCTCCTTCTTAGTTGGTCTCTATGTGCAAAACCCAGGTCCAGTTATTATACTTTATGTAAATGGAGAGTAAAAAGGAAAGACTATGAATGCTTTCCTGATAAATATTTATATCTTTATTATTTTTCTAAGTGCATCTAAAACTTCCTTGTTTCTTAAGCCATAAATAAAAGGGTTTAGCAGGGGAATTATAATCGTGTAGAACAGTGAATACATTTTATCCTGATATTGATCCTGGCCAGACCCAGGACGCACATACATGAAGAAGAGAGTGCCATAGAACAAGGAAACAGATAGAAGGTGGGCACTGCACGTGGAGAAAGCTTTGCTCCTGCCCTTTTTGGACTTCTTTCTCAGGATGGCAAACAGGACACAAGTATAGGAGACTATAATACCCATAAAAGTAAAAGCCTGTATAAAAGCAGCAAAAATAAAAACCACTAATGCATTAACTGATGGATCAGTGCAAGAAATCGCAAAAAGTGGCAAAATTTCACAGTAGAAATGATCTATTATATTAGACCTGCAGAAAGATAATCTAAATAATAATCCTACATGTATTATAGGATGCAGAAAACCAATTGCATATGATGCACTTATCAACCAAGTACAGAGTCTGTGGGACATCACCACTGGGTAAAGCAAGGGGTTGCATATGGCTACATAGCGGTCATAGGCCATCACCACCAGGAGGAAACTTTCTGTGGTGGCACTGGAACCAAAAAAATAGTATTGGGCCATGCACTCAAGGAGAGACATCCTTTGACTCTTGTCTAAGGTGTTGACAAGCATCTTGGGAGTCACAGAAGATGACAAGCAAGCATCTGCAAAGGCCAAGCTGCCCAGGAATGAGTACATGGGGGTGTGAAGATGGGGGTCCTTCCAGATGAGAAAAATCGGTCCAAGGTTGCCCACCATGGTAGTGAGGTAGATGATCAGAAACACCAGGAACAGGGGGACCTTCAGCCCTGGGAGATCTGTGAGTCCTGTGAGAACAAATTCTGTCACCAGAGTCATATTTTCTTCTGCCATATCCAACCAGCTAATCTCTAAAATGAAAGAGTAAGAGAGGGAACATTCAAAAAGAGTCATAAAAACAGTGAATTTTTATGTTACAGACATATAAGACAGGCTTCTCATTTAGTTAGTAGTTCATAATTTGTACCTTCACTTATCTACCTTTATATACATTCAAAATTATCTGTAATAAAATATTTTAAAATTATATTCACCTAAATTTATAGGTAAATTTCATGCAAATCTTTTTCAATCTAACATGGGTAACAACAGTTTTAGATTTGCATGAACTCATCTTAAAATTGATATAGAGGAAATAATGTCTCATTCTGGCCAAGAAATATATAAACATTGAGTAGTCAAGAATACCTTAACTGATGTTGAACAATAATGTAGACACATAGTAATCAAAACAATAATATAGTGGCATAAGAAGAAGCCAGAGGATCAGTGCAACAGAATACAGAACTCAGAAGTAGGTTCCAATTTATATGGGAATGTGGCATGAAACAAACATGATATTTCAGTTCAGTAGGAAAAGGACAATTGATTTAATGGGTTATGCTGGCAGTTTGCTATCTGTCTGGAAATATTAGTAAGTACTGTTAAGGCTCCTGCCCCACACCATAGATATTGCCTAAGTAACCGAGAAGGCAATAATGTAACATAATGAATAGAAAAATTATTATCCAAGAGAAGAAACCCAGTAAAATAGATAGCTTGAATGCATAGCAAAATAATATCCAACAGAGTCAAAGAGGATATAATTAGTTTGGAAAGATATCTTGCATTAAAGACATAGATTTATGTCTATAATATAAAATAACTAAAGATTTTTTAAGGCAAGGAATTTAATAGACTAAAGGATGAAAATAAGCAGATTTACAGATGAAGAAATCAAAATAACCAATAAATAAAATGAAAAGATGCCTAAATTTCTGTGTCACAAATACATGTGTACATGAACAGACACACAAAAACAGGTGGATACCTTCTTTCTCATATATCAAAATAGCAGAAATGAATAAACACACTCCTTGTTGACTGAAGTGAAAAAAAGTGGTACTTTCATATGTTACTTGTGGAACTATGAATTGCAACAGCCTTTTTGAAAAGCAATTTTATACAATCCCATTTAGCTTAAAATACATATATCCTTTTATCTATCAATATATATACCCTAGAGATCAAAGCACTGCTATACAAATATAAATATACAAAGAATAGTCAGTGCATTATTGTTCAGAGTAGCAAAGACCATGCTGTTCATGGGGTTCTCAAAATTGGGAAAGGAGTATATCAAGGCTGTATACTGTCATTCTGCTTATTTAACTTATATGCAGAGTACATCATGTGAAACGCTGGACTGGATGACTCACACCTGGAATCAAGATTGCCCAAGAAATATCAACAACCTCAATATGAAGATGATACCACCCTAATGGCAGAAAATGAAGAGGAACTAAAGAGCCTCTTGATGAGGGTGAAAAGGGAGAGTGAAAAAGCTGGCTTAAAACTCAGCGTTCAGAAAAGTAAGATCATGGCATCCAGTCCATCACTTCATGACAAATAGATGAGGGAAAAAAGGAAACAGTGACAAATTTTATTTTCTTAGGCTCCAAAGTCACTGTAGACAGTGATTGCAGCCATGAAATTAAAAGACTCTTGCTCCCTGGAAGAAAGCTGTGAAAAACCTAGGCAGCTTATCAAAAAGCAAAGACATCACTTTGCCAACAAGGTCCATCCAGTCAAAGCTATGGTTTTTCCAGTAGTCATGTATGGATGTGAGAGTTCGACCACAAAGTAGACTGAACGCCAAAGAATTGATGCTTTCAAATTGGGATGCTGGAAAAGATTCCTGAGAGTCCCTAGGACAGCAAGAAGATCAAACCAGTCAATCGTAAAGGAAATCAACCCTAATATTCATTGGAAGGACAGATACTGAAGCTGAAGCTCCAATACTTTGGCCTCCTGATGCGAAGAGCTATCTCATTGGAAAAGACCCTGATGCTGGGAACGATTGAGGGCAAGAGGAGAAGGGGGGCAACAGAGGATGAGATGGTTGGATGACATCACCAACTCAACAGAGATGACTTTGAGTAAACTCAGGGAGATAGTGAAGGATAAGAAACCCTGTCATGCTGCAGTCCATGGGATCACAGAGTGAGACACGACTTAGTAACTGAACAGGCACAGACCAGATGTGTCAAGAGTAAAATGGTTAAATAAACCAGAGTACATTCATATTACAGAATATAATTCAGTCATGATAAAAGAGCTATTCTATCTAATTTAAATTTGGAATCTCCACAATGGATAGTTATCGCAGAAGAGGAAAATGCAAAGAAGTGTAAAATCTATGGTCTCATCATTGTAAAACAAGCAATGTATTTTTTAAATCTCTCTTTTACATGGAGGACATGTGAATAATAGACACTAAGTTTATAGTACTGGTTTTTCTGGAGTGAGAGTGGATATAATAATGAATGAAGTAGAAGAGAGTGAAAGAATAATAGTTCCTTGAGTAAAGCAGCATATATATATATATAAGAAATATTAATTGGAAATTCAGAACCTTAAGAAATATTTACCCTGCATAAATTGGCCCAACTCCTTTTAGAACCTCAAATAACCAAATCATTGCTAACCTTACTTTTAGCTCCTGTAATGTATTAATATAATTTGGAAGAGCAACTTTTATGAATTTTTTTCTCAAGAATTAGATAACATAAAGAGTCTTTTGAAGTTACCTTTAGTGACTTTAGTGTATATACTCAGGATTCCATGTAATTAAAGAATTTTTATCATATATAATAAACCTGAAGCCAGAATTCCCATTCTGAAAACTTACAAATAAGTTAACTTTGGGCTGCAGAACTTATGTCTCAATTTTTAAAACTTTGTATTATAAAATACACTCTGATTTTTTCTTATCACTACTATTTTTCCTATTTTTCATTCTTCTATTATCTGCAATCTACACAGTAAAAATTCTAACTGAAATTAGAATGTGCTTGTTCACACAAACATTTACTTGCTTGCTCAGATTTTGTTTGCTGACTTCAAAAAGGAAAAGGCCTATATACAGTTTTAATACCTTATTTAGATATTTCCTTATAATGAAAATTACAAAGCTGTAATAAAAGTTATGAAAATGTCTGCATCCTCACCCAGCTCCTGTAAGATATGGGAAACTGAAAATGTGCTGGTTTTCTCAAAGTGGCATAAAAGGTACAGAAATGAAGCACAACTATTCAAGCATTGCTTTTCCTTGGAAATGCAAAACTGGAAAGATGTAACATTTCTTTCTCCTATTTGCAAATCCATTCTTAAAAAGTTTTGAAATTCCCTTAATGCTTCCAAAGTATTCCCAGTAGGTAGGATGAAGTCAAAGTTGTTCTACTGGGCATTGTAAGCTAATCATCAAATCATTATACACTTTTAATTATAACAATTAAAACTAAACATAATATCCTCAAAGTTCACTGTCAGGGCATGTTTATAAAATGTCGCTGAATAGAATTTAGAATAAGCTATTTTCCTTCCTCTTATTTTTTTCTAATGCTGCCACTCCCCAACTACCTACCTAACTTGCTCACTTGATATACACTTTTAATTATAACAATTAAAACTAAACATAATATCCTCAAAGTTCACTGTCAGGGCATGTTTATAAAATGTCGCTGAATAGAATTTAGAATAAGCTATTTTCCTTCCTCTTATTTTTTTCTAATGCTGCCACTCCCCAACTACCTACCTAACTTGCTCACTTGAAACTCCCAAAGGTACCTTAGAATTAACATGTCCAAATCTGGAATTATGGTCTTCCTCTATCCACCCTCAAACCTGGTATTCTTCCAGAGTTTCCTGTCACAGGAAATAGGGTCACAAACCAAAAGTTTATCTACTAAATATGTCTTAAATCCAACTATTTCTTATTATGCAGTCAGTACTAAAATATAAAATACATCCATCTCTTGCCTGGCTTATTAAATAACCTCCTAACTATACCATCTACAACTCCTAACACAGTCATCTGATCTATTTTCCACACTGACACCGGACTGATTCTTATAAAATGTATACTGTTTCAAGACCACACTGTAACACATGCTTGCCACCATTTAAATGTTAATGATTTCTCATTAAAAATAAAATAACAATTGAAATTTTTTTATAGTTTTTTATTTTATATTGGAGTATACCCAGAGAAGGCAAGTACTCTTGCCTGGAAAATCCTATGGACAGAGGAGCCTGGTAGGCTGCAGTCCGTGGGGTCGCGAAGAGTCGGACACGGCTCAGCGACTTCACTTTCACTTTTCACTTTCATGCATTGGAGAAGGAAATGGCAACCCACTCCAGTGTTCTTGCCTGGAGAATCCCAGGGACGGGGAGCCTGGTAGGAGGCCTTCTATGGGGTCACACAGAGTCGGACACGACTGAAGCGACTTAGCAGTAGCAGTAGCAATATACCTGATTAACAATGTTGTGTTCATTTCAGGTGTACAGAAACGTGATTCAGTTATACATATCCATGTATCTATTCTTTTTCAAATTCTTTTTCCATTTAGTTTGTTATAAAATATTGAGCAGAGTTCCCTGTGCTATGTAATAGGTCATTGTTGATTATTTTTATTTTTTAAAAAAGAAATTATTTGGCTGTTTCAGGTCTTAGTGGCAACACACAGAATCTCCTTGGGTCATGTGGGATCTTTTGTTGTGATGCATGGACACTATAGTTGTGGCACACAGACTCTGTAGTTGTGGCCTACAACCTCCACAGTTGTGGCGCACAGACTCTAGAGTTGTGGGACACGGGCTCACTTGCTCCCCAGAATGTGGGGTCCCTGTTTCCTGAGCAGAGATCAAACCCATGACCTCCACACTGCAAGGCAAACTCAACCACTGGACCACCAGGGAAGCTCCAATACACATTTTAAATGTAGCAGTGTGTACATATCAATCCCAGACTCCCCACCTATCCCTCTCCCTGACCCTAACCCCCGGTAACCATAAGTTCGCTCTCTAAGTCTGTAGGTCTGTTTCTGTTAACAACTGAAATTCTTAAGCCTCATATACATGTCCTTGTACTGAGAAATAGGCCCAATAATTAACTGTATGCAGTTAAGGAATTTTATTGCATTGTATGTATCATTTACAATAACGTTAACTGAACTTACAGATAATTTTCAATATCTAAGTAAATTGAGAAAATAGAAGGTAACTTCTCATTCATGGTGAGTATAGATCACATGTTCCTAATTGTTCAATTATTCTACCCCAACTGATGGTCCAGAGTCCTAGGCTCCATCTTATCATTCAGGCATTTTCTACACATAACTTTAGTATTGCTTCTGCTTTAAGCCTTGGCATTTTGGCCACGAGGCATGTGGGATCCTAACTCCCCAACCAGGGATTGAACCTGCACCCCATGCAGTGGCAGGTGAAGTCTTAACCACTAGACTGCCAGGGAAGTCCCCACACATAACTTTCTTCAGTGATTGTGTTCTCATCCAGATCAAGCTGGAAGGGGAAAAATTCACAGGGGATTCCAACTGTGAGGTGCTTATGAGCTAGTATATCACTTGCAATCCTAACCTCAATCATAATACTGCAGTCAATTGAAAAGTGAGGCCATGTATCTAGGAAGAGAAGAAAATGGTTATCTGGATTTGGTTATCAGCTAATGCTTTCTTCTTCTGTACTTCTTTTGTTTATGATTTACCTGTATTATCCTCCTTTTTACTTGTAGAACACTCTTAGCCTCTCCCAACCAGTGTCAAACTAATTGAAAATTAGTCAAACCCAATTCCCATCTAGTACCTAGCTCAATAAAAAGCTATGCTTTCCAGGTAATACTTTGTTCTCTCCAGCAAACCAGCTATGTCTCTTCTTTGTGTAGATACCAACAATTGTTAATACATATCATCTTGCCACATGTTATAATTACACACTTCCAAAATGCAATTTTTAACATTTGTTTTTAATTTCAGAATAATTACAATATTGTGTTGGTTTCTGCTGAACATCAACATGGCTCAGCCATAGGTATACATATGTCTCCTCCCTCATGAGGCTCCCTCCTAACTCCTGTGCCATCCAACCTTCTAGGTGGTCACAGAGTACCANAGAGGAGCCTGGTAGGCTGCAGTCCATGGGGTCGCGAAGAGTCGGACACGGCTCAGCGACTTCACTTTCACTTTTCACTTTCACGCATTGGAGAAGGAAATGGCAACCCACTCCAGTGTTCTTGCCTGGAGAATCCCAGGGACGGGGAGCCTGGTAGGAGGCCTTCTATGGGGTCACACAGAGTCGGACACGACTGAAGCGACTTAGCAGTAGCAGTAGCAATATACCTGATTAACAATGTTGTGTTCATTTCAGGTGTACAGAAACGTGATTCAGTTATACATATCCATGTATCTATTCTTTTTCAAATTCTTTTTCCATTTAGTTTGTTATAAAATATTGAGCAGAGTTCCCTGTGCTATGTAATAGGTCATTGTTGATTATTTTTATTTTTTAAAAAAGAAATTATTTGGCTGTTTCAGGTCTTAGTGGCAACACACAGAATCTCCTTGGGTCATGTGGGATCTTTTGTTGTGATGCATGGACACTATAGTTGTGGCACACAGACTCTGTAGTTGTGGCCTACAACCTCCACAGTTGTGGCGCACAGACTCTAGAGTTGTGGGACACGGGCTCACTTGCTCCCCAGAATGTGGGGTCCCTGTTTCTTGAGCAGAGATCAAACCCATGACCTCCACACTGCAAGGCAAACTCAACCACTGGACCACCAGAGAAGCTCCAATACACATTTTAAATGTAGCAGTGTGTACATATCAATCCCAGACTCCGCACCTATCCCTCTCCCTGACCCTAACCCCTGGTAACCATAAGTTCGCTCTCTAAGTCTGTAGGTCTGTTTCTGTTAACAACTGAAATTCTTAAGCTTCATATACATGTCCTTGTACTGAGAAATAGGCACAATAATTAACTGTATGCAGTTAAGGAATTTTATTGCATTGTATGTATCATTTACAATAATGTTAACTGAACTTACAGATAATTTTCAATATCTAAGTAAATTGAGAAAATAGAAGGTAACTTCTCATTCATGGTGAGTATAGATCACATGTTCCTAATTGTTCGATTATTCTACCCCAACTGATGGTCCAGAGTCCTAGACTCCATCTTATCATTCAGGCATTTTCTACACATAACTTTAGTATTGCTTCTGCTTTAAGCCTTGGCATTTTGGCCACGAGGCGTGTGGGATCCTAACTCCCCAACCAGGGATTGAACCTGCACCCCCTGCAGTGGAAGGTGAAGTCTTAACCACTAGACTGCCAGGGAAGTCCCCACACATAACTTTCTTCAGTGATTGTGTTCTCATCCAGATCAAGCTGGAAGGGGAAAAATTCACGGGGGATTCCAACTGTGAGGTGCTTATGAGCTAGTATATCACTTGCAATCCTAACCTCAATCATAATACTGCAGTCAATTGAAAAGTGAGGCCATGTATCTAGGAAGAGAAGAAAATGGTTATCTGGATTTGGTTATCAGCTAATGCTTTCTTCTTCTGTACTTCTTTTGTTTATGATTTACCTGTTTTATCCTCCTTTTTACTTGTAGAACACTCTTAGCCTCTCCCAACCAGTGTCAAACTAATTGAAAATTAGTCAAACCCAATTCCCATCTAGTACCTAGCTCAATAAAAAGCTATGCTTTCCAGGTAATACTTTGTTCTCTCCAGCAAACCAGCTATGTCTCTTCTTTGTGTAGATACCAACAATTGTTAATACATATCATCTTGCCACATGTTATAATTACACACTTCCAAAATGCAATTTTTAACATTTGTTTTTAATTTCAGAATAATTACAATATTGTGTTGGTTTCTGCTGAACATCAACATGGCTCAGCCATAGGTATACATATGTCTCCTCCCTCATGAAGCTCCCTCCTAACTCCTGTGCCATCCAACCTTCTAGGTGGTCACAGAGTACCAACTTGTGTTCCCTGAATCACATAGCAAATTCCCACTGGCTATCGGTTTTACATATGCTAGTGTATATATTTCCATGCTACTCTCTCCATTTGTCCCACCCTCTTCTTCTTACTCCCCACTGGGTCCATAAGTCTGTTCTCTATGTCTGCATCTCCATTGCTGCCCCGCAAATAGATTTATCAGTACCATCTTGCTAGATTTCATAAATATGCATAAATATATGATATTTGTTTTTTTCTTTCTGACATTTCATTCTTTATAATAGGCTCTAGGTTATCCACCTCATTAACACTGACTCAAATGTGTTCCATTTTATGGCTGAGTAATATTCCACTGTATATCAGTACCACAGCTTCTTTATCCCTTCACCTGTCAATGGACATCTACATTGCCTCCATGCCCTAGCTATTATAAATAGTGCTGCAATGAACACTGGGATATATGTGTTTTTTTCAGTTATGATTTTCTCGGGGTATGTG
>SJYT01071809.1:0-12219 GCA_006410635.1 Cephalophus harveyi
TTGGTGATGGACAGGAGGCCTGGCGTGCTGCGATTCATGGGGTCGCAAAGAGTCGGACACGACTGAGTGACTGAACTGACTGACTGACCTAAAATAGACACACACAAAATAAACAGAAAGGAAACAAAACATGCCAGAAAAGAAAATTATCAAAGCACACAGGAAGAAACTAAAAGAAGAACAGAGAAGAACTACAAAAACAACCAGAAAACAAGTAATAAATTGGCACTAAGTACATGAAGTAAGGAGAAAGTGTTAGTCACTCAGTATGCCTGACTCTCAGTGACACCATGGACTGTAGCCTGCCAGGCTCCTCTGTCCATGGAATTCTCCAGGCAAGGTTATGNATTATCAAAGCACACAGGAAGAAACTAAAAGAAGAACAGAGAAGAACTACAAAAACAACCAGAAAACAAGTAATAAATTGGCACTAAGTACATGAAGTGAGGTGAAAGTGTTAGTCACTCAGTATGCCTGACTCTCAGTGACACCATGGACTGTAGCCTGCCAGGCTCCTCTGTCCATGGAATTCTCCAGGCAAGGTTATGAGAGTGGGTTGCCATTCCCTTCTCCAGTGGATGATCCCAACCCAGTGATCAAACCCAGGTCTCCCACATTGCAGTAATTCTTTACTGGATTACTTTAAATGTACACGGACTAAATGCACCAATTGAAAGACATAGGTTGGGTGAATGGATGAAAAAAGACCTCATCTATATGCTGCTTACAAGAGACTCACTTAAGAGTTAAAGACACACAGAGACTTAAAGTGAAAAAATGGAAAAAGATATTCCCTGTAAATAAAAAATGAAAATAAAGCTAGTGCAGCAATACTCATATCAGATAAAATAGATTTTAAATCAGACTATAATGAAAGACAAAGAAGAGTACTACATAATGATGAAAAGGTCAATCCAAGAAAAGAACATATACATTTGTAAACATATATGACCCTAACATAGGAGCATCTAAATATATAAAGCAAATATTAACAGAAATAAAAATAAGGAAAAAAGTGACAGTGATACAATAATACTAGGAGATTTTAATAATACACTTATATCAATGGATAGAGCATCCAGATGGAAAAACCAATAAGGAAGCATTATCCTTAAATGAGACATTAGACCATATAGATTTGATAGATATCTATAGAACATTCTATCCAAAACCAAGAGAACACGCATTATTTTCAAGTGTACATGGAACATTCTACAGGACAAATCATATGCTGGCCACAAAACAAGTTTCAGTAAATTTAAGAAGATTGAAATAACGTTAAGCATCTTTTGTGACCACATCCATATTTAACTAGGAATCAGTTATAAGAAGAAAACTGGGAATTCACCAGGCAAGAATACAGGAATGGGTTGCCATTTCCTCCTCCAGGGGATCTTCCTGACCCTAGGATTAAACTCACATCTCCTATGTCTCCTGCATTGGCAGGTGGGTTCTTTACCACTGAACCACCTGGGAAGCTCCCAAAATTGAAGGAATAATAAAGTCCCCAGTGGAAATAAAATAGATGACAACAAACAAAAAAAAAAAAAGAAAAAAAATCAATGAAATTAAAGTTAGTTTTGAAAAGATAAGCAAAATTGATAAACCTTTAGCCAGATTCATCAAGAAAAAAAGAGAAAGAGCCAAAATAAATAAAATCAGAAGTGAAACATTGGCAGGTGGGTTCTTTACCACTGAGCCACCTGGGAAGCTCCCAAAATTGAAGGAATAATAAAGTCCCCAGTGGAAATAAAATAGATGACAACAACAAACAAAAAAAAAAAAAAAAGAAAAAAATCAATAAAATTAAAGTTAGTTTTGAAAAGATAAGCAAAATTGATAAACCTTTAGCCAGATTCATCAAGAAAAAAAGAGAAAGAGCCAAAATAAATAAAATCAGAAGTGAAAGAGAAGTTACAACAGAAATTAAAGAATATTTATGAACAATATCACAGAAATATGATCAAAAATAATACTATGAACAATTATATGCCAAAAATTGGGCAACCTAGAAGAAATGGATAAATTTCTAGAAACATACTACTTTCTGAGACTAAATCAGGAAGACATAGAGAATCTGAGCAGACTGATTATTAGCAATGAAATTGAATTGGTAATTAAAAAAAACTTTACACATACAAAAGCCGATGGATGGCTTCACAGGAGAATTCTACCAAATATTTAAAGAAGTGTTGATACCTATTCTTTGCAAACTATTCAAATTATTGAAGAGAAGGAAACATTCTCAAACTCCTTCTATGAGGCCACCATTACCCTGACACCAAAACCAGAAAAAGACTACAAAAAGAAAGAAAGAAAGAGAAATTACAGGCCAGTATCCCTGATGAAAGTGAAAAGTGAAAGTGTTAGTCACTCAGTCAGATCTGACTCTTTGCGACCCCATGGACTATAGCCTGCCAGGCTCCTCTGTCCATGGAATTTTCCAGACAATAACACTGGATTGGGTTGCCATTAACATATATACAAATATTCTCAACAAAATATTAGCAACCAAAGTCAACAATACATTAAAAGCATCACACATCCTGAAAAAGTGTGACATTTTCCAGGGATGCAAGGATCATTCAGTATCAGCAAATTAAACAAAGTGATACATCACATCACAAAATGAAGAAGTCATATGATCATCTCAATAAAGAAAAAGCATTTGACAAAATTCAACATCTTATCATGATAAAAATTCTCAAGAAAGTGGGTTTAGAGGAAACACACCTTAACATAATAAGTGACATTTATGACAAACCCACAGCTAACATCATATTAATAGTGAAAGCCTAAGAGTTTTTATATTTAAGATTAATAAAAAGGATGCCCATCCTCACTACTTTTTCACAATAGTATCAGAAATCCTTCCTATAACAATTAGACAAAAAGAAATAAAACACATCCAAATTGAAAGGAAAGAAGTAAAACTCACTGTTTAAAGATGGCATGATGCTACATAGAGAAAATCTTAAGGAAAGACTCCACTGAAAAACTACTAAAACTAATCACTGCATTCAGTAAAATTTCGGGATACAAAATTCATATACAGCAATCTGTTGCATTTCTATACACTAATAATGAGCTATTGGAAAAATAAGTCAAGAAAACAATCTCATTTACAATCACCTCAAAAAGAATAAGATATCTAGGAATAAATTTAGCCAAGGAGGTAAAAGACCTATACTCTGAAAACTGTAAGAAAATAATCAAAGAAACTGAAGACAACACAAATAAGTGGAAAGGTATGTGCTCATGGATTAAAGAATTAAAATCGTTGAAATGTCCGTATTATCCAAAACAATCTTCCAGTTCAATGCAATCCCTATCAAAATACCAACGACATTTTTCACATGATAAGAACAAATAACTTTGAAGTTTGTATGGAACCACAAAAGACCTTGAATAGCCAAGCAATCTCGAGAAAGAGCAAATGTAGAGACATCACACACCCTGATGTCAAACTATGCTACAACGCTGTAGTAATCAAAACAGTGTGATACTGGCACAAAACCTACACCTTGACTATAGGGACAGAATAGAGAGTGCAAACATAACTTCACACACACATGGCCAATGAATCTACAACAAAGGAGGCAATAACATATAATAAGGAAAAGATAAACTCTTCAATATGTGCTGTTGGGAAAACTGCACAGCTACATATAAAAAATTGAAACTAGACCATTTCCTCACACAATATGCAAAAATAAACTCAAAATTGATTACAGTGTTAATAAGACCTTCCTAGCAGAAGACATATGCAGTATGTTCCCTGAAATCGGTCTTGGGCAATATTTTTATATATGTCTCATCTGGCAAGGGTGACAAAAGCAAAACTAAACATATAAGACCACATTAAACTAAAAAGCTTTTGCACAGAAAAGGAAACCATCTACAAGATGAAAAGGTAACTTACTGAATGTCAGAAGATATTTGCAATTGATATGTCTGATAAGGATTTAATATCCAAAGTATATCTTTAAAAAATCATACAACTTAACATCAAAGAATAAACAATTAAAAATGGGCAAAAGATATGAATAGACAGTTTCCCAAAGAAGACATGCAAAGGGCCAACAGGTACGTGAAAAGGTGCTCAATATCACCAGTCATGAGGGAAATACAAATCAAAAGCACAATGAGACATCACCTCACATCTGTCAAATTAGATATTATCAGAAATTAGATATTATCAGAAAGACAACAAATAAGAAGTGTTAGTGGGAATGTGGAAACAAGGAAACACTCATGCACTGTTGATGGGAATGTAAATTGGAACAGTAATTACAGTTTACGGTTTGAAGACCATTATGGTTCTTTAAAAATTTAAAATAGAGCTACCATAAGACCCAGAAATTCCACTTCTGAATATTTATCCAAAGAAAATAGAAACACTAATTCAAAAAGATATGGGCACCCCAATGTTCACTGCAGAACTATTTATAACAGTCAAGATATGAAAGCAGTCTGAGTGTCCATCAACAGATGAATGTATAAAGACACATACACATAGAAATATTACTCTTTATTAGTTATTGGAAAAAAGATGATATCTTACTATTTGAGACAACATGGATAAATCTGGAAGGTATTATGCTAAGTGAACTAAGACAGAGAAAGCTAAATACTGTATATGTTCACTTATAAGTGGAATCTAAAAAGCAAAACAAATGAACAAATATGTGTGTTTGTGTGTGTGTGTTCAGTCACTCAGTCGTGTCCAGCTTTTTGTGACCCCATGGACTGAAGTCAGCCAGACTCCTCTGTCCGTGAGATTCTCCAAGCAAGAATACTGGAGTGGGCTGTCATTTCCTCCTCCAGCCACAATTACACTTTGCACACAAATACAAATGAAATACAATCTGGATCAGGCAGACATATCTACACCAATGTAAGGCTTTGGCCACCTCATGTGAAGAGTTGACTCATTGGAAAAAAACTCTGATACTGGGAGGGATTGGGGGCAGGAGGAGAAGGGGACGACCGAGGATGAGATGGCTGGATGGCATCACTGACTCGATGGACGTGAGTCTGAGTGAACTCTGGGAGTTGGTGATGGACAGGGAGGCCTGGCGTGCTGTGATTCATGGGGTCGCAAAGAGTCGGACACGACTGAGAGACTGAACTGAACTGATCTGAAGGATTTCACTACTTTCCAAACTGGAAAAAGACATTTAGAGTTTTAGGAACAGTTTGTTGGTTATTATAACTTTAATAAACCTTATACCATTCTTTCATAGCATCATTTCAACCATTCTCAATTATTTCTTTATGGAATCTTTATTTTAAAAATCCCCCCCCCCAAAAAAAAACAAATAAAAATCCCAAGTAAGAACAATTTTAGAAAGACACATCTGAACCAAGTGAATTCAAACGACAATTAAATGAATTCAAAGCCCAGGGTCAGAGAGCAGATAAGTCGCCCCACATTCTCACTGAATAAAGACCTATTCCTATCTGGGTATGCCACAAGTACTTAATTTACTACTCCAGTTACTTTTTCTTCTTTTACAAAATGCTAAAATTATCCCTACTCCACCTGTCAATGTGAAAGCTGGACAATAAAAAAGGCTGAGTGCCAAAGAATTGATGCTTTTGAACTGTGGTGCTGGAGAAAATTCTTGAGAGTCCCTTGGACTGAAAGGATATCAAGCTAGTCAATCCCAAAGGAAATCAACCCTGAATATTCATTAGATAGATAGACTGATGCTGAAGCTGAAGCTCTATTACTTTGGCCACCTGATTCAAAGAATCATTTAATTTTACAATGAGGCAACTAGAGGCTCAGAGACAAATAAATTACTCAAGATCACAGAACCAGTAAGAAGCCAAATTGGGATTCAAACTCAATTTGGAGTTTGAACACTACTTGACTTTAAACCTCAAGCTTTATACAGCACTTAATCCACCCTTATCTGCACAAAAACTTCTATTAAGGGCTTGTTACAGGTTGACTGGAGTGTCCCAGAAAGATGCTGGAATCCAAAGCCCCCAAGTACCTGTGAGTGTGACCTTATTTGAAAATAGGGTTTTTGCAGATGATCAAATTAAGATGAGACTCTTAGGGTGGGCCCTAATTTAGATATAACTGTGTCCTTATGAATGGAGAAGGCAATGGCACCCCACTCCAGTACTCTTGCCTGGAAAATCCCATGGATGGAGGAGCCTGGTGGGCTGAAGCCCATGGAGTCACTAAGAGTTGGACACGACTGAGCAACTTCACTTTCACACAACGGAGAAGGAAATGGCAACCCACTCCAGTATTCTTGCCTGGAGAATCCCAGGGATGGGGTCGCACAGAGTCGGACATGACTGAAGTGACTTAGCAGCAGCAGCAACGTCCTTATGAAAAGGGGGAAATTTGGACACAGAGACTTAGAGGGAAGACAGTGTAAAGCAAGACAGGGAAAGGAGCAACCCACTCCAGTGTTCTTACCTGGAGAATCCCAGGGATGGGGTCGCACAGAGTCGGACATGACTGAAGTGACTTAGCAGCAGCAGCAATGTCCTTATGAAAAAGGGGAAATTTGGACACAGAGACTTAGAGGGAAGACAGTGTAAAGCAAGACAGGGAAAGGGGTCATCTACAAGCCGAGGAAGCCAGGGAGAGGCTACCAAGAAGCTAGGAGAGGGAAATGAAACATCCTCCCCACAGCCCTCATGAGAAACCAACTTGGCCAACAATTTCATTTTGAACTTCTATCCTCTAAAACTGCAAGACGATTTCTGTTGTATAAGCAACAGAGTTTGTGGAACATTGTTACTGTAGCCCCAGGAAATTAATACACGGTTCATCCTAAAACACTTCTGTAGCTCTCTTTCTCAGCCTCAATTCTATGTTTAAGAACTCCAGTTTCCCATCTTTAATATGCCTGGTATTTTCTCAATATCCCCTGGGTTTCCAACTTTTCTTGCATGACCATTTTATATCCTAAGAATTGCTTCCTGCTTGTGTTTCTGTTTTTCCAACCACAGCAAAATTCCAAGTTGTAACCTGGTAATGCCATTTTTTTTCTCTTCCAGAGATATCTCATTCTTCAGACTGTACCTAAACAGGACGTTGTACATGGTAAGTATGCAACCATATCTGTTTACACTCATTTATTTTTGCTATATAATTGCTAAACCACTTAGGAAAGCAATTTAGCGATATGTATCAAGAGTTCAGAAGGCTTTTACTGTTGAACTTACTATTCCCATCTTGAGAAATTAATTAATTACTGGGTAAACAAGTGAACAAGACAAAACTTACATGTACTGCAACATCATCTGAAAGTGAAAATTTGAAAAAAAAATCTAAAATATTCAAGTAGAAGAATAATAAAATAAATAAAAGTACCTAAATCTATGGAGATATCATGGATTCATGACAAAAGATATTTAGAAATAATATACAGAAACATGGGAAAATATTATGCATATTAAATGAAATATAGCAAATAAAACTTAAAGCATAACTGAGACATTGATGTAAATGCTCAAAGATTAGAAGAAAATATGCAAAATAAAAATATAAAAATGATTTGTATGATGTTTCTGTCTTTATGATTTTAAAAAGTTAGGGAGGAAATCTGTTTAATTAATTTCCAAGTATATCCCTTGAGTCCTTCACAAGAACTGGATTGTGACCTCTGTATCACAGAGCAATAAAGGCGTGCTTCGCGTTTTGTCTAATTGACATCCTTCAGCAGCAAACCCATGAGGATGAACCATGACTGCAATCAGTTCAAAAGCACTGAAATTGGGATTTTCAGCCTCTTTTCTCATTGATGACCCTAAGCACGCTGTTTATTTCTCAGCTAAAACAGTGGGAAGGACGTGAATCTAAAATGAAAAATTAGTCAAACTCTGCAAATAGATGCCACAGCTGCAAATCAAAGGGCAGTCTTAATATAAACAGTTAGAAGCGCCTGTTTCAGTGTCCATTTATCAGTCCCACCTGAACATATGCATACTGAAGGCTCCTCTGGGTGTCTGTATGTGTGCAGGAGAGGGATGATGTCCATCATCTATACCACATGAATCCTCTTGCAGAGATTCAGAAATTAGCTTTGTATTCAGAAAATTGGGTTCTCTGTGCTGTTCTTGCCTCTCTCATCATCAACTCCTTCCTCATAATACTTCATACAACCAATATTTTTCTTGTCATTGCCACAGAGGCAGTTTAGGATTGTGTTATTTCACTACCAGAACATTCTAATAGTCCCTAACTCCACATACACCTGTTTACCCATTTATCCTCTGGGCCATCACCAGACTGTATATTATATTCACACTTACATACTATATACATATATTTGTCAATATATAGTCCACTAGTGGTGTGGATATATATTTACATATATACTGTTCTTGAGTCACTAAGTTGTGTCCAACTCTCTTGTGACTTCATGGACTGTAGCCTGCCAGGCTCCTCTGTCCATGGGATTTCCCAGGCAAAAATACTGGAATGGGTTGTAATTTCCTTCTCCAGAGGATATCCTGGCCCCAGGATCAAACCTGTGTCTCCTGCACATGTCTCCCACATTGCAGGCAGATTTTTTACCACTGAGCCACCAGCAAAGCTCTTACAATAATATACATACATATAATTTATAATCTTTTATTGAGTGGCCACAGGTTGCTGTACTACACTTCAGCTTCTTCAGCATTACTGATGCAATCTCAAAAACGACAGAATGATCTCTGTTCGTCTCCAAGGAAACCCATTCAATATCACAGTTATCCAAGTCTATGCCCCAACCAGTAATGCTGAAGAAGCTGAAGTGGTTGCTGTACTAACCACTGGAAATTCAATACTGAACAGACTCTGCATGGGCTTAATATTTGTATACTCCCAAATTCATAGGTTGAAGCCCTTACCCCAGTGTGAAGTGTTGAAGCCCTTACCCCCAGGCTCTGAGAAGATGAGGCCTTTGGGAGGTAATTAGATTTAGATAAGGTAATGTGAGTGGTGCTTTCCTGAAGGGCTTCATCCCCTTATAAGAAGAAAAAGAGTCATAAGAACTCTCTTGCCATGTACACGCACCAAGGAGAGGCCATGTGCAAATAGAGCAAGAAGGTGGTCATCCACAGCCCAGGAAGTTAGTGGGTCCTCACCTGACACCAAGAGCTTCTCTGGTGGCTCAGCAGTAAAGAGTCTGCCTGTCATGCAGGAGATGCAGGTTCGATCCCTGGTGGGGAAGATCCCCTGGAGGAGGGCATGGCAACCCACTCCAGTATTCTTGCCTGAAGAATCCCATGGGCAGAGGATCCTGGTGGGCTACAGTCCATGGGTTTGCAGAGTTGGACACAGCTGAAGTGACTGAGCACGCACACACACACCAGACACTAAATCTGACCACAACTTGATTTTAGACTCATCAGCTTTCAGACTGTGAAAAACAAACATCTACTGTTTAAACCACCCAATCTATGGCATTTTTTTATAGCAGCCTGAGCTAACTAAAACAGACTCGACCCTGACAGAGATCACAATCTGTGGAAAAGACCAATGTTAATAACCAAATAGATGAATGAACTTTTTCGACTATAATAAAAAGCTAGAAAACCAAGATATATGGTATAATAGGAGGGGAACTAACAGTAAGGCAAGAAAGACTTCCCTGAAGAAATGGAGATCCAGTGGAAATCCAAAGAAAGATTAGGAGTAAAAGCTGAACACACCTGAGAAGGAAGTAAGGCCTCAGGGCAAAGGACCTTGTAGGCTATTTTAAGGATTTGGCCTTATCCTAAGGACTGCTAGGAGATCCAACCAGTCCATCCTAAAGGAAATCAGTCCTGAATATTCACTGGATATTGAAGTTGAACTGATGTTGAAGCTGAAACTCCAGTACTTTGGCCACCTGATGTGAAGAGCTGACTCATTTGAAAAGATCCTGATGGCTGGGAAAGATTGAAGGTGGGAGGAGAAGGGGATGACAAAGGACGAGATGGTTGGATGACATCACTGACTCAATGGACATGAGTTTGAGTAAACTCTGAGAGTTGGTGATGGACAGGGAGGTCTGGAGTGCTGCAGTCCAAGGGGTTGCAAAGAGTCAGACACGACTGAGTGACTAAACTGATACTGATATTGAAAGGTGATGGGGATGCATGTAAGCACTTTTAAGTTTGAAAGACATAATCTCATTTTCCTATAGAAAAAATTCCCTTTGGTTGCTGAGTAGAAGTTTTTCTGGAGGAAAATCAAAGTAGTTACAAAAAAAAAAAGGTTCAAAAGTGACTCCAGAGGGCACCCAAAGCCAGTGCTCTATGACAACCTGGTGGGATAGGGTGGGGAGGGAAAGTGGCGGGGGCTTCAAGATGGAGGGGAAACATATGTCTATGGCCAATTCATATTGACATATGGCAAAAAAAAATCACAAAATTGTAAAGTAATTAGCCTCCAATTCAGATAAGTAATTGTTTTAAATGAAAAAATAAAGTGACTGTAGCAGTTCTGGGGTGAACTGCCCACAACATGGACTAGTGAGGATAAAGTGAGTATATATGAGGGATATTTAGAAGGTAAAACCAATATAAATTGGTGAAATATATAAATTGGTAAATATAGAAGTCAGTTAAACTTGGTGATGTGTTGGGCATGGTGGATAAGAGGATAGGTTAAGACTCTTGGACTTTCAGCTTACGTAAGTAAGTGGATAGTGGGATCATTCACTAAAACAGAGTAAACTAAAGAAAGTAGGTTTGGGTTGGAAATTGTAAAATCATGAGAAACATATAGACTTCAAAATTCCTTTCAATCAACCAAGTGAAGATATCACCTGAATACTTTAATCTGGAGCCCAAAGGAGTGACAGGGTCATTCATTCAATTCAGACATGACTGAATGCCTTCAGTGTGGCAGACAATGTATTAAAGACAGCGAACAGAAAAAGATGTTATGAGACACCATCTCTTCCTTCCAAGAGTAATACCTCCCCATTTCCTACGAAGGTCACACACTTTTTATGGGTAATATTCAGGTTACTTCACAACCCAGCCTTGATTTATATCCACTCTTATCAGTCAACCCTCAGGTTCCCAAACTCTCCAAGCCAGTTGAGCTGATCTACCTACTATCCTCCCAGCTAAAATGAAGAGTCCTTGCCTCTACACTTTGCCCATAAAACACCCTTCCTCTACCTAAGTTGGGAGCAACTTAGGACGCCTTCCTTTCTTCCCTGTATGGAAAATCCTTCAAGAGGTGGGTCAGTCCAAGTCCTTTTTCCTCAACAGATCCTCTCAGGAGTTGAATGTGAAGATGACAGTTTTCATTCACTACAAAATTCACAAGTATATTTTCAATGGGAGCCCCTCCCCTATCACTTAATTTGAATATTTTTGGCAAAGACAGCATTCCTGGTCAGCTAGCTTTACAATAGGGTAGACACTGTTGATAATGACATTAAGACAAATGTGAATTAGAGCTTCCCCCTAAGAGAAATTTATCCCTTTGACTTTCTTATCTTATATCTATGTGCTCAGTCACTAAGTTGTGCTGGCTTTTTGAGACCCCATGAACTGTAATCCACCAGGCTCCTCTGTCCATAGAGTTTTTCCAGGCAAGAAAACTGGAGTGAATTGCTACTCCATTAGATACAGTCATGTATATAGACTCTTCATTTTCACTATCACAATATTCAGAATTAAAATTTTTTCTTTCACCTTCCCCTTTTCTAGGGGATTGGGAGGTCTAGAAAAGTAAAGCATTTAAAAGAACTTGCTTTTACTTAAAAAAAAAATGGTGCCACCATTGTAACATAATGTTTCATAACTCCTCTATGAAGTTCCAGATTTTTTGGGTAAAAAATCCGTGTACTACTTTATCAATGTACATTGTAATGATTCTGGATAACTATAACTCAAATGGCAAATAAAAAGCAATATATGCTCAAACTTGTTATATAATAAATTGTGTAATGAAGATTATAAACTTCAATTGGTTGACAAAAGCCATAAAGTGTGAATCCTGAGGAATTTAAAGTATGTGGCCAAGGGCATCTCCATGGATGTAAATCGAGTAAATAAAACACAATAGTTAAAGGCAGGCAGCATCAGTTCAGTTCAGTTCAGTTGCTCAGTCGTGTCCGACTCTTTGCGACCCCAAGAATTGCAGCACGCCAGGCCTCCCTGTCCATTACCATCTCCCAGAGTTCACTCAGACTCACATCCATCGAGTCAGTGATGCCATCCAGCCATCTCATCCTCGGTCGTCCCCTTCTCCTCCTG
>SJYT01071830.1:0-28891 GCA_006410635.1 Cephalophus harveyi
GGAAATGGTGGCATGACCCCTGGAGTTCCTCTCGGGTGTCAAGTCGAGAACACCTCCTATTGAGGTGTGACAGGAATGCTGGGATTCCTTTCCCAATGAAGCAGGGAAATGGACCCTCCTCTGGGGATGAGGAGGGAAAACCAGGGCTCTTCTTCAGTTGTGGCAGGACCCTCAGTGTTCCTCTCGATTGGAGACAGTTGCATCAGGGAACTTCTTGAGTTGCCTCAAGGGTGTGAAGGACCCTTTCGAGGCTCAAGATGGAAGGTTGGATTTCTCCTGAGACACTGCAGTGGAAAAGGGCCTCATCTCGTGTTGAGGAGAGAATCTCCTGGTTTTTCTCGAGTTGTGGCAGCAAACTTGGGGTCCCTCTCGAGTTACGATATGAGTTGCCTCAAGGGTGTGAAGGACCCTTTCGAGGCTCAAGATGGAAGGTTGGATTTCTCCTGAGACACTGCAGTGGAAAAGGGCCTCATCTCGTGTTGAGGAGAGAATCTCCTGGTTTTTCTCGAGTTGTGGCAGCAAACTTGGGGTCCCTCTCGAGTTACGATGGGGACCACAGGGACCTGCTCGTGAGGCTTCAGTAACGTCCAGTCACCATGCGAGTTGCGAGAGTCCTCACAGGATTCCTCTGCAGTCGCTTCCAGGGCCAAGGTCCCCATCCGGAGTTGAAGCTGGAACCTCAGGTTTCCTCTCCTGTGCCGACATGGATCTCTGGGTTCCTCTGGGGTTTGCACAGGGGACTCAGTTCTCGTCTCATGTGGAGAAATGGAAGTCCACTCTCCTCTCAATCTGGAAAAGCAGCTTCCTGTCAGCCTTCCTGTCGGGTTGTCATAGGGATTGGTGGCTTTCTCTCGAGGTGCCACAGGGTAGTGATACCTGTCATCGTGTTTTAAGTCGGTCCTCGGGTTGACCGTCGAGTCAGTGTAGGGGAGTCAGGTGTATCTGGAGTGCACTGGGACAACGGGGTCTTTTGCAGTGGTTGCACGACCCCTGGAGTTCCTCTCAAGTGTCATGTTGAGACCCCCTCCTCTTGAGGTGTGACGGGAACGCCAGGATTCCTTTCCTGATGAAGCAGGGACATGGACCCTCCTCTCAGGATGAGGAGGGAAACCCGGGGCTCTTCTTGAGTTGTGGCAAAACCCTTGGTGTTCCTCTCGAGTGGAGACGGGTATGTCAGGGAACTTCTTGAGTTGCCTCAAGGGTGTCAAGGACCCTTTCGAGTTTCAAGACAGAAGGTGGGATTTCTCTTGAGATGCCACAGCAGAAAAGGGCCTCATCTCACGTTGAGAGGAGAATCTCCTGGTTTTTCTCGAGTTGCAGCAGCAAACTTGGGGTCCCTCTCCAGTTATGAAGGGGACCTAAGGGAACTCCTCATGGGGCCTCAGGAATGTCCAGCCTCCATGAGAGTTGTGAGGGGCCTCTCAGGAATCTTCTGAAGTCGCTGCTGGTGCCGAGGTCCTTGTCTGGATTTGAGGCCGGAACCTCTGGTTTCCTCTCCCGTGCCGACATGGATCTCAGGGTTCCTCTGTCCTTTCCACAATGGAGTCAGGCCTCATCTCGAGTGGAGACATGCAAGTCCGCTCTCCTTTCGAGCTGGAAAACAGGTTCCTGTCAGGTTTCCTGTCTGGTTGACAAAGGGATCGGTGGCTTTCTCTCGAGGTGCCACATGGCTGTCACAACTGCCATCGTGTTTTGAGTCGGTCCTCGGGGTGACCGTAGAGTCAGTGCAGGGGAGTCAGGTGTATCTGGAGTGCATTGGGATATCGGGGTCTTTGGAAATGGTGGCATGACCCCTGGAGTTCCTCTCGAGTGTCAATTTGAGACCCCCTCCTCTTGAGGTGCAACAGGAATGACAGGATTCCTTTCCTGACGAAGCAGGGAAATGGACCCTTCTCTAAGGATGAGGAGGGAAAACCAGGGCTCTTCTTGAGTTGTGGTGGTTCCCTTGGTGTTCCTCTCAAGTGGAGACAGGTATATCGGGGAACTTCTTGTGTTGCCTCAAGGGTGTCAAGGACCCTTTCAAGGCTCAAGAGGGAAGGTGGGATTTCTTTCAAGACACCGCAGTGGAAAAGGGCATCATCTCGCGTTGAGGGGAGAACCTTCTGGTTTTTCTCAAATTGCGGCAGCAAACTTGGGGTCCCTCTCGAGTTAAAACGGGGATCTCAGGGATGTGCTTGTGGGGCCTCAGGAACGTCTACTCTCCATGAGAGTTGTGAGGGGCCTCTCGGGATTTCTCTGCAGTCGCTCCTGGGGCCGAGGTCCTCATCTGGAGTTGAGGCCGGAACCTCAGCGTTCCTCTCCTGTGCCAACATGTATCTCGGTGTTCCTCTGGGGTTTCCACAGGGGAGTCAGGCCTCGTCTCATGTGGAGACATGCAAGTCCGCTCTCCTCTCGAGCTGGAAAAGCAGTGTCAGGCTTCCTGTCATGTTGACATCGGGATTGGTGGCTTTATCTCGAGGTGTCACAAGGCAGTCACACCCGCCCTCATGTTTTAACTCGGTCCTCGGGGTGACCATTGAGTCAATGCAGGGGAGACAGGTGTATCTGGAGTGGATTTGGGCATCGGGGTGTTTTAGAATCGTGGCACAATCCCTGGAGTTCCACTTGAGGTTCAATAGGAGACAGACTCCTCTTCAGGTGCGACAGGAACTCCGGGATTCCTTTCCTGATGAAGCAGGGAAATGGACCCTCATCTCGAGATGAGGAGGGAAAACCGGGGCTCTCCTTGAGTTGTGGTGGGACCCTCGGTGTTCCTCTCGAGTGGAGACGAATATGTTGGGGAACTTCTTGAGTTGCCTCAAGGGTGTCAATGACCCCTTCAAGGCTCAAGAGGGAAGGTAGGATTTCTCTCAAAATGCCGCCATGGAAAAAGGCCTCATCTCACTTTGAGGGGAGAATCTTCTGGTTTTTCTCGACTTGCAGCAGGAAGCTTTGGGTTCCTCTCTAGTTACGATGGGGACCTCAGGGACCTGCTCGTGTTGCCTCAGGAAAGTCCAGTCTCCATGCGAGTTTCGAGGGGCCTCTCGGAATTCCTCTCCAGTCTCTGCCGGGTCAGAGGTCCTCATCTGGAGTTGAGCCCGGAACCACAGAGTTTCTCTCCAGTGCTGACAAGGATATTGGGGTTCCTCTAGATTTCCCACAGGGGAGTCTGGCCTCACCTCATGTGGAGACAAGCAAGATGTTTTGAGTCGGTCCTCGGGGTGACCGTAGAGTCAGTGCAGGGGAGTCAGGTGTATCTGGAGTGCACTGGGATATCGGGGTCTTTGGAAATGGTGGCATGACCCCTGGAGTTCCTCTCGAGTGTCAATTTGAGACCCCCTCCTCTTGAGGTGCAACAAGAATGACGGGATTCCTTTCCTGACGAAGCAGGGAAATGGACCCTTCTCTAAGGATGGGGAGGGAAAACCAGGGCTCTTCTTGAGTTGTGGTGGTTCCCTTGGTGTTCCTCTCAAGTGGAGACAGGTATATCGGGGAACTTCTTGTGTTGCCTCAAGGGTGTCAAGGACCCTTTCGAGGCTCAAGAGGGAAGGTGGGATTTCTCTCAAGACACCGCAGCGGAAAAGGGTATCATCTCGCGTTGAGGGGAGAACCTCCTGGTTTTTCTCGAATTGTGGCAGCAAACTTGGGGTCCCTCTCGAGTTAAAACGGGGACCTCAGGGACGTGCTTGTGGGGCCTCAGGAATGTCTACTCTCCATGAGAGTTGCGAGGGGCCTCTCGGGATTCCTCTGCAGTCACTCCTGGGGCCAAGGTCCTCATCTGGAGTTGAGGCCGGAACCTCAGCATTCCTCTCCCGTACCAACATGTATCTCGGTGTTCCTCTGGGGTTTCCACAGGGAAGTCAGGCCTCGTCTCGTGCAGAGCCATGCAAGTTCGCTCTCCTCTCGAGCTGGAAAAGCAGTGTCAGGCTTCCTGTCGTGTTGACATAGGGATCAGTGGCCTTCTCTTAAGGTGCCACAGGGCTGTCATACCCGCCATCGTGTTTTGAATCGGTCCTTGGGGTGACAGTCGAATAAGTGCAGGGGGGTCAGGTGTATCTGGAGTGCATTGGGACATCAGGGTCTTTGGAAATGGTGGCATGACCCTTGGAGATCCTATAGAGTGTCAAGTTGAAACCGCCTCTTCTTGAGGTGTGACGGGAACCCCGGGATTCCTTTCCCGACGAAGCAGGGAAATGGACCCTCCTCTCGGGATGAGGAGGGAAAAGCGAAGCTCTTCTTGAGTTGTGGCAAGATGCTCGGTGTACATCTCAAGTGGAGACGGGTATGTCGGGGAATTTCTTGAGTTGCCTCAAGTTTGTCAAGGACACTTTTGAGGCTGAAGATAGAAGGTGGGATTTCTCTCGAAACGCCGCAGCGGAAAAGGGCCTCATCTTGTGTTGAGGCGAGAATCTCCTGGTTTATCTCGAGTTGCGGCTGCAAACTTGGGGTCCCTCTCGAGTTACGACGGAGATCACAGGGACCTGCTCGTGAGGCTGCAGGAACGTCCTGTCTCCATGAGAGTTGCAAGAGGTCTCGTGGAATTCCTCTGCAGTCGCTTCCGGGATCGAGGTCCTCATCTGGAGTTCAGGCTGGAACCTCAGGTTTCCTCTCCCATGCCGACATGGATCTCGGGGTTCCTCTGGGGCTTCCACAGGGGAGTCAGGCCTCGTCTCATGTGGAGACATGCAAGTCCGCTCTTGTCTCGAGCTGGAAAACAGCTTCCTGTCAGGTTTCCTGTCTGGTTGACAAAGGGATCTGTGACTTTCTCCTGAGGTGCCACATGGCTGTCACAAGCACCATCGTGTTTTGAGTCGGTCCTCGGGGTGACCGTAGAGTCAGTGCAGGGGAGTCAGGTGTATCTGGAGTGCATTAGGACATCAGGGTCTTTGGAAATGGTGTCAAGACCCCTGGAGTTCCTCTTGAGTGTAAACTTGAGACCCCCTCCTCTTGAGGTGCGACGGGAATGACCGGATTCCTTTCCCAACGAAGCAGGGAAATGGACCCTCCTCTTGGGATGAGGAGGGAAAACCAGGGCTCTTCTTGAGTTGTGGCGGTTCCCTCGGTGTTCCTCTCAACTGGAGACGTGTATATCGGGGAACTTCTTGCGTTGCCTCAAGGGTGTCAAAGACCCTTTTGAGGCTCAAGAGGGAAGGTGGGATTTCTCTCGAGATGCCGCAGCGGAAATGGGCATCATCGTGTGTTGAGGGCAGAGTCTCCTGGTTTTTCTCCAATTGCAGCAGCAAACTTGAGGTCCCTCTCAAGTTACAACGGGGACCTCAGGGACACGCTCGTGGGCCCTCAGGAATGTCCAGTCTCCATGAGAGTTGCGAGGGGCCTCTCGGGATTCCTCTGCAATCGCTCCTGGGGCCAAGATCCTCATCTGGAGTTGAGGCCGGAACCTCAGCGTTCCTCTCCCATGCCAACATGGATCTCGGTGTTCCTCTGGGGTTTCCACAGGGGAGTCAGACCTCATCTCGTGTGGAGACATGCACGTCCACTCACCTGTCGAGCTGGAAAAGCAGTGTCAGGCTTACTGTTGGGTTGACATAGGGATCAGTGGCTTTCAAGGTGCCACAGGGCTGTCACAACTGCCATCGTATTTTGAGTCAGTCCTCTGGGTGACGGTCAATTCAGTACATGGGAATCAGGTGTATCTGGAGTGCATTGTTACATCGGGGTCTTTGGAAATGGTGGCATGACCCCTGGAATTCCTCTCGAGTGTCAAGTCGAGAACACCTCCTATTGAGGTGCAACGGGAATCTCGGGATTCCTTTCCCGATGAAGCAGGGAAATGGACCCTCGTCTTGGGATGAGGAGGGAAAACCGGGGCTCTTCTTGAGTTGCGGCGGGACCCTTGGTGTTCCTCTCGATTGGAGACAGTTGCATCGGGGAACCTCTTGAGTTGCCTCAAGGGTGGAAGGACCATTTCGAAGCTCAAGATGGAAGGTGGGATTTCTGCCGAGACGCTGCAGTGGAAAAGGGCCTCATCTCGTGTTGAGGAGAGAATCTCCTGTTTTTTCTCGAGTTGCAGCAGCAAACTCGGGGTCCCTCTCGACCTACAAGTAGGACCACAGGGAACCACTCGTGGGGCCTCAGGAACGTCCAGTCTCCATGCAAGTTGTGACGAGGATTCCACTGTAGTCACTGCAGTGCCGAGGTCCTCATCTGGAGTTGAGGCCGGAAACTCAGGGTTCCTCTCCCGTGCCGACATGGATCTCGCGGTTCCTCTGAGGTTTCCACAGGGGAGTCAGGCCTCTTCTCTTGTGGAGCCCTGCAAGTCCTTGCCCCTCTCGAGCTGGAAAAGCAGATTCCTGTCAGCTTTCCTGTCGAGTTGACATAGGGATTGGTGGCTTTCCCTCGAGGTGCCATAAGGCTGTCACACCCACCATCGTGTTTTCAGTCAATCCTCGGGGTGGCCGTCAAGTCAGCACAGAGGAGTCACGTGTATCTGGAGTGCATTGGGACATCAGGGTCTTTTGAAATGTTGGCACGACCCCTGGAGATCCTCTCGAGTGTCAACTTGAGACCGCATCCTCTTGAGGTGTGATGGAAGGCCGGGATTCCTTTCCCAATGAAGCAGGGAAATGGACCCTCCTCACGGGATGAGGGAAAACCGGGGCTCTTTTTGAGTTGTGGCAGGACCCTCGGTGTTTCTCTCGAGTGGAGACGGGTATGTCGGGTAACTTCTTGAGTTGCCTCAAGGGTGTCAATGACCCTTTTGAGGGTCAAGAGGGAGGGTGGGATTTCTCTCAAGATGCCGCAGCGGAGAAGGGCCTCATCTCATGTTGAAGGGCGAATCTCCTGGTTTTTCTTGAGTTGCAGCATCAAACGTGGGGTCCCTCTCGACTTACGACAGGGACATCAGAGACCGGGTCGTTGGGGCACAGGAATGTCCAGGCTCCATGTGAATTGCGAGGGGCCTCTCAGGATTCCTCTGGAGTTGCTGCCGGGGCCAAGGTCCTCATCTGGAGTTGAGGCCGGAACCTCAGGGTTCCTCTCCCGTGCCGACATGGATCTCGGGGTTCCTCTGGGGTTTCCACAGGGGAGTCAGGCCTCGTCTCATGTGGAGACATGCAAGTCCGCTCTCCTCTTGAGCTGGAAAAGCAGTATCAGGCATCCTGTTGGGTTGACATAGGGATCAGTGGCTATCTCTCGAAGTGCCACAGGGCTGTCACATCCGTCATCGTGTTTTGAGTCGGTCCTCAGGGTGACCATCACATCAGTCCAGTGGAGGCAGGTGTATCTGGAGTGCATTGGGACATCGGGGTCTTTTGAAATGCTGGCACGACCCCTGGAGTTCCTCTCGAGTGTCAAGTTGAGACTGCCTCCTCTTGAGGTGCAATGGGAATGCCAGGATTCCTTTAATGAGGAAGCAGGGAAATGGGCCCTCCTCTCGGGATGAGGAGGGAAAACCGAGGCTCTTCCTGAGTTGTGGTGGGACCCTCGGTGTTCCTATTGAGTGGAGTTGATTATGTCAGGGAACTTCGTGAGTTGCCTCAAGGGTGTCAATGACCCTTTCGAGGCTCAAGAGGAAAGGTGGGATTGTTTTTGAGATGCCGCAGTGGAAAAGGGCCTCATCTCACGTTGAGTGGAGAATCTCCTGGTGTTTCTTGAGTGTGGCAGCAAACTTGCTGTTCCCCTTGAGTTATGACCGGGACCTCAGGAAACCGCTCGTGGGGACTCAGGAACATCCAGTCTCTATGCGAGTTGCAGTGCCCCTCTGCAGTCACTGTCAGGGCCAAGGATCTCATCTGGAGATGAGGCTGGAACCTCTGGATTCCTCTCCCTTGCCGACACGGATCTCGGGGATCCTCTGGGGTTTCCACAGTGGAGTCGGGCCTTGTCTCATGTGGAGACATGCAAGTCCGGTCTCCTCTCAAGCTGGAAAAGTAGTTTCAGGTTTCCTTTCAATTTCATATAGGTAATGATGGCTTTCTCTCGTGGTGCCACAGGGCTGTCACATCCGCCATCATGTTTTGAGTTGGTCTTCGGTGAGACCATTGCGTCAGTGCAGGGGAGTCAGGTGTATCTGGAGTGCATTGGGACATCTGGGTCTTTTAAAATGGTGGCACGACTCCTGGAGTTCCACTTGAGTGTCAAGTTGAGACCACCTCCACTTGAGGTGTGACGGGAACACCAGGCTTCCTTTCCCAACCAATCAGGGAAATGGACCCTCCTTTCAGGATGAGGAAGGAAAACCGTGGCTCTTCTTGAATTGTGGCTGGACCCTCTGTGTTCCTCTCGAGTGGAGATGGGTATGTCGGTGAACTTCTTGAGTTGCCTCAAGGGTGTCAAGGACCCTTTCAAGGCTCAAGAGGGAAGGTGAGATTTGTCTCGAGACACCTCATTGGTAAAGGGCCTCATCTCGCGTTGAGGGGAGAATCTTCTGGTGTTTCTCGAGTTGGGTCAGCAAACTTGGGGTCCCTTTTGAGTTATGATGGGGACCTCAGGGACCCGCTCGTGGGGCCTCAGGAATGTCCAGGCTCCATGTGAGTTGCGAGGGGCCTCTAGGGATTCCTCTGCAGTCGCTGCCGGGGCCGAGGTCCTCATCTGCAGTTGAGGCCGAAACCTCAGGATTCCTCTCCCGTGCTGACATGGATCTCGGGGTTCCTCTGGGATTTCCACAGGGGTGTCAGGCCTTGTCTTGCGTGGAGGCATGGAGTATGCTTTGTTCTCTGGCTGGAAAAGCAGTGTGAGCCTTCCTGTCGAATTGACATAGGGTTCGGTATCTTTCTTTCCAGGTGTCACAAGGCTATTACACCTGCCATCGTGTTTTGAGTCGATCCTCGGGGTGACTGTCGAGTCAGTGCAGGGGAGTCAGGTGTGTCTGCAGTGGATTGGGACATCAGGGTCTTTTGGCATTGTAGCATTGCCCCCTGGAGTTCATCTCATCTTTCAGGAAGAGACCGCCACCGCTTGGGGTGCGACGGGAACCCCTGGATTCATTTCCAGATGAAGCATGGAAATGGATCCTCATCTCGAGATGAGGAGTGAAAAACGGGGTTCTTCTTGAGTTGTGGCACGACCCTCGGTGTTCCTGTTGAGTGAAAACAGGTATGTCGGGATAATTCTTGAATTGTATACAGTGTGTCAAGGACCCATTCAAGGCTCGAGAGAGAACGTGGGATTTCCCTCAAGACACCACAGCGGAAAAGGGCTTCATCTCACGTTGAGGAGAGAATCTCCTGGTTTCTCTCGAGTTGCAGTAGGAAATTTGGGGTTCCACTCGTGTATAGATGGGGACTTCTGGACCCGCTCGTGTTGCCTCAGGAAAGTCCAGTCTCCATGCGAGTTGCAAGGGGCCTCTCTGGATTCTTCTCCACTCGCTGCTGGGTCCTAGGTCCTCATCTGGAGTTGAGGCCAGAACCTCAGTTTTCCTCTCCAGTGCTGACATGGATCACAGAGTTCCTCTGGAGTTTCCAAAGAGGAGTCAGGCCTCGTCTCCTGTGGAGACATGCAAATCCACTTTCCTCTCAGGCGGGAAGAGCAGTGTCAGTTTTCCTGTTGAGTTGACATAGGGATCGGTGTCTTTCTTTCGAGGTGACACAGGGCTATCACACCGGCCATCGTGGTTTGAGTTGATCCATGGTGTGGCCGTCGAGTCAGTGCAGGGGAGTCAGATGTATCTGGAGATAATTGGGACATTGGGGTCTTTTAGAATGGTGGCACGACCCCTGGAGTTCCTCTCAAGTGTTAAGTTGAGACTGCCTCCTCTTGAAGTGAAAGGGGAACGCCGGGATTCCTTTCCCGACGAAGCAGGGAAATGGACTCTCCTCTCGGGATGAGGAGGGAAAACCGGGGCTCTTCTTGAGTTGTGGTGGGACCCTCGGTGTTCCTCTTGAGTGGAGAAGGGTATGTCGGGGAACTTCTTGAGTTGCCTCAAGGGTGTCAAGGACCCTTTAGAGGCTCAAGAGGGAAGATGGGATCTCTCTCGAGATGCCGCAGCGGAAAAGGGCCTCATCTCGTGTTGAGGGGAGAATCTCCTGGTGTTTCTCGAGTTGCGGCAGCAAAGTTGTGGTCCCTCTTGAGTTACAACGGGTACCTCAGTGACCTGCTCTTGAGGCCTCAGGAAGGTCCAGGCTACATGTGAGTTGCAAGGGGCCTCTCAATATTCCTCTGCAGTCGCTGCTGGGGCCGAGGTCCTCATCTGGAGTTGAGGCTGGAACCTCAGGTTTCCTCTCCCATGCCAACATGGATCTCGGGTCCCTCTGGGGTTTCTACAGGGGAGTCAGGCCTCGTCTCATGAGGAGACATGCAAGTCCGCTCTCCTCTCAAGCTGGAAAAGCAGTGTCAGGCTTCCTGTCATGTTGACATTGGGATTGGTGGCTTTATCTCGAGGTGTCACAAGGCAGTCACACCCACCCTCATGTTTTAACTCGGTCCTCGGGGTGACCACTGAGTCAGTGCAGGGGAGACAGGTGTATCTGGAGTATACTGGGACATTGGGGTCTTTTGACATGGTGGCACGACCCCTGGAGTTTCTCTCGAGTGTCAAATTGAGACTGCCTCCACTTGAGGTGCGACGGGAATGCCAGGCTTCCTTTCCCGTCGAAGCAGGGAAATGGACCCTCATCTCGTGATGAGGAAGGAAAACTGGGGCTCTTCTTGAGTTGTGGAGTGACCTTCGCTGTTCCTCTTGAGTGGAGATGGGTATATTGGGGAACTTCTTGAGTTGCCTCAAGGGTGTCTTGGACCCTTTCGCAGCTCAAGAGATTTATCTCGAGATGGCACAGCAGGAAAGGGCCTCATCTTGCGTTAAGGGGAGAATCTCCTGGTGTTTTTCGAGTTGTAGCAGCAAACTTGGGGTCCCTCTCCAGTTACGATGGGGACCTCAGGGACCTGCTCTTGGGGCCTCAGGAACATCCAGTCTCCATGCGAGTTTCAATGGGCCTCTCGGGATTCCTCTGCAGTCACTGCAGGGCCCAAGATCGTCTTCTGGAGTTGAAGCCAGAACCTCAGAATTCCTCTCCCATGCTGACATGGACCTCGGGGTTCCTCTGGGGTATCCACAGGGGAGTTAGGCCTCGTCTCGTATGGAGACATGCAAGTCTGCTCTCCTCTCAAGCTGAAAAATCAGTGTCAGGCTTCCTTATGGGTTGACATAGGGATCAGTGGCTTTCTCTCATGGTGCCACAGGGCTGTCACACACGCCATCCTGTTTTCAGTCGAGTCAGTGCAGGGGAGTCAGGTGTATCTGCAGTGCACTGGTACATCGGGGTCTTTTGAAATGGTGGCACGATCCCTGGGGTTCTCCTCGAGTGTCAAGTGGAGACCGCCTCCTCTTGAGGTGCAACGGAAACACCAGGCTCACTTTCCAGACGAAGCAGGAAATGGACCCTCCTATTGGGATGATGAGGGAAAACCGGCACTCCACTTGAGTTGTGGCAGAACCTTCAGTATTCGTCTCGAGTGGAGACGGGTATGTCGGGGAACTTCTTGAGTTGCCTCAAGGGTGTCAAGGACCCTTTCAAGGCTCAAGAGGGAAGGTGGGATTTCTCTTGAGATGCCGCAGCAGAAAAAGGCCTCATCTTGTGTTGAGGGAAGAATCTCCTGGTGTTACTACTGTTGTGGGAACAAACTTGGGGTCCCTCTCGAGTTATGACAGGGACCTCAGGGACCAGCTCGTGGGGCCTTAGGAACGTCCAGTCTCCATGCGAGTTACGAGGGGCTTCTCGGGATTCCTCTGCAGTCGCTGCCGGGGCCGAGTTCCTCATCTGGAGTTGAGGCTGGAATCTCAGGGTTCCTCTCCTGTGCCGACATGGATCTCGGGGTTCCTCTGGGGTTTCCACAGGGGAGTCAGGCCTTGTCTTGTGTGGAGACATGCAAGTCCACTCTCCTCTCTAGCTGGAAAAGCAATGTCAGGCTTCCTGTCAAGTTGACATAGGGATCGGTGGCTTTCTCTCAACGTGCCAAAGGGCTGTCACACCCACCATCGTGTTTTGAGTTGGTCCTCGGGGTGACCGTTGAGCAAGTGCAGGGGAGTCAGGTATATGTGGAGTGCATTGGGACATCAGGGTCTTTTGAAATGGTGGCACCACCCCTGGAGATCCTCTCGCATGTCAAGTTGAGACCGCCTCCTTTGAGGTGTGATGGGAATGCTGGGATTCCTTTCCCGACGAAGCAGGGAAATGGACCCTCCTCTCGGGATGAGGAGGGTAAACCGGGTCTCTTCTTGAGTTGTGGCAGGACCCTTGATGTGCCTCTCGAGTGTAGACGGGTATGTCGGGGAACTTCTTGAGTTGCCTCAAGGGTGCCAAGGACCCTTTTGAGGCTCAAGCAGGAGGGTGGGATTTCTCTCGAGACGCCCCAGCAGAAAAGGGCCTCATGTCACATTGAGGGAAGAACCTCCTAGATTTTCTCGAGTTGTGGCAGCAAACTTGTGGTCCCTCTCGAGTTATGACAGGAAACTCAGGAACCCGCTTGTGGGGTCTCAGGAATGTCCAGTCTCCATGCGAGTTGCAAGGGAACTCTCAGGATTCCTCTGCAGACGCTGCCGGGGCTGAGGTCCTCATCTGGAGTTGAGGCCGGAACCTCAGGGTTCCTCTTCCATGCCGACATGGATCTCGGGGTTCCTCTGGGGTTTCCACAGGGGAGTCAGGCCTCGTCTTGTGTGGAGACATGCAAGTCCACTCTCCTCTCGAGCTAGAAAAGCAGTGTCAGGCTTCCTGTCGGGTTGACATAGGGATTGGTGGCTTTCTCTCGAGGTGCCACAGGGCTGTCACACCCGCCATCGTGTTTTGAGTCGGTCCTCAGGGTGAACGTCTAATCAGTGTAGGGGAGTCAGGTGTATCTGGAGTGCATTGGGACATTGGGGTCTTTTGATATGGTGGCATGACACCTGGAGTTCTTCTCGAGTGTCAAGTTGAGACCGCCTCCTCTTGAGGTGAGAAGGGAACACCGGGATTCCTTTCCCATCGAAGCAGGGAAATGGACCCTCCTCTCTGGATGAAGAGGGAAAAATGGGGCTCTTTTTGAGTTGTGGTGGGACCCTCGGTGTTCCTTTCAAGTGGAGACGGGTATGTTGAGGAACTTCTTTAGTTGCATCAAGGGTGTCAAGGACACTTTCGAGGCTCAAGAGGGAAGGTGGGATTTCTCTCGGGATGCCGCACTGGAAAACGGCCTCATATCACGTTGAGGGGAGAATCTCCTGGTGTTTCTCGTGTTGTGGCTGAAAACTTGGGGTCCCTCTCGAGTTACGTTTGGAACCTCAGGGACCCGTTAGTGTGGCCTCAGGAATGTCCAGTCACAATGCAAGTTGTGAGGGGCTTCTCGGGATTCCTCTGCAATCACTGCCGGGGTCCAGATCCTCATCTGGAGTTGAGGCCGGAAACTAAGGCTTCCTCTCCCATGCTGACATGGATCTCGGGGTTCCTCTGGGGTTTCCACAGGGGAGTCAGGCCTCATCTCGTGTGGAGACATGCAAGTCCACTCTTCTCTCGAGCTGGAAAAGCAGTGTCAAGCTTCCTGTTGGGTTGACATGGGGATTGGTGGCTTTCTCTCAAGGTGCCACAGGGCTGTCACACCTGCCATCATGTTTTGAGTTGGTCCTCAGGGTGACCGTCGAGCAAGTGCAGGGGACTCAGGTATTTGTGGAGTGCATTGGGGCATTGGGGTCTTTTGAAGTGGTGGCAACACCACTGGAGATCCTCTCGAATGTCAGGTTGAGACCGCCTCCTCTTGAGGTGCATTGGGAACGCCGGGATTCCCTTCCCGATGAAGCAGGGAAATGGACCCTCATCTCAAGATGAGGAGGGACAAACGGGGCTCTTCTTGAGTTGTGGCGTGACCCTCGGTGTTCCTCTCGAGTGCAGACGGTATGTCGGGGAAATTCTTTAGTTGCCTCAAGGGTGTCAAGGACCCTTTTGAGGCTCAAGAGGGAAGTTGGGATTTCTCTTGAGAAGCTGCAGTAGAAAAGGGCATCATCTCGCGTTGAGGGAAGCATCTCCTGGTGTTCCTCGTGTTGTGGCAACAAACTTGGGGTCACTTTTGAGTTAGGACAGGGACCTCAGGGATCCTCTCGTGGCATCTTAGGAACATCCAGTCTCCATGCTAGTTGCGAGGGGCCTCTCAGGATTCCTCTGCAGTTGCTGCCTGGGCCAAGGTCCTCATCTGGAGTTGAGGCCGGAAGCTCAGGGTTCCTCTCCCGTGTGGACATGGATCTTGGGGTTCCTCTGGGGTTTCCACAGGGGAATCAGGACTCCTCTCGTGTGGAGACATGAAAGTCTGCTCTCCTCTCGAGCTGGAAAAGCAGTGTCAGGCTTCCTGTCATGTTGACATTGGGATTGGTGGCTTTCTCTCAAGGTGCCACAGGGCTGTAACAACCGACATCGTGTTTTGAGTCGGTCATCGGGGAGACTGCTGCATCAGTGCAGGGGAATCAGCTGTCTGGAGTGCATTTGGACATCAAGGTCTTTTGAAATAGTGGCGCGACCACTGGAATACCTCTCAAATGTCAAGTTGAGACCACCTCCTCTTGACGTGCGACAGGATCGCCAGGCATCCTTTCCCGTTGAAGCAGGGAAATGGACCCTCCTCTCGGGATAAGGAGGGAAATCCGGGGCTCTTCCTGAGTTGTGGTGTGACCCTCGTGGTTCCTCCCGAGTGGCGACGATAATGTTGGGGAACTTCTTGAGTTGCCTCAAGGGTGTCAAGGACCCTTTTGAGGCTTAAGAAGGAAGTTGGGATTTCTCTCGAGACACCACAGTGGAAAAGGGCCTCATCTCACGTTGAGAGGAGAATTTCCTGGTGTTTCTCGAGTTGTGGAAGCAAACTTGGGATCAATCTTGAGTTATGACGGGGACCTGAGGGACCCGCTCATGGGGGATCAGGAATGTCCTGGCTTCATGCGAGTTGCGAGGGGCCTCTCGGGATTCCTCTGCAGTCACTTCCGGGGCTGAGGTCCACCTCTTGATTTGAGGCTGGAATCTTAGGGTTCCTCTCCTGTGCAAGTATGGACCTCAGGGTTACTCTGGGGTTTCCACAGTGGAGTCAGGCCTTGTCTCGTGTGGAGTCATGTAAGTCTGCTCTCCTCTCAAGCTGGAAAAGAAGTGTCAGGCTTCCTGTCGGGTTGACATAGGGATCGGTGACTTTCTCTCAAAGTGCCAAAGGGCTGTCACACCCGCCATCATGTTTTGAGTCGATCCTCGTGGTGACTGTCGAGTCAGTGCAGGGGTGTCAGGTGAAATCTTGAGTGCATTGGGACATCAGGGTCTTTTGAAATGGTGGCACAACACCTGGAGTTCCTGTCGAGTGTCAAGTTGAGACCGCCTACTCTTGAGGTGCGATGGGAACACCGGGCTTCATTTCCTGATGAAGCAGGGAAATGGACCCTCCTCTTGAGATGAGGAGAGAAAAACAGGGCTCTTCTTGAATTGTGGCGGGACCCTCGGTGTTCCTCTCGAGTGGAGACGGGCATGTGGGAGAACTTCTTGACTTGCCTCAAGGGTGTCAAGGACCTTTTCAAGGCTCATGTGGGAAGTTGGGATTTCTCGCGAGACGCTGCAGTGGAAAAGGACCTCATCTCACGTTGAGGGGACAAATGCCTTTTTTTCTTGAGTTGCGGAAGCAAACTTGGGGTCTCTCTCGAGTTACAACGGGGATCTCAGAGACCCACTCATGGGGCCTCAGGAACATCCAGGCTACATGTGAGTTGAGAGGGGCCTCTCGGGATTCCTCTGCACTCACTGCTGGGGCCGAGGTCCTCATCTGGAGTTGAGGCTGGGTCCTCGGGGTTCTTCTCTCATGCCGACATGGATCTCGGGGTTCCTCTGGGGTTTCCACAGTGGAGTCAGGTCTCGTCTCGTGTGGAGACATGCAAGTCTGCTCTCCACTCGAGCTGGAAAAGCAGTGTCAGGCTTCTTGTCAGGTTGACATAGGGATTGGTGGCTTTCTCTCGAGGTGCCACAGGGCTGTCACACCCGCCATCATGTTTTAAGTCGGTCCTCAGGGTGACCGTCACATCAGTGCAGGGGAGTCAGGTGTATCTGCAGTGCATTGGGACATCAGGGTCTTTTGAAATGGTGGCATGACCCCTGGAGTTCCTCTCCAGTGTCAAGTTAAGTCTGCCTCCTCTTGGGGTGCAATGGGAATGCCGGGCTTCCTTTTCCAATGAAGCAGGGAAATGTACCCTCCTCTTGGGATGAGGAGGGAAAACCGGGGCTCTTCTTGAGTTGTGGTGGGACCCTCGGTGTTCCTCTCGAGTGGAGATGGTATGTCGGAGAACTTCTTGTGTTGCCTCAAGGGTGTCAAGGACCCTTCCATGGCTCAAGCGGGAGGGTGGAATTTCTCTCGAGACGCTACAACAGAAAGGGCCTCATCTCGCGTTGAGGGGAGAATCTCCTGGTGTTTTTCGAGGTTTGGCAGCAGACTTGGGGTCCCTCTTGAGTTACGACGGGGACCTCAGGGACCCGCTCGTGGGGCCTCGGGAACCTCCAGTCTCCATGCAAGTTGTGAGGGGCCTCTCGGAATGTCTCTGCAGTCGCTCCTGGGACCAAAGTCCACATCTGGAGTTGAGGCCAGAACCTCAGGGTTCCACTCCTGTGCCGACATGGATCTTGGGGTTCCTCTGGGGTTCCCAAAGGGGAGTCAGGCCTCCTCTCCTGTGGAGACATGCAAGTCTGCTCTCTTCTTGAGCTGGAAAGGCAGTGTCAGGCTTCCTGTCAGGTTGACATAGGGATTGGTGGCTTTCTTTCGAAGTGCCACAAGGATATCACACCAGCCATTGTGTTTGAGTCGGTCCTCGAGGTGACCGTTGAGTAAGTACAAGGGAGTCAGGTGTATCTGAAGTGCATTGGAACATCAGGGTCTTTTGAAATGGTGACACGACCCTGGAGTTCCTCTCGAGTGTCAAGTTGAGACTGCCTCCTCTTGAGGTGTGATGGGAACACCGAGATTCTTTCCCGATGAAGAAGGGAAATGGACCCTCCTCTCAGGTTGAGGAGGGAAACCCGGGGCTCTTCTGGAGTTGTGGCGGGACCCTCGGTGTTCCTATCGAGTGGAGATGGGTATGTCGGGGAACTTCTTGAGTTGCCTCAAGGATGCCAAGGACCCTTTCGAGGCTCAAGATGAATGGTGGGATTTCTCTCGAGACGCCACAGCAGAAAAGGGCCTCAACTCACATTGATCGGAGAAGCTCCTAGTTTTTCTCGAGTTTTCACAGTTAACTTAGGGTCTCTCTCGAGTTATGATGGGGACCTCAGGGACCCGCTCTGAGGCCTTAGGAACATCCAGGCTCCCTGCGAGTTGCGAGGGGACTCTCAGGATTCCTCTGTAGTCACTGCCGGAGCCAAGGTCCTCATCTGGATTTAAGGCCGTAACCTCAGGGTTCCTCTCCCATGCCGACATCGATCTCGGCATTCCTCTGGGGTTTCCACAGGGGAGTCAGGCCTAGTTTCATGTGGAAACATGCAAGTCCACTCTCCTCTCAAACTCGAAAAGCAGTGTCAGGCTTCCTGTTCAGTTGACATAGGGATTGGTTTCTTTCTCTCGAGGTGTCACAGGGCTGTCACAGCCACCATCGGGTTTTGAGTCAGTCCTCGGACTAGTTTCATGTGGAAACATGCAAGTCCACTCTCCTCTCAAACTCGAAAAGCAGTGTCAGGCTTCCTGTTCAGTTGACATAGGGATTGGTTTCTTTCTCTCGAGGTGTCACAGGGCTGTCACAGCCACCATCGGGTTTTGAGTCAGTCCTCGGGGTGACCGTTGACTCAGTGCAGGGGCGTCAGGTGTACCTGGAGTGCATTGGAACGTCGGGGTCTTTTGAAATGGTGGCACAACCCCTGGAGCTCCTCTCGAGTGTCAAGTTGAGACCGCCTCCTTTTGAGGTACGACAGGAATGCTGGGATTCCTTTCCCGATGAAGCAGGGAAATGGACCCTCCTCTCAGGATGAGGAGGGAAAACCGGGGCTCTTCTTGTGTTGTGGTGGGACCCTCAGTGTTCCTCTCGAGTTGAGACGGGTATGTCGAGGAACTTCTTGAGTTGCCTCAAGGTTGTCAAGGACCCTTTTGTGGCTCAAGAGGGAAGGTGGGATTTCTCTTGGGATGCTGCAGTGGAAAAGGACCTCATCTCGCTTTGAGGGGAGAATCTCTGAGTGTTTCTTGTGTTGCGGCAGCAAACTTGGGGTCCCTCTCAAGTTATGATGGGGACCTCAGGGACCCACTCGTGGGGTCTCAGGAACCTCCAGTCTCCATGCGAGTTGCGAGGGGCCTCTCGGGATTCCTCTGCAGTTGCTGCCGGAGCCGAAGTCTGCATCTGGATTTGAGGCCAGAACCTCAAGTTTCCTCTCCCGTGCCAACATGGATCTTGGGGTTCCTCTGGGGTTCCCACAGGGGAGTCAGGCCCCCTCTCATGTGGAGACATGCAAGTCCACTCTCTTCTTGAGCTGTAAAGGCAGTGTCAGGCTTCCTGTTGGGTTGACATAGGGATTGATGGCTTTCTCTCGAGGTGCCACAGGGATGTCACACCAGTCATCATGTTTTGAGTCGGTCCTTGGGGTGACCGTCAAGTAAGTGCAGGGGAGTCAGGTGTATCTGAAGTGCATTGGAACATCGGGGTCTTTTGAAGTGGTGACATGACCCCTGGAGTTCCTCTCGAGTGTCAAGTTGAGACCGCCTCCTTTTGAGGTACGAAGGGAACACCGGGATTCCTTTCCCGACTAAGCAAGGAAATGGACCCTCCTCTCAGGATGAGGAGGGAAACCTGGGGCTCTTCTTGAGTTGTGGTGGGACCCTCGTGGTTCCTCTCGAGTGGAGATGATAATGTCGGGGAACTTCTTGAGTTGCCTCAAGGGTGTCAAGGACCCATTCGAGGCTCAAGAGGGAAGTTGGGATTTCTCTCGAGATGCCGCAGCCGAAAAGGGCCTCATCTCGCGTTGAGTGGAGGGTCTCCTGGTTTTTCTCTAGTTGCAACAGCAAAATTGGGATCTTTCTCGAGTTACGATGGGGACCTCAGGGACCTACACTTGGGGCCTCAGGAACGTCCAGTCTCCATGCGAGTAGCGAGGGGCCTCTCAGGATCCCTCTTCAGTCGTTGCTGAGGCCGAGGTCCTCATCTGGAGTTGAGGCCGGACCTCAGGTTTCCTCTCCTGTGCCGACGTGGAATTCGGGTTCCCTGTGGGGTTTCCACAGTGGGTCAGGCCTCGTCTCGTGTGGAGACATGCAAGTCCGCTCACCTCTCTAGCTGGAAAAACAGTGTCAGGCTTCCTGTCGGGTTTTCATAGGGATTGCTGGCTTTCTCTCAAGGTGCCACAGGGCTGTCACACCCGCCATCATTTTTTGAGTCGGTCCTCGGGGTGACCATCGAGTCAGTGCAGGGGAATCAGGTGTATCTGAAGTGGATTGGGACATCAGGGTCTTTTTGAATGGTGGCACGACCCCTAGAGTTCCTCTCGAGGTTCAACTTGACACCGCCTCCTCTTGAGGTGTGATCAGAACGCCGGGATTCCTTTCCCAATGAATCAGTGAAATGGACCCTCATCTCAAGATGAGGAGGGAAAACCGGGGCTCTTCTTGAGTTGTTGCAGGACCCTCAGTGTTCCTCTAGAGTGGTGACAGGTATGCCAGGCAAGTTCTTGAGTTGCCTCAAGGATGTTAAGGACCCATTCGAGGCTCAGGAGGGAAGGTGGTATTTCTCTCGAGACACCGCAGCGGAAAGGGCCTCATCTCGGGAGTAGGGAAGAATCTCCTGGTTTTTTCTTAGTTCCAGCAAGAAACTTGGTGTTCCTCTTGACTTACTATGGGGACTTCAGCGATTCGCTCGTGTGGCCTCAGGAAAGTCTTGTCTTCATGCAAGTTGCGAGGGGCCTCTCGGGATTCCTCTCCAGTTGCTGCCGGGGCCACAGTCCTCATCTGGAGTTGAGTCCGGAAACTCAGGGTTCCTCTCCAGTGCTGGCATGGATCTCAGGGTCCCTCTGGAGCTCCACAGGGGAGTCAGACCTCCTTTCATGTGGAGACATGTAAGTCCACTTTCCTGTCGAGCTGGAAAACCAATGCTAGGCTTCTGGTCAAGTTGACATAGGGATCGGTGGCTTTCTCTTGAGGTGCCACAGGGCTGTCACAACTCACATCGTGTTTTGAGTCGATCCTCGTGGTGACCATCAGGTTAGTGCAGGGGAGTCAGGTTTATCTGGAGTGAATTGGGATATTGGGGTCTTTTGGAATGGTGGAACAACCCCTGGAATTCCTCTCGAGGTTCACGTGTAGACCGCCTCCACTTGAGGTGCAACAGAAATGCCGAGATTACTTTCCCCACGAAGTAGGGACGGGGACCCTCATCTCCAGATGAGGTGGGAAAACCGGGACTCTTCTTGAGTTGTGGCGTGACACTCGGTATTCCCCTCGAGTGGAGATGGGTATGCCAGGGAACTTGTTGAGTTGCCTCAAGGATGTCAAGGACCCTTTCGAGGCTCAAGAGGGAAGGTGGGATTTCTCTCGAGCTGCCACAGCGGAAAAGGGCCTCATCTCGCATTGAGGTGTGAATCTCCTGGATTTTCTTGAGTTGCAGCCAGAAACTTGGGGTTCCTCTCGAGTTACAATGGCCCACTCGTGTGGCCTCAGGAAAGTCCAGTCTCCATGAAAGTTGCGGGGGACCTCACAGAATTCCTCTTAGTCACTGCAGGTGCCGAAGTCCTCACCTGGATTTGCAGCAGAACCTCAGGGTTCCTCTTCAGTGCTGACATGGATCTCGGGGTTCCTCTGGATTTTCCACACGGGAGTCAGGCCTCGTCTCATGTGGAGACATGCAAGTCCGCTTTCCTCTCGAGCTGGAAAAGCAGTGTCAGGTCTCCTGTCGAGTTGACAAATGGATCGGTGGCTTTCGCTCGAGGTGCCACAGGGCTGTCATACCTGCCATCGTGCTTTGAGTCAATTCTTGGTGTGACCATCGAGTCAATGCAGGGGAGTCAGGTGTATCTGGAGTGGATTGGGACATCGGGGTCTTTTGGAATGGTGGCACAACCCCTGGAGTTCCTCTCGAGCTTTAAGTGGAGACTGCCTCCTCTTGAGGTGTGACGGGAATGCCTGGAATCCTTTCCCGACGAAGCAGGGAAATGGACCCTCATCTCGAGTTGAGGTGGGAAACCCAGGGCTCTTCTTGAGTTGTGGCGGGACCCTCGGTGTTCCTCTCGTGTGGAGATGGGTATGCCAAGGAACTTCTGGAGTTGTCTCAAGGGTGTCAAGGACCCTTTCAAGTCTCAAGAGGGATAGTGGGATTTCTCTCGAGAGGCTGCAGTGGAAAAGGGCCTCATCTCAGGTTGAGGGGAGAATCTCCTGATTTTTCTCGAGTTGCGGCAGGAAATTTGGGGTTCCTCTTGAGTTACAATGGGGACCTCATGGATCCGCTCGTGTGGCTTCAGGAAAGTCCAGTCTCTATGCAAGCTCTGAGGGGCCTCTCGGGATTCCACTCCAGTCACTGCTGGGGCCTGGTCCTCATCTGGAGTTGAGGCCAGAAACTAAGGCTTCCTCTCCAATGCAGACTTAGATCTTGGGGTTCCTCTGCAGTTTCCACAGGGGAGTCAGGCCTTGTCTCGTGTGGAGACATGCAAGTCCCCTAGCCTCTCGAGCTGGTAAACCAGTGTCAGGCTTCCCGTCAAGTTGACATCAGGATTGGTGGCTTTCTCTAGAGGTGCCACAGGGCTGTCACACCTGCCATCATGTTTTGAGTCTATCCCTGGGGCAACCGTTAATTCAGTGCATGGGAGTCAGGTGTATCTGGAGTGGATTTGGACATCGGGGTCTTTTAGAATCGTGGCACAACCCCTGGAGTTCCACTTGAAGTTCAATAGGAGACCGACTCCTCTTCAGGTGCGACAGGAACTCTGGGATTCCTTTCCCAATGAAGCAGGGAAATGGACCCTCATCTCGAGATGAGGAGGGAAAACTGGGGCTCTCCTTGAGTTGTGGTGGGACCCTCGGTGTTCCTCTCGAGTGGAGACGAATATGTCGGGGAACTTCTTGAGTTGCCTCAAGGGTGTCAATGACCCCTTCAAGGCTCAAGAGGGAAGGTAGGATTTCTCTCGAAATGCCGCCATGGAAAAAGGCCTCATCTCACTTTGAGGGGAGAATCTTCTGGTTTTTCTCGACTTGCAGCAGGAAGCTTTGGGTTCCTCTCGAGTTACGATGGGGACCTCAGGGACCCGCTTGTGTTGCCTCAGGAAAGTCCAGTCTCCATGCGAGTTTCGAGGGGCCTCTTGGAATTCCTCTCCAGTCTGCCGGGTCAGAGGTCCTCATCTGGAGTTGAGCCCGGAACCACAGAGTTCCTCTCCAGTGCTGACATGGATATTGGGGTTCCTCTAGATTTTCCACAGGGGAGTCTGGCCTCACCTCGTGTGGAGACATGCAAGTCCCCTGTCCTCTCGTGCCTTAACAGGAGTGTCCAGCTTCCTTTCGAGTTGACATAGGGATCAGTGGCTTTCTCTCGAGGTGCCACAAGGCTGTCACACCTGCCATCGTGTTTTGAGTCGATCCTTAGGGTGACCGTTGAGTCAGTGCAGGGGAGTTAGGTGTGTCTGCAGTGGATTGGAACATCGGGTGCTGGGATACAGCCCAGGTGGATCCAAGGAGTTTGAAGGGGAGATGAAGTTGGCGTCTTAGAAAAAATTATTTAATTAGAAATATAAAGATTAGGATAGAATATTATAGTAGGTAAATTAGTGGAGAAAGGAGGCTGAATAACTTGAGTTACATGGAGAGCTAATAAAACCCCGAGACAAGAGGTTTGTACCATCAACATAGGCCACCTTCTCCTGCTTGAATAGCAGAGGGTGCCCCACTTTGGGCTCCCTCTCACGTGGGTCTTAGAAGCCAGGGCATGTAAGTAGACATGGTGAGCCTCCACGTCCCAGATGGGAATTCAGCCTGAAAAGGAGAGGGAGGGAGAGGGAGAAAGAGAGAGAGAGAGAGAGTCGACATGGGAGAAACCAGTCTTTCCAGTGACTGGCCCATCGTTTATTTTCCAGAAAGGCATTTTATACCTTTGTTTGTACATAGAGATCAATGGATAATACAAAATTATGCAGCATCAGCAGCCCTGACTCTTATCGAGGCCAGGCTTTCTCTCTGCATACCAGGCTGTATACACAAGTCTTAGGTAATTTACATAATCTTCTGGCCAGAAGGCCAATTAACATTTTACAGCCCTTTTCTGATAAGGGTCTGTCAACCAGAAAACTGATTTGCCTTAATTGTGTTGTTCTTCCCAAAGTCTGGTGCCTTTCTCAGAAAGCACTGAATAAAGTTGCATTCTTACATATCAAGGACACAACCATTTATAACAAGGAAAGAGGAGTACAGTGATTTATAACAAAGAGAAAATTCATTAACTCAAAATATAGTGTTGTTAACTTTAAAACTACTGTATTCCTTTTTCTATATCCCAATTACATTGATTATTGTCCTTCAGGTGCCTAAAAGATAAAGAATATGGAGGCCTGGCAGCACTCATTGACTCAACAGTGAAACCCATCACCAATAAAATTTCTAGCTTTTTAGAAAAGGCTCTATATCTTTAAGATGCTTTAAGCTGCATTCCTCTCGCAGTTGGGGGAATGTATCAAAAGTTGTAAAAGTCCGGGGGAACGTGTCAGACAAGTTAGAAAGCCATCAGAGGGATTTGAGCTGAGACACTCCTTTCATATGCTGGAGACCAGTTGGAGCTATAAGTTAACTTTTTCCAGAGAAAGGTGGTTGGGGATAGTCCCCTGTAATGACAGAAAAGTATAGCATAACAGGAAGTAAACAGACATATTTTGGTTTTGGGGTAGATGCTCAGGCAGAGGACCCCTTGAGATGTGACTAGCCTTGCCCTGTCAGGTCTCTTCGCATGACCTTGTCCTGGGTGGGGTTTCCTGTGCTGGCTCCCGGCAATCAGGGTCTTTTGTAATGGTGGGATGACCACTGGCATTCCTCTCGACTTTCAAGTTGAGAACACCTCCTCTTGAGGTGCGACGGGAATACCGGGTTTCCTTTCCCGATGAAGCAGGGAAATGGACCCTCATCGCGAGATGAGGAGGGAAAACCGGGGCTCTTCTCGGCTTGTGGTGGGACCCTTGGGTTTTCTCTCAAGTGGAGATGGGTATGTCCAGGAACATCTTGAGTTGCACCAAGGGTGTCAAGGACCCTTTTCAGGTGCAAGAGTGAAGGTGGGATTTCTCTCAAGACACCGCAGAGGAAAAGGGCCTCATCTCGCGTTGAGGGGAGAATCTCCTGGTTTTTCTCAAGTTGCAGCAGGAAACTTGGGATTCCTCTAGACTTAAGATGAGGACCTCAGGGACCAGCTCATGTTGCCTAGAAAAGTCCAGTCTCCACGCGAGTTGTGAGGGGTCTCTCGGGATTACTCTCCATTCGGTGCTGGGTCCTAAGCCTTCATCTGGAGCTGAGGCTGGAACCTCAGGTTTCCTCTCCAGTGCTGACATGGATCTAGGGGTTCCTATGTAGTTTCAACAGGAGAGTCAGGCTTCATCTCGTGTGGACACATGCAAGTCAGCTTTCCTCTCGAGCTGTAAAAGTAGTGTTAGGCTTCCTGTCAAGTTGACATAGGGATCAGTGGCTTTCTCTCGAGGTGCCACAGGGATGTCACACGTGCCATGGCTTTGTGAGTCAATACACGGGGTGCCAGTCAAATCAGTGCAGGGGAATCAGGTAAATCTGGAGAGAATTGGGGCATCGGGGTCTTTTGGAATGGTGGCACGAACCCTGAAGTTCCTCTCGACTTTCAAGTTGAGACTGCCTCCTCTTGAGGTGCGACAGGAACGCCTGGATTCTTTTCCCAATGAAGCAGGGAAAGGGACCCTCATCTCGAGAGGAGGAGGGAAAAACGGGGCTGTTCTTGAGCTGTGGTGGGACCCTAGGTGTTCCTCTCGAGTGGAGACGGGTATGTCAGGGAACTTCTTGATTTGCATCAAGGATGTCAAGGACCCTTTCTAGGCGCAAGAGGGAAGGTGGAATTTCTCTGGAGAGGACACAGCAGAAAAGGCCTCATCTCGCTTTGGTGGGAAAATCTCCTAGTTGTTCTCGAGTTGCGGCATGAAACTTGGGGTTCCTCTCGAGTTATGACGGGGACCTCAGGGACCCACTCCTATGGCCTCAGGAAAGTTCAATCTCCATGCGAGTTGCGAGGACCCTCTCGGGTTCCTCTCCAGTTGGTTCCGGGTCCTAAGTCCTCGTCTGGAGCTGAGGTCACAACCTCAGTGTTCCTCTGCAGTGCTGACATGGATCTCAGGATTCCTGTGGAGTTTCCACAGGGGAGTCAGGCCTCATCTCATGTGGAGATATGCAAGTCCACTTTCCTATCGAGCTGTAACAGTAGTGTCAGACTGCCTGTCAAGTTGACAGGGGGACCTGTGGCTTTTTCTCAAGGTGCCACAGGGCTGTCACACATGCCACCGTGTTGGGAGTTGATCCTTGGGGTGACAGTCGAGTCAGTGCAGGGGAATCAGGTGTATCTGGAGTGGTTTGGGACATCGGGGTCTGTTGGAATGGTGGCAGGACCCCTGGAGTTCCTCTCGACTTTCAAGCTGAGAGCACCTCCTGTTGAGTTGTGATGGGAACGCCGGGATTCCTTTCCCAATGAACCAGGGAAAGGGACCCTCATCTCGAGATGAGGAGGGAAAGATGGGGCTCTTCTTGAGTTGTGGCGGGACCCTCGGTGTTCCTCTCGAGTGAAAACGGGTATGTAGGGGAACTTCTTGAGTTGCCTCAAGGGTGTCAAGGCCCGTTTTGAGGCTCAAGAGAGAAGGTGGGATTTCTCTCAAGATGCTGCAGCAGAAAAGGGCCTGATCTCACGTTGAGGGGAGAATCTCCTGGTTTTTCTTGAGTTGCAGCAGGAAAATGGGGGTTTCTCTCGAGTTATGACAGGGACCTCAGGGACCCGCTAGTGTGGCCTCAGGTAAGTCCAGTCTCCATGAGAATTATGAGGGGCCTCTAGGGATTCCTCTACAGTCGAATCCNCACGTTGAGAGGAGAATCTCCTGGTTTTTCAGTAGTTGTGGCTGGAAACTTGAGGTTCCTCTCGAGTTATGACAGGGACTTCAGGGACCCACTCGTGTGGCCTCAGGAAAGTCCAGTCTCCATTCGAGTTGCAATGGGCCTCTCGGGATTCCTCTCCAGTTGGTGCCAGGTCCTAGGTCCTCATCTGGAGCAAAGGCCACATCCTGAGGGTTCCTCTCCAGTGCTGACATGCATCTCAGGGTCCTATGTAGTTTCCACAGGGGATCCAGGCCTCATCTTGTGTGGAGACATGCAAGTCTGCTTTCCTCCTGAGCTGTCACAGTAGTGTCAGGCTTCCTGTCGGTTGACATAGGGAATGTGGCTTTCTCTCGAGGTGCCACACATCTCTCACAAGTGCCATCGTGTTGTTAGTCAATACTCAGGGTGACAGTCGAGTCAGTGCAAGGGAATCAGGTGTATCTGGAGTGGACTGGGATATCGGGGTCTATTGAAATTGTGGCACGACCCCTGGAGTTCCTCTTGACTTTCAAGCTGAGAGTGCCTCATCTTGAGGTCGATGGGAACTTCAGGATTCCTTTTTGGATGAAGTAGGGAAAGGGACTCTCATCTCAACATGAGGAGGGAAAAACAGGACTCTTCCTGAGTTGTGGTGGGACCCTTGGTGTTCCTCTCGAGTGGAGACAGGAATGTTGGGGAACTTCTTGAGTTGCAACAAGGGTGTCCAGGACCCTTTCAAGGCTCAAGAGAGAACATGAGATTTCTCTCAAGACGCTGCAGCAGAAAANAAAGGGACTCTCATCTCAACATGAGGAGGGAAAAACAGGACTCTTCCTGAGTTGTGGTGGGACCCTTGGTGTTCCTCTCGAGTGGAGACAGGAATGTTGGGGAACTTCTTGAGTTGCAACAAGGGTGTCCAGGACCCTTTCAAGGCTCAAGAGAGAACATGAGATTTCTCTCAAGACGCTGCAGCAGAAAAGGGCCTCGTCTCACGTTGAGGGGAGAACATCCTGTTTTTTTTCGAGTTGCAGCAGGAAACATGTGGTTCCTCTCGAGATATGACGGGGACCTCAGGGACCTGCTCGAGTGGCCCCAAGGAAGTCCAGTCCATGCACGTTGCGAGGAGCATCTCGGGATTCCTCTCCAGTCACTGCCAGGTCCTAGGTCCTCATATGGGGCTGAGGCCGCAACCTCAGGGTTCCTCTTCAGTGCTGACATCGATCTTGGGGTTCCTATGGAGTTTCCACAGGGGAGTCAGGCTCGGATCATGTGGAGACATGCAAGTCCGCTTTCCTCTCGAGCTTTAACTATAATGTCAGGCTTCCTGCCGAGTTGACATGGGGAACTGTGGCTTTCTCTCGAGGTGCCACAGGGCTGTCACACATGCCATCATGTTGTGAGTTTATACTTGGGGTGGCGGTCGAGTCAGTGCAGGGGAATCAGGTGTATCTGGAGTGAACTGGGACATTGGGGTCTTTTGGAATGGTGGCAAGTCCCCTGGAGTTCTTCTAATCTTTCAATTAGAGACCGCCTCCTCTTGAGGTGTGACGGGAACACTGGGATACCTTTCCCGGTGAAGCAGGGAAAGGGACCCTCTCCTCGAGATGAGGAGGAAAAAACGGGGCTCTTTTGAGTTGTGGTGGTACCCTCGGTGTTCCTCTTGAGTGGAGACGGGTATGTCGGGGAAATTCCTGAGTTGCATCTAGGGTGTCCATGAACCTTTCAGGCTCAAGAGTGAAGGAGGGATTTCTCTCGAGATGCTGCAGTGGAAAAGGGTCTCATCTCATGTGGAGGGGAGAATCTCCTGATTTTTCTTGAGTTGCAGCAGGAAACTTGGGGTTCCACTCGTGTTATGATGGGGATCTCAGGGACCCACTCTTGTTGCCTCAGGAAAGTCCACTCTCCATGCAAGTTGCAAGGGGCCTTTCGGGATTCCTCTCCAGTTGGTGCAGGGTCCTAGGTCCTCATCTGGAGTTGCAGCCAGAACCTCAGGATTCTTCTCCAGTGCTGACATGGATCTCAGGGTTCCTACGTAATTTCAACATGGGAGTCAGGCCTCGTCTCGGGTGGATACATGCAAGTATGCTTTCCTTCCGAGCTGTAACAGTAGTGTCAGGCTTCCTGTCGAGTTGACATAGGGATCTGTGGCTTTCTCTCGAGGTGCCACAGGGTTGTCACCCCTGACATCGTGTTTTGAGTCGATATTCTGGGTGACAGTCTGCCGAAAGCCAGCATGGGAGATCCCACCCATTAAAATATTCATGAGTAAGACGGCTGACAGCAGAGCCGAATCTGGTCTCAAGGGTTCTCTGCCTGAGTATCTACCCCAAAATCAGAATCTATCTGTTTACTGTCTGCTATACTACACACTTCTGACATTAACAGGGGCTATCCCCGTCCACCTTTCTCTGGAAAAATTTAACTTAGAGCTCCAGTTAATAGTCTCCTGCATATAAAAGGAGTGTCTCAGCTCAAACCCCTCTAATGGCTCTCTCACTTGCCTGACAGTTTTCTCCAGACTTTCACAACTATGGTTGTGTTTGTTTACAGCTTCCAAACCGTGAGAGGCATGGGAAGCTTAAAACATCTTAAAGACATACAGCCTTTTAAAGAGCTAAGTAGTATATTGGTGAAGGATTTAATTGTTGTGTTAATGATTGCCAGCAGGCCTCCATATCCTCAGGCACCTGGGAGTGTATTAATCAATGTAATTGGGATGCAGAAAAAGAAATATAGTAGTTTTGATATTAGCAATACTAGACTTTTGCGTTAATGAATTTTCTCTTTGTTATAAATCACTGTACTCCTCTTTCTATGTTATAAATCATTGTGTCCTTGCTATATAAGAATGCAACTTTATTAGTGCTTTCTGAGAGTGGCACCAGACTTTGGAAAGAACAACACTTTTAGGGCAAATAAGTTTTTGGGTTGACGGACCCTTATCAGAAAAGGGTCATAAAATGCTAATAGGCCT
>SJYT01071833.1:0-10733 GCA_006410635.1 Cephalophus harveyi
GGATTATACTTATTCCCCAAGGAGCTTTTTCATCTCCATTTTACCTACTCTTAGGATCTGTACTGAATGACTGAAGTAGTTGGAGCTGTGAAATTTGATTCCTTCCAAACACTGAGGGGAAAAAGTCGAATAAATCTGCATAAAAGACATTCATAACATAAAATTGAGGAGCTTAACTTACTTGTTAATCATTGCTTTGTGCTGTTTGCAAAACAACCACCAAATTTGACCCTAGACAAAATAAAGAATATTGGCTCATTAACAAATTTGGCAATACTATAGTGACAGTAATCACATTTTTATTCTACTTTCATATTCAAGACTTCAAAGAAGCTTAAAAAATGTTCATTAATGAAGCAGGTTGCTACATGCCAAGGAGCTGCATCACCACTGTCATATATAATTTTGTGAGCATTATCTAGGAGGGCAGAGTTTAGTTTCAACTGCAGGAAATACACACACACACACACACAAATGCCAGATGAGATTAATGAAAATGGTCTCTTAAAAATAAATAAGTTCCTCAATAAAAGGGGGGAAACATCCTACAGTGCAGTTTGTTGTTTGAATTTTAAGTGCTATGGTCAGTCGTTAATGAGTAATAGTATTTAAATAACTTTCCAAAGACTGGATTTTTGCTGAATACAATTATATAAGATATCAAGAAAGTAATACCACATGGACTAAGTTTTTCAAACTTATTCAAAAAAAAATAAATGAGTCAAGTACATCAAAGGGTTTACTTGTAAAAGATGAATGAGAGGGACAAATCAGTTTCAAAACCAAGGATGATGCTAATGTTGTAGAATTACAGGCATTCATATTGAAAAAGGGCACAAAAATGAGACAATCAGCAACTCTGGTTTCTTAAGATTTAAGCAAAGAATCAGACTGAAGAGACGTGTGCACTAGTAGCCTTCTGAAGTTCATTCCTTGCTTATCTTTGTGATGTTGGGGTGCCTGCAATTCTGACACAGGTTTTATTTACTTCATTAACCTTAGTTTTACTTTACATTTGATCATCTTTTGTGTTGGAGATGGAGCCGGTATGACCTGTATAGGTTTCCTAGGTGGTGCTAGTGGTAAAGAACCAATCTGCCAATGCAGGAGATGTAAGAGACGTGGGTTCAATCCCCGGGTGAGGAAGATCCCCTGACGGAGGACATGGCAACCCACTCCAGTACTCTTGCCTGGAGAATTCCACAGACAGAGGAGCCTGGCAGGCTACAGTGCCTAGGGTCACAAAGAGTCTGTCACAATTGAAGTGACTTAGCACATTAGCAGGCATGAACTGTATATTTTGTGAACGATTTGTGTTTCTGTAATTATAGACATCTATCCTAGAAAGTAATTTATTTTTACTTTAAAATAAAATCAGAAACGTCACTATAGAGGAGGGAAAGGAGTGGCTACAATGCCATGGATGAGATGCTATTACTTCCCTGGTGGCTCAGACAGTAAAGAATCCACCTGAAATGCAGGAGACTGGGTTCAATCTCTGGGTCATGGCTAAACTAATTTATAGAGATTACAAAATCAGTCCTTTGGTCACTGAATATTAATTTTTCCATAAGGATATTTCAGAAAAGCCCCAGTGACCTTTTTGGCCAACCCAGTATATCACGGGTCATTCAGGGAATATTCCTGCTTCAGAAAAACTCAGAGATAACAGAGCACCTTCATAGTATGTTAATAGTCAATAGCACATAAACGGAGAACAAAAAATTGAGTTGGTATATGTAAATCCAAAGACTGACCACCATGATAGGTCATGGTGTCCAAAAACTATATCAGGCATATGGCCCAGTCTTATCCCTGTAACAAGTACGTGTATTTATACTTGTTTGCTTTAAACGTGTATTTACCATTTTTTTCCATTCAAAATTTAGAGTCATTTAGAAATAATATGTATAATAAAATGAAATTAAATAATTCATATAAAGAGAAGAAATAAGTAAAATAATATTAAAAGGAACATACATGAAAATCAAGATTAGGAAAATATGAGTTATAGTAAAAAGCTAAGTAGAAGAAAGGAGAATATATAAAACTTATTCAAGAGTGTCAAACTCACACAGTTGCTAGAGCTTGCTTTCCTAATGGATGAAGCTAAAAGAAAGGAATGAGCCAATCTAAGTCTTCCCTTTAAGTATAGAAAGATGAAATAGCTATTGTTCCAGTTAATAAACTTTTAAATGTGCTGCTTAGTTCTAAAATGCTAAATTTTATTTTCACATACTCTTTGAGACAAGGAAGGAAAGTTTTTACTTCCCAAACTGTAAGTAAAAAAAAAAAAAAAATGCAGGCGTAGAAAAAATGAGATGCCAAATTCAGAATCATACAATTACTTACAGAAAGTTTTGAATTTAAGACCAAGTTTACTGGCTTCTGATCAAGTATACTTTTCCCAACATCCTGGGTTCATTCCCTGCTTGAAGACTAGATGAAGAACAGCTACACATTCTCTAGGATCGAAAGTGAAAGTGAAAATGAAGTTGCTCAGTCGCGTCCGACTCTTTGTGACCCCATGGACTGTAGGCCATCAGGCTCCTCCATCCATGGGATTTCCCAGGCCAGAATACTGGAGTGGGTTGCCATTTCCTTCTCCAGGGGATCTTCCCGACCCAGGGATCAAACCCAGGTCTTCTGCATTGCAGGCAGATGGTTTAACCTCTGAGCCACTGGAGAAGCCCAGTTAGAAGAGCCTAATTTTGCGTCCCAAGGGTCAAGGGATATGGAAACAAGTGAATATACAAAAACATGTATTTGTATTTCTTATAGGCTACACTCACCATTTCCCATGTAGTAAATGGAGGGTAGTAGGTGCTCAAAAGTATTGGCTGATTAAATAAATGCAACTTCCCCCAATAGCATCCATAATTTCCTATACAAATCAGTAGAGTTAATATTATAAAAGGGCATAACTGTTTCCATGAGTGACTAGAGTTTCATTCTAATTAGGAGTAAATGTGAATAAACAGATTGCTATTTGTTTAAACACCCTCATTTCAGTTCCTCTGGGCATGGCCTGGCTCATTTTACTAAACTTCTTTCAAAAGTCAAATCCTCCCTTATTTACTTGGTCAGTGACAGAGCATTCTTAAGATCAGTAGTTTGCTGGAAAACGTAAAGTAGATATATATCAACAATGGCCTGGGATTATAAAGCAGTTGGGTTGGGAATATACCCTGGAAAAGGAAATGATAAACCACTCCAGTATTCTTGCCTGGGAAATCCTATGGACAGAGGAGTCCGACAAGGTGTAATCGAAACTGTCGCAAAGGGTCAGAAATTACTGATCATGGGTGGATCAATGGAACATCAAATGATGTCTGAAGATTTTCTAAAAGCCAGCCTGATCTCACCTGGCTGGAGACAGGGTCTCAGATGTCCTTATTCACATGTTTAGCATTTGGTTGGAATAATGGGAGCCACTGGAACTCCCTGATGTTCAAGCTGGTTTTAGAAAAGGCAGAGGAACCAGAGATCAAATTGCCAACATCCGCTGGATCATGGAAAAAGCAAGAGAGTTCCAGAAAAACATCTACTTCTGCTTTATTGACTATGCCAAAGCCTTTGACTGTGTGGATCACAATAAACTGTGGAAAATTCTGAAAGAGAGGAATACCAGACCACCTCACCTGCCTCTTGAGAAATCTGTATGCAGGTCAAGAAGCAACAGTTAGAACTGGACATGGAACAACAGAAACTCGATGGACATGAGTCTGAGTGGGCTCCAGGAGATGGTGATGAACAGGGAGGCCTGGCATGCTGCGATTCACGGGGTCGCAGAGTCGGACACGACTGAGCGACTGAACTGAGCTGAACTGGACTGAACTGGAACTCCATGTTTCAAACATCTAATAGATTAGGATTCTTTACATGGCAATTGGATTCCAAAAATAATCTAGAGTAAAACTCAAAAAGTAAAACAGTTCCAAGTATTCTACAGGCCTCTGCATGGATAACATTTGGCAATAGGAGGAATGATTACCAAATGATTGGGGCTCTTTTTTTTCAGCCTTCTGCAGTATTAGCCTGGTTGCAGATTTTTCTATTTATCTTGTAAAATACAAATGAGTTACCAAATTGACTTGACTCTTTTTCCAGTTAGCATATTAGAGATATCTTATAAATCAGATGGATAAGATTGCATCCCTTTTAGGACACTCCACCAGGTGATTGTCATTGTTGTTGTTTGATTGCTAAGTCGTGTCTGGTTCTTTTGCAACCCCATGGACTGTAGCCTGGCAGACTTCTCTGTCCATGGGATTTCCCAGGCAAGAATACTGGAATGGATTGCCATTTTCTTCACCATGTGATCTTCCCCACCCAGGGATTGAACCTACATCTCCTGCATGGTAGATGGATTCTTTACCAGTGAGCCACCGGGAAAGCCCTGCGCTAGATGAGAAGAGAGTGTTAAAAAGGGGCCCTCCATGAGTCAATTAGTTTTGTATACATGGTGGTCTCCTTGACTAGATCATGAGATCGCTGTCAATGTTTTAAAATGTCTTTACATCTGGGACAGATTTTGTAGAAGAGAACCTCTACTGCTGCTCATTCTTCTTTTAAACTGGAAGACCATTGTTCATAGAAGAAGCAAAGCTACAGAAGGTTGGCAACCCAGTGCTACTGCTAGACTAGGGTTGATGCTGGGGTCAACAAGATGAGTGGTGGTCCCTTCACTCATATTTTTAACATTTATTAGGCAGGAGAAGAAGTGACTTTCTATTCAAAAATCTTTACTTTTATTAAAATATAAGGATTTATTGAGCATACTCAGTGTAAAATGACCTTTTAACTTATTTGTGTTTGCCTTCATTTTTTTCTTTCTATTGCTCATAAATTGCTATTTTTCATTGCTGATGCTCTAGACAGTCTTGAGACACTTAAATCTTTTATAAAAAATAGAGGAGGTGTAAAAACACATTTAAAAGTATATTCTAGATGAAGACCATAGAGTTATGGTTTAGCATGTGGAATATGAAGCAGACTCCTTAGCTGTATGTAGTCTAAGCTCTTCCATTTGCTCTCTGTGTCACAAAAGCAAATTATTTAACATTTTTAAGCATCAGATTCCTCATGTGAAAAACAGGGATGGTAATTTTAACCTCAAATCACTGAAATAAGAATTAAAGGAAATAATATAAATAATTCTTAACATATTTCTAGTACTCAATAAATTAGAGCTATTATATTTAGTGCTATTCATAATAATGTTCTGGGCATTATAAAGGTACATTTCTTTAAGTATATAAGTCTAATGAAATGACTTTTGCTTGTGGACAAAAAATAGCACTGAGAGAATCTAATGATATTTGCATAAGAATGTGGCCATTTAAGAATTCCCTGGTGGCTCACTGGTAAAAAATCTGCCCACCATTGTAGGAGTCATGGATTCAACCCCCAATCTGTGAAGATCTCACATGCCAGAGAACAGTTAGGCCCAGCACCACAAATATTGAGTCTGGCCTAGAGCTTGGAGTCAAAACTACTGAGCCCACGTCCCACAACTATTGAAGTCTGCAAGCCCTAGAGGCTGTGCTCTGCAACCAGAGAAATCACTGCAGTGAGAAGGCTGCTACAACTAGAGAGCAGCCCCGCTTGCCACAACGGGAGCAACGAAGACCCAACACAGCCATAAATAAATAAATTTGCTAATTAACTTAATTAAATTTTAAAAAAAGAATGTGGGCATTTATTTTTTAAAGTCTATAAGAAAATATTCAGGAGCATTATTTGTAATACCTGAAAAAATATGTTTCTGAGGCTCTTTTGAAATGTAGACACCTGCCTTCAGTTTTTTGGGGCTTTATTTTACTCTTTGAAAGACAAGTTCAGGAGTTCCCCTGTGGCTTAGTGGTTAGGATTCTGGGCTTTCCCTGCATGGCCAGGGTTCAGTCCTTGATTGGGTACATGAGATCCCACAAGCAGTACATTGTGGCAAAAAATAAATAAATAAAATTAAATAAGATAAAGAGAAGAGAAGCTTCACATTTACAACAAAATTGGGAAGGAGGTAGAGAGATTTCCGATATAGCACCTGTCCATCACTCATCAGAAAGTTACTTTTTTTTTTTAACCAATAATAAATCTATATTAATACATCATAATTACCCAAAGTTCATAGTTTACCTTAGGGTTCACTGTTGATGTTCTACATTCAGTGGATTTGGACAAATATATAATAACCTTGATCCACCATTATAATAGCATACAGAGCATTTTCATAGTCCTAAAAATCCAGTAGTCATGCATGTACATGAGAGCTGGACCAAAAAGAAGGCTGAGAATCAAAGAAAGAATAGATGCTTTCAAATTGTGGTGCTGGAGAAGACTCCTGAAACTTGGACAGCAAGGAGATAAGACCAGTCAATCTTAAAGGAAATCAATCCAGAATATTCATTGGAAGGACTGATGCTGAAGCTGAAGCTCCAATACTTTGGCCAACTGATTTGAAGAGCTGACTCATTGGAAAAGACCCTGATGCTGAGAAAGACTGAAGGCAGGAGGAGAAGGGGATGACAGGATGAGATGGTTGGATAGCATTACCGGCTCAATGGATATGAGATTGAACAAGCTTTAGGAGATGGCGAAGGACAAGGAAACCTGGCGTGCTGAAGCTTATAGGGGCACAAAGAGTCAGAATGGCTGAGTGACTGAACAACAACAATAAAAATCCTCTGTGCTCTCCTTATTAATCCCTTCCCCTCTCATTCCCGAACCAGTAATCTTTTATATTGTCTCCATAGTTTTGCCTTTTCCAAAAGGTCATGTAGTTAACTTTATATAGTATGTAGTCTTTTCAGATAAGTTTCTTTCACTTAGTAATATGCATTTAAGGTTTCTCCATGAATTTGTATGGCTTGATAGCTTATTTCTTTTCAGAAAGTAAAAAGTGAAAGTGCTAGTCACTCAGTTGTGTCTGACTCTTTTTGACCCCATGGACTGTAGCTCACCAGGCTCCTCTACCAGACAGTAGCCCATTTCTTTTGAGGGTTGAATGATATTCCATTGTTTGGATGCATCACTGTTTAAATATCTCTTCACCTACTGAGGGACACCTTAGTTGTTTCTAAGTTTTGGCAATTATGAGTAAAGCTACTATGAACATCCATGTGCAGGTTTTTTGGAGGACCTAAGTTTTCAACTTCTTTGAATAAATAGAAAGGGAAATAAATGGTAAGACTATGTTTAGTTTTGTAAAAAAAAATCCAATCTGTCTTCTAAAGTGGTTGTACCATTTTGCAGTCCAACCAGCAGTGAGAAATTTCCACATCCTCACAAGCATTTGATGTCAATGTTCTAAATCAAATTTTGGACATTCTAGTAGGTGTGTGGTGGTATCTCACTGTTGTTTTGACTTACATTTCCTGATGATATATGATGAGCAACATCTTTTCATGTGTTTATTTGCCATCCATATATTTTCTTCAGTGAGATATTTGTCTCTTAAGGTGTTTGCCCCATTTTTTAATCAGGTTGTTTTATTATGTGGAGTTTAAAATGTCTTTGTATATGTTGGATAGCAGTTGTCTATCAGATGTATCTTTTGCAAATATTTCCTTCCAGTATGTGGCTTCTCTTATTCTTATATTGTCTTTCACAGAACAGACATTTTAATTTTAATAAAGTCCAGTTTATCAATTATTTCTTTCATGGATCATGTATCTTTCTTTCTTTCATAAACCTTTTGTGTTGCATCAAAAAAGGCATCACCATTCCCAAGGTCATCTAGGTTTTTCCTTTCTGTCATCTTCTAGGAGTTTTGCAATTTGTGTTTCATATTTAAATTCTGATCCCTTTTGATTTAATTTTCAAGAAGGGTATAGGTCTGTGTCTAGACATTTTTATCTTTTTATAGTGGATGCCCAGTTGTTCCAGTACCATTTGTTGAAGAGACTGTCTTTGTTCCATTGTATTACCTTTGCTTCTTTGTCAAATATCAGTTGACTGTATTTATGTAGGTCTATTTCTGAGCTCTTGCTTCTGTTCCATTGATCTATTTGTCTATTCTTTCTCCAATACCACACTGTCACACTTCTTGATTACTGTAACCTTTTAGTGAGTCTTGAAGTCAGACCATGTCAGTCCACCAATTTTGTTCTTCTTCTTGAACCTCTCTTCAATTTTAACTCTTTTTCATATTTCATGAGTAAAAAAAGCTATTCATCCTAGACATCCTTTTTTTTTTTCAAATATAACACCAGAAGTAAAACATTTTTCTAAACTCTTGATACTTTATCCTACAAAAAATTGAAACTCAGGCTGTCACTGTAATTGTGCCTACAAGTAGATTAACTTTCTCATGCAATCTATCTGCATAGTAGCTTATATTCTAAAAATTATGATCTATAAGTCAAGGTAATTTCGTCTGACAGTGATTGTAAAAATATGTGTCTATTGAAGATATAGGCTTACTATTATATCTGCATTAGTATCTGGGGTAGACTTAAATTTTTACATATTATGTTATTTACACAAGTCATCAAAATTCTGTAGGTATATATTTTATCTATCTACAGGTATAAAATGTCCTCCATGGATTCCTAGTGACTAAAATTTAGACTACTCAAATAAACTCAAGGGAAAGAGCTATAAACTTAATTAAAAGTATATTGCTCTAGTATTATATCCTTTTAAAATATATTCACTTAATTTTCAGGGCACCATTTGAATGCATTTTTTTTTCTAGTTTTCCAGTTTTAAAACTATCCAATTATTGAATGATTTAAAACTCCTTAAGAGCAAGATTCATGTCTTATACTGAAAAGAACCTACAAGTCTTGGAGTTCATTTTATATTTTGTCTTTCAACATTTGTGCCATCCTATATGGCACTTCCTCTAAAGTGGAAATTTTTCATCTGTAAAATGGTGATAATTATATGTACTTCAGAGAATCTTCTAAGGATCACAGCACCCAAATCAAGGGACTATCACAAATGTTATTGTTTTTCCTATATTATTATTTGGAGGAAAATATTGCATATGACCCAGCAATCCCACCGCTGGGCATACACACTGAGGAAACCAGAATTGAAAGAGACACATGTACCCCAATGTTCATCACAGCACTATTTACAATAGCCAAGACATGGAAGCAACCTAGATGTCCATCAGCAGATGAATGGATAAGAAAGCTGTGGTACATATACACAATGGAATATTACTCAGTTATTAAAAAGAATGCATTTGAATCAATTCTAATGAGGTGGATGAAACTGGAGCTTTTTATACAGAGTGAAGTAAGTCAGAAAGAAAAACACTGATACAATATATTAACACATACATATGGAATTTAGAAAGATGGTGATGATGACTCTATATGCAAGATAGCAAAAGAGACACAGATGTAAAGAACAGACTTTTGACTCTGTGGGAGAAGGTGAAGGTGGAATGATTTGAGAGAATAGGGTTGAAATATGTATATTACCATATGTGAAATAGATTGCCAGTCCAGGTTTGATGCATGAGACAGGGCACTCAGGGCCGATGCACTGGGACAACACTGAGGGATGGGATATGGGGAGTTGGGAGGGGGGTTCAAGATGGGGGATACATGTACACTCATGGCTGATTCTTGTGAATGTATGGCAAAAACCATCACAAGTAATTAGCCTCCAATTAAAATAAATAAATTAATTTACAAAAAAAAAAAAAAAGGAAAGCATAGCTGTTAGTGTCTGGGAAAACGAGTTTGAGTGATAGCTCATGTGACATACTAGTGACCTGACTTTGTATGTGTCACTTATACCATGTGACTAGGCCTCTCATCTAAAAAAAATGAGTATCATAATAGTTATCTCTGTATTTGGTAAGACTTGATACCAGTGTTCAGCACAGAGTGGCATCCTCTAATTCTTATTTTGAGCATAGTTTTCCAGAATAAAGTAGAACCCATCAAATGTGTTAATTGATCCTTATATCTTTGAATACATGGTTAAAAAACACTAACTAAGCTGTCAGATTGTAGTAGATAAAAGAAGATACACTCAGTGGAGATGTTGACACAAAGTGACAGCCTCAAACTGTTCACGGATCTGTATAATGATTAAAATCAAAGAAAATGTTACTTTGAAAACTAAGTTTGGTAACTATATTTAACAGAAAACAAAAGATGGTCAAGGAAGTTCTAGTTAAAAAAAATAATTTAAAGTTGAAATTAATTTGTAGCTAGAACATGAAATTCATTTTGAGAGTGATTTAAGATTGGATTGAGGTCCTCTAGATGGAACTTAAAGAGTTATAATTTCCCTGCTTATAAAAATTGTTACTCTTTTATATTAAAGCATTTCTTTCTGTAATGATGTACTGAGAAACTGAAAAGATCTTTCTTCTTTGCAGTAAAACTCACACAGGATCTCCATGTCTGTCTTCTCAATTCCTTCTTATAATAGAAGTGTCAGTTCAGTTCAGTTCAGTTCAGTCGCTCAGTCGTGTCCGACTCTTTGCGACCCCATGAATTGCAGCACGCCAGGCCTCCCTGTTCATCACCATCTCTCGGAGTTCACTCAGACTCACATCCATCAAGTCCGTGATGCCATCCAGCCATCTCATCCTCGGTCGTCCCCTTCTCCTCCTGCCCCCAATCACTCCCAGCATCAGAGTCTTTTCCAATGAGTCAACTCTTCGCATGAGGTGGCCAAAGTACTGGAGTTTCAGCTTTAGCATCATTCCTTCCAAAGAAATCCCAGGGTTGATCTCCTTCAGAATGGACTGGTTGGATCTC
>SJYT01071835.1:5915-40516 GCA_006410635.1 Cephalophus harveyi
GATTTCTTTGGAAGGAATGATGTTGAAGCTGAAACTCCAGTACTTTAGCCACTTCATGCGAAGAGTTGACTCATTGGAAAAGACTCTGATGCTGGGAGGGATTGGGGGCAGGAGGAGAAGGGGACGACTGAGGATGAGATGGCTGGATGGCATCACTGACTCGATGGGTGTGAGTCTGAGTGAACTCCGAGAGATGGTAATGAACAGGGAGGCCTGGCGTGCTGCGATTCATGGGGTCACAAATAGTCGGACATGACTGAGCGACTGAACTGAACTTATATCCAAAATGGAGAAGAGAAGATATTAATGGCCTAAAAGGTAGCCAAAGATGAAAAGGAGATCTTACAGGATCCAGATGGAGGAAGAACTTCCCATGCCACCATACTGGATGATGATCCCATCAACCAATGTTCCTGCAGTGTCAAGAGCCTCTCCAAAGAAAAGTGACCAGAGGCCGGTAAGCATCCCAGCACCTCCACCTTCACCAGTCCTCCCAACAGCCTCACAGGATGTAGAGCTGCCATTCCAGCAGACTCTGACCTTAGTTGAAGGGGCAACAAGCTACAACCCACTGGACTCAACCACTGCTGACGTCATGTAACCCAAGCTTAATCCTTTGCTCCTGATAAGTACTACAGTATGAGAGGAGGGAAACATTGGGATTAAGCAGAGCTGCTCCAGCAGACAGCCAAGGGAAAAGGCACCACAACAGATGCCTCTTAGAGAAGTCCAACAACCTTTGCTGCAAGGGAAGGACAGTAATTACCATCAATCTCCTATACCTTATTACTATATCAGCACTTATTACTATCAGCCTTCTCATCAACTGACATACTGAACTGGCAAGTATACCCTACCCCCCTACTCAGAAGACCCACAGATATGACTAGATAGATGGAAACCATCTTTTGCACCCATCAACCAACATGGGATGATGTCATACAATTATTGACATCTCTCTTCAGTACTGAGGAGAGGTACAGGATTAATACAGAAGCAAAAAAATGGTTATGAGTGATGGTTCCAGAAGGTGTTGCAAATCCAGAAGTATGGATAGAGCAACCCTTCCCCACCGATAAGCCTAACTGAGACTATAACACAGAAGAAAGGAGGATTCACCTAGAAAGATATCAGACAGCCATTATACAAGGGCTGAAGAGGGGAGCCCGTAAGCCAGTGGATGTGTCAAAACCTGCTGGGTTAATTCAGAAGGGGAATGAATTACCTTCTGAATTTTATGAGAGGCTCAGCAAAGCCTATAAACTTTATAAACCTATAGACCCAGAAGCTGTGGGCTCTCAAGACTGTTGTAAACTTGGCATATCTCACAGGCATACCCCAATATTAAGTGAAAACTTCAAAAGATAGAAGGGGTGCTATCTATGTCCAGCTCCCAGTTAACTGAAATAGCAGACAGTGGTCTTGAATAAGGACACAGAAATAGAAAAGAAATATGAAAAGAGACAAAAAGAGGAACAAAAAAGAACAGGCCAGAGATTTGCAATGCTAGCTGCAGCTCTGGAAAAGTCTATCTCTGGCCCTCCGGAAAAACCTCCTCCTGCCCCAGAGACGTGACAGTCCTTCCACCGGTACCAACAGAGGCCCCGGGCCCTGTTACAGCCAAACTAGTGTGCTCGGTGCTGAGGTTTTGGCCAATGGAAGAATGAATGTCCTAAGGCAAAGAGGAAAAAGAAAGCTCCAGCAGTTGCAGTGCTTGCTGACTTGGAATTAAATAGGGCTGCCAGGGTTCAGAGGTATCAGGTACCCGAGAGCCCATGGTAACCTTAAAAGTGGCGGACTGAAACACTGACTTTATGGTGGATACAGGAGCAGAACCATCAGTAGTAACAAAACCTGTGGCACCATTGCCCAAAAGACTACCGTTGTAACCGGGGTATAAGGAGAATAGATGATTAAAACATTTTGCCAGCCCAGAAAATGCCAGATGGGAGGAACACCAAGTGATTCACAAATTCCTCTGAATTCCTGAGTGCCCTGTACCCATGTTGAGAAGAGAACTGCTCTTCAAACCGGAAGCACAAGTGACTTTCTCCCCTGAGAAAAGATCCCCATCTTCCAAGCAGGCACTATGACTTATTTGCTCTCTCTCTCAAAACACCCCCAAAATAAGCAGAGGTTGTATGAGCCTCTGAAGAAAGTACAGGGTGGGCTGGAAGAGCTTGAAGTGAAGTCAAGTCACTCAGTCGTGTCTGACTCTTTGCGACTCCATGGACTGTAGCCTACCATGGGATTTTCCAGGCAAGAGTACTGGAGTGGGTTGCCATTTCCTTCTCCAGAGGATCTTCCCCACCCAAGGATTGAAGCCAGGTCTCCCGCATTGTAGGCAGACGTTTTACCTTCTGAGCCACCAGGGAAGTGCTTAATAGAGACTTAACTCAATTATTCCCCGAGGTCTGGACAGAAGACAACCGCCCCTCCCCCGCCAGCTAAACATCAAGCCCCAGTGATAAAAGAACTCAAGCCAGGTGCCATCCTGGTTAGAAGGTGCCAGTACCCGCTCCTGATAGAGGCCTGGGCCGGCATACTACCTCACATCAATAGATTGAAACAAGTGGGCATTCTGGTAGAATGGCTTGGAATACACCCATCCTGCCAGTTGGCTTGGAATACACCCATCCTGCCAGTCAAAAAGGAAGGAGGACAGAACTAGAGGCCTGAACAAGATCTCAGGCTAGTCAACCAGGCTACTTTGACTTTACACCTCACTGTTCCAAACCACTATACCTCACCTAGCCTCCTCCCGCTGAGGACTAAAGTTTATACTTGCCTACATCTCAAGGATGCCTTCTTTTGTATATGTCTCATCCCAGTAGGGGACACCAAACAACAGCTCACCTGGACTCATCTCCCACAAAGGTTTAAGAATTCACGGACCATCTTTGTGGAAGCCTTGGCTTCTGACCTGGACTCATTCCAGCTGGAAAAGTACAGGTGTTGGCTCCTACAATACGTGGATGACCTGCTACTGGCTGCTGAGACCAAGAAAACATGCTGGGAAGGGACAAAAGCCCTGCTCCAATGCTGACGGAAGCAGGTTACCAGGTGTTGAAGAAGGCAGCACAGATCTGCAAGAAGGAGGTAAGGTATCTAGGATTTGTTTTAAAGAAGGGCACAAGGTTATCAGACCAGTCCAGAAAAGATGTAACCCTGAGAATCCCAACACCTGACTCGTTGGCACCTCTGAGAGTGTTGGGGAGCTACTAGGTTTTGCAGAATTTCGATTCCAGGGTATTCCCACATGGCCGACCCATTATATGAACCCCTGACAGGGCCTGAGAAGAATCCGCTAAATTGGACCAAAAAATAACAAAAAGCCTTTGATGAACTAAGGTTGGCAATTACATCAGCCCCTGCTTTAGGGCTGCCAGACCTTACCAAGCCATTTACTCTATATGTAATTGAAAAAGACAAAGCAGCAATGGGAATGTTAACTCAGACTGTGGTAACGTGGGAGAGACCTGTGGCCTATCTCTGAAGGTGGCCTGGATGCTTGTGAGTAATTGCGGCAGTTGCTTTACTAGTACAAGAAGCTACTAAATTGACTCTAGGCCAAGATCTGGTCATAAGAGTCCCAAATGAGGTCAACACACCCTTAGAAGGAGACCCCAAAAATGGCTATTAAGCTCAGGAATTATTCAATATCAAGGGCTGTTATGTGAAAATCCTAACCTCCGTATTGAGCACTTTTCCCAGACTTTAGACCAGCCACACTCCTTCCAGAAGGAAATGGCAACCCACTCCAGTATACTTGCCTAGAGAATCCCGTGGACAGAGGAGCCTGGTGGGCTGCTGTCCTTAGGGTCGCAAAAAGTTGGACACAACTAAGGCAACTTATGAAGAAGGCAATGGCACCCCACTCCAGCACTCTTGCCTGAAAAACCCCATGGACGGAGGAGCCTGGTAGGCTGCAGTCCATGGGGTCGCTCACAGTCGGACACGACTGAGTGACTCCACTTTCACTTTTCATTTTCATGCATTGGAGAAGGAAATGGCAACCCACTCCAGTGTTCTTGTCTGGAGAATCCCAGGGGCAGGGGAGCCTGCTGGGTTGCCGTCTACGGGGTCGCATGGAGTCGGACACGACTGAAGGGACTTGGCAGCAGCAGCAAGGCAACTTAGCATGCACGCGTGGATTGGAGAGGGAAATGGCAACCAACTCATGTTCTTGCCTGAAGAATTCCAGGGACAAAGGAGCCTGGTGGGCTGTCATCTATGGGGTCACACAGAGCTGGACACAACTGAAGTGACTTAGCAGCAGCAGCACACTCCTTTTGGTGGGAGAAAGTGGACCTTCTCATGACTGCAGGAAGTCTGGGAGGAAATCTACACTAGCAGATCTGACTTCCAAGACCGATTCCAGACCCTGACTGGGTCCTATATACTGATAGCACTAGCCTGATAAAACAAGGACAATGGTTGTCAGGTTACCTCATATCACAGAAAAGACTGTCACTGAAGCTGGCTCCTTGCCACAACACTAGTTTGCTCAACAAGCTGAGTTTTGGGCCTTGATTCAATCACTCCTTTTGACTTGCTGTCAAAAGGCAAGAAGGTAAATATCTACACTGACTCCAAGTATGCTTTTGCCACACTACATGTACACAGGGCTCTGTATAAGGAGAGAGGCCTTTTGATAACTGGTGGAAATGATATTAAAAATAAGGAAGAAATTCTGACCCTATTAGATGCTGTCTGGGAACCAGAAAGGGTTGCAGTCATACACTGCCGAGGACATCAAAAAGAGGATATCCCCCTGGGCTCGGGGAAACAGACTGGCAGATAAGACCACTAAACAAGCAGCTGAGGGCTTGGGGGTGACAAGTAAAGCCCCTATTAAAGCTTTCATATTAGTGGAGCTGCCTGAGCTAACGCTGGACTCTCCAAACTACACTGAAGCCAAAAACCAACAAGCCACAGCAGAAGGGGCCATGAAGACTGAAAAGGGATGGTGGGAATTGCCAAGTGGCAAATTACTGGTACTGGAGGAGCTAGCATCCACTCTGGTAAGCCAAACACACTAAGTGATCCATCTAGGCCATGATAAACCAGAAGAGCTAACTTGAAAGTATTTCCTGGTTCCCCACCGTTCTTCCCTAAGCAGGACAGAATCTCAGAGCTGCACTGCCTGCTCATAGATCAATGTTGCCTCTTGGCACAGACAAAAACCTCCAGGGATTCAGCCAAAAGGCAAGCTGCCCTTTGAACACCTGGAAGTGGACTTCACTAGAATGAAACCTCACTGACACTACCGTTACCTGCTAGTATGAATGTTCTCAGGATAGGTAGAAGCTTTTCCTACCCGGACTGAAGAAGCATCAGAAGTAACCCAGTTACTTCTACTTAGGGAGATAGTTCCCAGATTTGGATTTCCTACCAGCATTGAATCGGACAATAGCCTGGCTTTCATAGCTGATTTAGTACAAGTAAGCAAAACTTTAAACATTAAATGGAAACTACACACTGTATATAGGCCCCAAAGTTCTTGGATGGTGGAACAAAACCACTGCACATTTAAAAGACACACTCTCCAAATGGATCAGACAGACTGACTGCTCCTGGGTGGACTTGCTTCCCACGGCTCTGCTCAGACTCAAAATGAGCCCATAGTCTCATGGCTACTCTCCGTGTGAAACTGTATATGGGAGACCCCCCTCTCATAATAAAACAGGTGTTAACCACTTTGCCTCAGGTAAGGGGGGATTAGATTTCGTGGCAGATGGAGCAGTTAGATAAGGTAAGTAGTCATGAAACTAAGTTTGTAGAAGAAAGCAAGCCATTCCCCTTGGGGTAACAGACTCAAGAGTTTACGCCTGGTAAGCAAGTACGGGTCAAAGACTGGAAACATGATTTACTCTCGGTGGAAGGGCCCTTATACTATTATTCTAACTACCCCTACTGCAGTTAAAGTTGCAGGTATTGCTCCTTGGATCCATCATATGAGAGTGAAGAGAAACCAATGCAGACCCAGAAAATGCTGAGTGGAGTGCACAGAGGGACCCCACCAACCCCTGAGAGACCAAGATCATCCTTAAGAAGAAGGAAAAGAAAATCCAGGATGAGCCCCTTCAGGATGAAGCTGCATAATCAACTCCTGCTGCTTGGCCTCATCAATGTGATTTTGAATTTAACTTCCATTTCAACTGAGGACAATGTTTTCATCTCATGGGCACAATCCTATGCAGACTTCCACAACACCTTCAACTGCTGGGTATGTGGGGCTATGCCTCTGTCTGTGATGGATGGACTTCCCTGGTGGGTGTCACCTCTCTGCCAAGGAGATTTTAAACCACTCTGCTCTTTTCTGGAATGACAAAGAGACTTTCCTTTCTCTTGTCAATTATAATCTCTCCCTGCTCTCCTGGTTTAAGTCAGACCTACAGGCAATAGACTTGGGTCATGGGGTTACATCTGATGTAAACACCAGTTTCACAGAAAAAACAAAAGCCTCTACCTCATATTTAAAGAGCAAAAAGGAAAAAAGCTCCTAGATCGGCAAGAGAGGCTAGGCCTCTAGGTTGAACAATTCTATCAAGTTTGGGATCAATATTTCGGGATGACACCAGAAAAGGGCCAATTAATTACTCCCACCGTTATATGCTGGGAACAAAAAGAACGAAGAGTAGGGTTTGGTGACTGTCCATCAGACCCAAAAGAACTAAAATATATGGGGCACCTATCCCACAAACAACATAAACGAAACTTTGAGGTCACATACCACACCGAACAGTCCATCCACTGGCCAGGCTCTGATTGGAAATATAACCCTAGAATCCCCTGGGTGGCACCCAACAGAACCCAATGGCTTTGTGGGCCTAATCTTTGGTTTTGGTTACCTTGGTTACCAAAGCTTACCACTTGGCTGGGTAAGGATACTGGCTGCACACTGGGATTTACTTTTGCCCATGGCAGCATAAAACCTACAACAAGCCCCAGTAAATCTACCTTATTTACAGGCTAAGTGGACAAGGTCTGTGTTTCAATGGTATGAGTATATTGCTGCTTTACTCATACCTTCTATAGGGACAACAGATATTACCATTAAAGTAGAAGCCTTGACTAATTTCACAAAACAGGCTCTCCTAGATAGTGCTAAAGCCACTTAAGCCTTAAATGAAGAACAAATCCAAATGAGATAAGCAGTAATTCAAAACAGAATGGCTTTGGACATGCTCACAGCTGCTCAAGTAGGGACCTGTGCTAGAATTAAGGTTGAATGTTGTGTATATATTCCTGTATATACTGTGTATATATTTATCTGACAACGTATCAGCTTCTTTAGATGACATGAAAACCCATGTACAAGCAATGTCGAATGAAAACATTCCTTTCTGGACTTCAGTCGGATCTTGGGTGAAGGGTAATTGGCGGAAAACTGTATTTACCATTGTTACAGTTGCCTTGATAGTTCTGCTTTGTGGACCCTGCATTTTACAATGTATTATGAACTTTGTAACCCAAAGGTTGGTGTCATTCTCCCAAATTTGCAGCCAGAGACCCAGGGTGCAATATATCCCTATGAATGATGCTAATACAATGAGTTAAGAGCATCAAGAGGGGGAAATGAAGGAGGAAACAGGCAGAACAGGCTCCATCTTGAAAGCAGGTTTCCATCTTGGGATGGACTATGAACTTTGAGCTATATGCCCAGTATTTGTGGAAACGACATACCTACTGGAAAACCAGATGCCCTTGATGGAAAAGCTCCAGGGCACATACGTAGACTCTCTGTCGTCTAAAAGAATACCCTAATTTTCTGTGTAACCAAATAGAATCATAAATTCTATTATGCTTATTGGGGTATGACCACAGCCTATTGATAACTGACCAGTGTTAACTACCTAGGCCTGATGCGTATGAATCAAGGGTTAACTTTGATCGTATCTTTCATTTGTTCAGACTAGTTTCACAGAATTTGGGGAGATGGGTTTGGGCACGTATACTTAGGGTATACAAGGTTTTCACAAAAACTGGTAGAGGTTCTTGGCTAACAGGAGACACTGCCCTGGGCCTACCGGTGTAATAAACTGCTCAGATATGCAGTTGACACCACCCTTATAGCAGAGAGTGAAGAAGAACTCAAGAGCCTCTTGATGAAAATCAAAGAGTTAAGTGAAAAAGCTGGCTTAAAGCTCAACATTCAGAAAACTAAGATCATGGCGTAACAGTCCGATCACTTCATGGCAAATAGATGTAGAAACAGCGGCTGACTTTTATTTTCCTGGGCTCCAAAATCATTGCAGATCGTGATTGTAGCCATGAAATTAAAAGGCGCTTACTGCTTGGAAGGAAAGTTATGACCAACCTAGATAGCATATTTAAAAAGCAGAGACATTACTTTGCCAACAAAGGTCCATCTAGTCAAGGCTATGGTTTTTCCAGTGGTTGTGTATGGATGTGAGAGTTAGACTATACAGAAAGCTGAGCACAGAAGAATTGATGCCTTTGAACTGTGTGTTGGAGCAGACACTTGCAAGTCCCTTGGACTGCAAGGAGATCCAACCAGTCCATTCTAAAGGAGATCAGTCCTGGGTGTACACTGGAAGGACTGATGTTGAAGCTGAAACTCCAATACTTTGGCCACCTGATGCAAAGAGCTGACTCATTGGAAAAGAACCTGATGCTGGGGAAGATTGAGGGCAGGAGAAGAAGTAGATGACAGAGGATGAGACAATTGGATTGCATCACCAACTTAATGGACATGGGTTTAGGTGGACTCCAGGAGTCGGTGATGGACAGGGAGGCCTGGTGTGCTGCAGATCATGGAGTCGTAAAGAGTCGGACACGACCGAGTGACTGAACTGAACTGAACCACTATCTGCATTGTCCTTCTGAGTGAGTTTGATTCCAAGAATGCATGGCTACAACATTACAATAATAGTTCTGGTAAGGAACACGAACTAATAAGCCACCACCAACCAAAAGAGTTCCGGAAAGATCACAAGGAGACACCACGTGTTCAACCACCTTCCAGAATCTCTCTTACTAGCATCCATCTTGGCTGAGCAATGCACGAGCCACCAGGAAGGACTCCTAGTCAGAATGACTGGCCAGAGACCACCAGAAACTTATCCCATCACCATAAAACCCAAGACTACAAGCCACGTGGCAGAGCTATTCTCCCAAGTTTCCTTATCCTGCTGCTCTCTGCCCAGGTGCCCTTTTCCAATAAAGTCTCTTGCTTTGCCAGCACATATCTCCTCAGACAATTCTTTTCCAAGTGTTAGACAACAGCCCACTCTTGGGGCCCTGGAGGACCCCCTTTCCTACAACAACTGGGACCAACAACCTACAACACGAAGGGGCCATTTTCTTTTTACTGCGGTTGACATCCCAACCTCTCGGGGTACTCCAGGACCAGCTCACCTGCCGACAGACTTGATCCAGCAGCTGCAACGGGGACCCTTTTGTCCCTGGTCTTCCTGACACAGACAATTTGTTAGAGTTCCCCTTTTGTTCCTCGTCTTCCTGACATGGACAACTTGTCAGAGTGCCCCAACCAGGTAAGGAACGAGATTTTTTTTGACCCCTTCTATCTCATCCCTCTTTTGACACCCTCCTATCCTATCCAATTTTTTCCTATGCCCTGGTCCCGGATGAAGGAATCTGGTCGAAGGGCCTCAGCCTAAGCTGAGGACTGGAGGCTGATCGCCTCCTCCTGGTAGAGAACTCAAACTCTGATTTTGGTAGGGCCAAGTTCCAGTCTTCCCTTCTCTAGAGGCCCAGGGAAAAGTCCCATAACGCCTGGGTATCTGTAGGTGGCTGGTGACTTCTGTAAGGTCACCGTTTTTTTTCCCTTTCTCTCCCCACTCTGAGACTTCTTTTCTCTCCCCAATCCTTCTCTTTTAACTTGGCCTCTTTTCCTCTCTTTGAAGACCAAAGGTATTTCCATTTACTCTGTCAATACTCAGGCCTGAAGTTCTGGGTCTTTGTAAGAGATTTTCTGAGAGGCTACACTCTCTCCTCCCCATTAATTGTGCTCTCTCTCTTGGGGAGAAAATCAGGCACTAGAAGCCCTCCATCGGGTGCCCTGTTTCTTTAAATTCAACCTTTGATTGCTCATTTGGCTGAATGTTTTCACATGTAAGTGACTGACGGGTACAGTACAGTCACAGCTGGTGTTGGGCGAAAATTAGCATCCTAGACATGTGTCATGGGGTTAATTCACCTTTCAGGACCTGTCCTACAGCCCCACTGATTGTGCTTTCCACTTAACACTTCTTGGGTGCATACACAATCAGGCAATTTGGGACCAAGAGAGAGCTTAGACTGATCCCCTGGGATTTAATTATAAACTATACCACTGCTGAAATGGGAAATAAGCCTAGCTTCCCTTTAGATACCCCACTGGGTCACATTTGGCCCACTGGGAGGGATATGGTCATTCCCACCCAGTGTTATAATAATGAGAAAAAAACCTAGAATCCTCGATCAAGCTAGAAAAATGGCTGGTGAAAGACAGCAGGTGGATGTCAGTCTGACCCCTGTGGAAGAGATAATCCCCTGAGTCAGAGTGGGATCCTAATACAAGGGCAGGAAAGGAATCCCTAAGACACCTCATGACTTGCCTACAACAGTCCCAGGTGTCCAAAAAGTTATTAATTATAGTAAAGTAAAAAAGGTTACACAGGGAAAGAATGAAAATCCAGCTTTTTAGGAAGACTCAAAGAGGCCTTTAAAAACTTTACCCAGGCAATCTACAAAGTATGGAAGGAAGAGTCCTGTCAGCCACTTCTTCATAAGCAAGGTAGCCCCAGACATAAAGAGAAAATTGTAAAAACTAGGAAAAGAACCAGAGACCCCAGTCTCTGACATGGTGATTGAGGCAAATATGGTGTTTTCTAATAGGGGGCCAGGATAGAAAGCCAAAAGGGAGCAAAAGGAAGCCCAAAAGGATAGAAGAATACAGAGGCAGATACAAGACAAGCCTGACAACAGGCTAAAATCCTGGCCTTGATTCATCCTGCCACTATGAGAGTCAAATGAGAGCAAGGAATAAAAAAGGATCTTAGAATCCACCATGACTAAGATGCACCCACTGTGCCTACAGCAGAGAGGATAGGCATTGGAAAAGGCAGTGTCCATATCACCCTAAGGGAAGGGATAAGGAGACACCTCTGTGTCAGTCCTGGGTAACCCAGACTGAGGATGGCCAGGGGCTCGAGAAACCCCCGTGGGTGGTGAGATCCAGATCATTCCTCTTGACCCTTGGGTGACTCTAAAAACAGAAGGTAAGGATGTGAACTTTCTTTTGGACATGGGCCTGCCTTCTCTTTTCTTCCTTTCTGATTAGGACCTTTAGACTCCCTGACTAAAATGGTGACGGGGGTAGATGGAAAACACCAAAGCCGAAATTTTACTAAACTGCTCCACTGAAAGGTGGGCAACTGGTAAGGACCCATCCCTTCTCACCTATGTCTTGTTGCCTGCTCCCCTACTGAGGAGAGAACTTCTTTGCCACCTCCAGACCAGACTGACTTGGGGATAGCTAAAACTGGTAATTTCCTTTGCCTGGTGTCTGAATATCTGCAGTCAGATGTAGAAAAGGAGGAGTCTTCAGGGGAGGCCAGGAGAAGCCACCTCACACCCAAGGCCAGGGGCGGTAACCCTGAGGAGCCACCCCGAGCCCGAGGCCAGGGGAGGCAGCTGAGAGAAGCCACCCACACCTGAGGCCAGGGTCAGCGGCCAGGAGCAGCAACCCGAGGAGTCCTGGCTGCACAGGTGCAGGAGGGCCTAGAGGAGCTATCCCACATAGAAGGTCAGGAACAGTGGTGGTAAGGAGATACCTCTAGTCCAAGGTAAGGAGCAGCGGCTGTGTTTTGCTGAAGCAGTCGTGAAGAGATACTCTACGCCCAAGGTAAAAAGCAAAATGGCTGTCTGGGGAGGCCTTACAAATAGCTGTGAAAAGAAGAGAGGCGAAAAGCAAAGGAGAAAAGGAAAGATATAAGCACCTGAATGCAGAGTTCCAAAGAATAGCAAGAAGAGATAAGAAAGCCTTCTTCAGCAAGCAATGCAAAGAAATAGAGGAAAAGAACAGAATGGGAAAGACTAGAGATCTCTTCAAGAAAATTAGAGATACCAAAAAACATTTCATGCAAGGATGGGCTCGATAAAGGACAGAAATGGTATGGACCTAACAGAAGCAGAAGATATTAAGAAGAGGTGGCAAGAATACACGGAAGAACTGTACAAAAAAGATCTTCACGACCCAGATAATCATGATGATGTGATCACTCATCTAGAGCCAGACATCTTGGAATGTGAAGTCAAGTGGGCCTTAGAAAGCATCACTACGAACAAAGCTAGTGGAGGTGATGGAATTCCAGTTGAGCTGTTTCAAATCCTGAAAGATGATGCTGTGAAAGTGCTGCACTCAATACAAAATCACTACAGATGGTGACTGCAGCCATGAAATTAAAAGATGCTTACTTCTAGGAAGAAAAGTTATGACCAACCTAGATAGTATATTCAAAAGCAGAGACATTACTTTGCCGACTAAGGTCCGTCTAGTCAAGGCTGTGGTTTTTCCAGTAGTCATGAATGGATATGAGAGTTGGACTGTGAAGAAGGCTGAGCGCCAAAGAATTGATGCTTTTGAACTGTAGTGTTGGAGAAGACTCTTGAGAGTCCCTTGGACTGCAAGGAGATCCAACCAGTCCACTCTGAAGGAGATCGACCCTGGGATTTCTTTGGAAGGAACGATGCTAAAGCTGAAACTCCAGTACTTTGGCCACCTCATGCGAAGAGTTGACTCACTGGAAAAGACTCTGATGCCGGGAGGGATTGGGGGCAGGAGGAGAAGGGGACGACCGAGGATGAGATGGCTGGATGGCATCACAGACTTGATGAACTTGAGTCTGATTGAACTCCAGGAGTTGGTGATGGACAGGGAGGCCTGGCGTGCTGCGATTCATGGGGTCGCCAAGAGTCAGACATGACTGAGCGACTGAATTGAACTGATCCCTTTCTTAGATGACGCTAATCCTCAGATGTGGAATGTTTCCAGCCATGGCTAGCCATATATGTCCCACCAGTGAAGATTCTTCTGAGGCCAAATGCTCCCTAACCCTGGAAAAGACAATTATCCCCTAAAACCAGAAGTTCTCAAGCGTCTTAGACCATTAGTTAACAAATATCAGACTATTGGAAGTCTAATCACCTGTGAGTCTCCCTGCAGTACCCCAATCTTGTTAAGAAACCAGATGGATGTTTTTGATTTGTCCAGGATCGAAGAGCTGTTAATGAAGCTGTGGTTCCCATCCACCCCGTAGTCCCAAACCTGTATACCCTCCTATCCCAAGTCCCAGAAAATGCTAAGTACTTCTCAATCTTGGGCCTTAAAGATGTTTTCTTTTGCATTCCTCTCCATAACCCACTCCAGTACTCTTGCCTGTAAAGTCCCACGGATGGAGAAGCCTGGAAGGCTGTAGTCCATGAGGTCGCCAAGAGTCGGACACGACTGAGCGACTTCACTTTCACTTTTCACTTTCATGCATTGGAGAAGGAAATGGCAACCCACTCCAGTGTTCTCGCCTGGAAAATCCCAGGGACGGGGGAGTCTGGTGGGCTGCCATCTATTTGGTTGCACAGAGTCGGACATGACTGAAGCGACTTAGCAGCAGCAGCCACCCTCCTCCAAAATGCCAAAAGCTCTTTGCCTTTGAGTGGTGGAACCCAAGAACAAAAGAAGTCATACAACCTTGCAGAACTCAACTACCACAAGGGTTTAGGGACAGCCCTCATGTTTTCAGGACTTCCTTGGGGACAGTACTAAGGGAATTAACCTTATGAACAGTAATCTAATATACTCTGTGGATGACTTGCTTATAGCTAGCCCAGATTTTCCAGGTCTCACATGGATACTATTAAAACTTCAAATTTCCTCTATGAAAAAGGGTTATCCTGTATCCCCCAAATAAACTCAGATTAATTTAAGCCACATTAGGATATCTTGGATTTATAATTATAAAAGTGAAAAGAATGTTCGACCTCCAGAGGAAGTCCCTCACCTTAAATACCCCGTACCTCCAAACGAGAAAATAGCTTAGGGGATTTTTAGGAATGACTGGGTTTTGCCAGGTCTGGATCCCTGAATCTGGCTTGACCCCTATACGAGAAGTTAAAGAGGAAAAGAGGAGGAGCCACTTGACTAGGATGAGACCCGAAAATTTGCCTTTAAAGCCCTGAAAGCTTCTGTCACTACAGTCCTAGGCCTCCAAAACCTGGAAAAGTCTTTTAGGCTGTATGTCTCTGAAAGGGTAGGAACTGCTCTTGGGATGTTAGGCCAAATGATGAGTCCTGAATTACAACCCACAGCTTACCTCTCAGAACAACTAGATGAGGTGGCCTGAGGGTGGCCCACTTGCCTCTGGGCAGTAGTGGCCACCACTTTTATGGTTAAAGAGGCATCTAAGCTGACCCTGGTCAGCCCACCACAGTGTATATATGCCTTACCAGGTGCAAGCAGTCTTGAAAACTAAAAGGGATAGATGGATGACAGGGGGAGGGATCACCCAATAACAAGCCCTCCTGCTTGACACGCCAGAAATGAAATTAAGGGAGTGTCAGACTTTAAAATACAATCATCTTAAAGCCAGATCTCCATACTTCCCTTTTGACCACCATCGCATTCAAATCATAGGTGAATTAAACTCTTCTTGCCCTGACCTATCAGGAAACACCCTAATCTGACCCAAAGGAAGACAGGTACACAGATGTCAGTAGTTTTGCAGAAAAAGGAGAGAGGAAAGCAAGATATGTTGCAGTGAGCCTAGAAGAAACTAGGGCAAGTGGGTCTCTTCTCTCAAACACTCAGCCCAGAAAGATGAGTTTTTTGCCCTGACCAAGAGCCTTGGAATTAGGGGAAGGAAAGAGGATTAATGTACATACAGACTCTAAATATGCTTTCCTCATTCTGCATACCCAAGAAGCAATTTGGAAGGAAAGATGGATGCCCAGTCCTCAAAGCTCTCCTATTAGACACAAAGAGCTCATTCTCAGGCTCCTGGAGGCAAATTTCCTGCTAAATTAGCTGTTATCCACTGCAAAGATCACCAAAAAGGACAAGAAAAGAAGACCTAGTAAATAAGAATGCTGATGAAGGGGCAAAACAAGTCTCTAGGGAAGCTACCCCATCAATGCTATCTGCCCCTTTCTCCCCCAAGGAAACCCTGACTCCAAATTATATCCCAGAGGAACATTCCTGATATGCCAGCCAGGGCTGGGAGACATGGGTGGTTCCAGATTGATCAGGACCAAATAATAGTCCCTGACTCTCAGGTTTGGAAAACTACTAACTCTACATAAAAGTACCCATTTTGGAAGAGATAAGCTGGAAACCTTACTGAAGTCCATTCTCTACCACCCCCAGTTGGCTAAGGCTCTTCAACAGGTCACACAGAATTGTGATACCTATCTAAAAAATAACCCAAAAAAACAGACCCTTGCCACCTCCTTGTCCAACATCAGGGATCACACCCACAAGAGGACTGGCAGGTGGATTTTACAGCCATGCCAAAGACCCAAGGATTCTCTTATTTGCTAGTCCTTTTTGACACATTCATAGGATGGACTGAGGCATTCAAGGGCAGAAAGAGATACAGAAATCTGTAAAGCTCTGCTGAAGGAGACAGTGCCTAGGTTTGGGCCGCCCCAATTACTTCAGAGGGACAACGGTCCCTGATTTACAGCCACAGTATCCCAGAACTTGGCTGCATGCTTAGAAATCAAACATGGTCTCCATTCATTCTGGCACCCTCAAGTCTCAGGGAAGGTGGAGAGAGCCAACCAGACCCTTAGAAGTGCTCTGGCCAAACTATGTCAAGAAACACATAATAAATAGATCTATATGCTATTCATAGCCCTCATGAGGGTACAGTTCAGTTCAGTTGCTCAGTCATGTCCGACTCTTTGCAATCCCATGAATCGCAGCACGCAAGGCCTCCCTTTCCATCACCAACTCCCGGAATTCACCCAGACTCATGTCCATTGAGTCAGTGATGCCATCGAGCCATCTCATCCTCTGTCGTCCTCTTCTGCTCCTGCCCCCAATCCACCCCACCATCAGTCTTTTCCAATGAGTCAATTCTTCACATGAGGTGGCCAAAGTACTGGAGTTTCAGCTTTAGCATCAGTCCTTCCAATGAACACACAGGACTGATCTCCTGTAGAATGGACTGGTTGGATCTCCTTGTAATCCAAGGGACTCTCAAGAGTCTTCTCCAACACTATAGTTCAAAAGCATCAATTCTTTGGCATTCAGCTCTCTTCACAGTCCAACTCTCACATCCATTGGACCTTTGTTGGCAAAGTAATGTCTTTGCTTTTGAATATGCTATCTAGGTTGGTCATATCTTTCCTTCCAAGGAGTAAGCGTCTTTTAATTTCATGAGGGTATAGGCAGCCCCCAAACAGCCACTATTATTAAGCCCCTATGAAATGATGTATGGAATGCCATCCTTCTGATTTATTTTTTGATGAGGACACGAATGCACTCCTAAAACATGTAACTGACCTAGGAACATTTCAATAAGAACTTTGACAATATGCAGAACACAACAGCACTTGAAAAATCCCTAAGTAGGGCTGGAGGACCAAGTATTAGTAAAGACCTGACAACAGAAAGCGAGTCTAAGCCAGCTGTCCAAAAAATGGCACAGGATTATATAAGGTGGTTCTAGCAACCTCAACTGCTGTAAAACTGAAGGGTCTACCTGCCTGGGATCCACAATTCTAGAATAAAATCCTACTGCCTAAAGGAGAGAGAGACAGGGACTGAGACTCCAAAACCAGGGGACAACTATTCCTGTGAACCTACTGAAGACCTCAGACTCTTGTTCAGGTGGAACTCCATCAAATCTCCCTCAGATAAGTAAAACTCATCCTATTATGTTCCTTCTCTTCCAAATCATGTCTTTCTGTACAACTTTTAATCTCTCCCTAAATGATGCACAAATGCTTGGAAACCACACTGCTCCTCAACTCAACCTAATCAACTTTGCTGGATCTGCATCAGCTGGGGCTATATCCAACCTACCCCAGGGTATCAACAGCCCACCCTTCCAGTCCACCTACATACTGTCGCCCAGTGCACCCCGATTGGTTGTGGCATGGTCTTTCGGGTAAAAGGCAAGAAAAAACCTCCTGCCTTGGTATCAGCTGTCTATATATGCTCCCACGATAACTGCAATCCCATCCAAGCCCTTATGTTCTCTCTTTGCTGACATTCCCAAGTGACATTCTCTGTCTGTCTAAAAAGTGACTCCCTAACAGGGATGTCAGTGAGAAATCTGGACAACTCAGTGTCGGGTAACCTTCACTGTCAGAACTGACAGAGAAAACCAGGATCTAGAAATTTCTCTAGGTTATTACAATTCAGCCCACAGTCTGGGAACTAGGAAGTTCAAGCAGAACTGACATGCTACACCTATCCTGGAACATGAGGCTCTCCTTGGATACAGTTCAGTTCAGTCGCTCAGTCGTGTCCAACTCTTTGTGACCCCATGAATCACAGCACGCCAGGCCTCCCTGTTCATCACCAACTCCCAGAGTTCACTCTGATTCACATCCGTTGAGTCAGTGATGCCATCCAGCCATCTCATCCTCTGTCGTCCCCTTCTCTTCCTGCCCCCGATCCTTCCCAGCATTAGAATCTTTTCCAATGAGTCAACTCTTCACATGAGGTGGCCAAAGTACTGGAGTTTCAGCTTTAGCATCATTCCTTCCAAAGAAATTCCAGGGCTGATCTCCTTCAGAATGGACTGGTTGGATCTCCTTGCAGTCAGTCCAAGGGACTCTCAAGAGTCTTCTCCAATATCACAGTTCAAAAGCATCAATTCTTTGGCGCTCAGCCTTCTTCACAGTCCAACTCTCACATCCATACATGACTACAGGAAAAACCATAGTCTTGACTAGATGGACCTTAGTCGGCAAAGTAATGTCTCTGCTTTTGAATATACTGTCTAGGTTGGACACTATTAGCCAGTCTCAAAGATCATGTTCTGGACAACCGAAAAACCACACCCATCTATCCTGTTTTCTAAATCTGACAGGCAACTCCAACCCCTGTTACTCCCTTGTAGGGGTCCCTACCCCTAGAAATCTAACCCTGTGGTGGGAACCTAAAGGAAACACTCTCTACCTTAAGGACAAATCCCAGAATCCCTCACAACACTTGAATCCTTCCTAAATGCCTCACTGCTGTCATTTTTGCAGCAAGTGGAGTAAGTCTCCTCCCAGCAGCTAAAGGACTGCCCCTTTTTCATTATGCTGTCACCCAGTGCACCTTGGCTTTCCTTTTAAGGTAGATGGAAATCCTGTTCCCCTTCAGCCAACCCATTTTATTGTCAACTTGAACCCAGTCATGATGTCTACTTCACATGTGAGGATAAAGCTTATTTATCTCTGCCACCTTTTTGGTCAGGAAGGTGCTCCCCAGGGTATGTCATCCCCCATTAAGATCTGGTCTGAAGTACTAATACCTCCTTGCCTTTATCAATACATATACACCAAAGGATACATGGTGTGGTAGTACTTACCCCTCCTTTTCCTGGCATTAGGACTGACTGCTGGTTTGACAGGAGCCACTAAGAGAACTTATTTACATACATTTCACCAACATTTTACTGACACTGCTGTATTCACAGAAAAAACTGTGAGGATCCTCCAACATCTACAATCCCAGTTATGACTCCCCAGCCACAATGGTACTACAAAATAGTTAGGCCCTAGATTTACTGACTGCAGGGCAGGGGGGCGCTTGCCTCTATCTAAAGGAAGAATGCTGTTTGTTATAACCAGTCTCGGCAGGGCCAAGCAAGATATCAAGGGGTTTTTGAAACAGGCCACAAAGATACAGGATTTGGGTTCAACAGGTGTGTGGATTTCTCCTTTTTTCCCTTCTTGGCTCCTGCCATTTCTAGGTCCAGAGATTACTATCTTATTAGGCCTCCTATTTGGCCCCTGTATATTCCAACTCCTTACAAGTTAATCTCCAGTAGACTCCAACAGTTCCAAGCCAAAATGATGTTACTACAAGGCTGGAAGCTGGTTTCAGATATGGAATACCTCAACTAAGATCAGGTAGAGATTCTACTCTATTAGGGAGGACTATGTCCATGCACAGCAGGAAGAAGTTATGGAATAAAGAGACCTCTGCCCCAATTCTCAAGAAGTACCTTGAGTATGAAGCCTCATGGGGGAGTTGTTAGGGGAGTGAAACCACCCACTCTGGTCAGGCACCCTAGTAACCATATGCATGAGTTATTTTATGACAGGAGGTCCTGGTAAGGAATGCGTAACTAGTAACTCATCACCAACCAGAAGAGTGCACGAAAGGTCAAAAGGAAACATCATGTGTCTTCCCACTTTCCAGAATCCCTCCTGCAAGCATCCATCTTGGCTGAGCAATGTGTGCCACCAGGAAGGCTTCTGAGTCAAAATGATTGGCCAGAACCCGGAAACATACCCCATCACCAAAAACCTGAGACTGAACCATGTGCAAAGCAGTTCTCCGGGGTTCCCTTACCCTGCTGCTCTCTGCCTGGGTGTCCTTTTCTAATAAAGTCTCTTGCTTGGTTAGCACATGTCTCCTCAGACATTTTTTCCCCCACGGTTAGACAAAAGCCCACTCTTGGGGCCCTGGAGGGGGCCTCCCTTCCTACAACAAGACCATTAACTAGTATTAACACTGGATGTCACAGACTCTACAGATACTCTCAAATATTAGATGAACTATGACTTTACTAAGAAAAACTACTGATTAATAAACTGATATAAATTTATCATAAGTTAAAATTTTATAATACATATTGGGAGTTCACAGTGTGTGAAAAAATAACAACCTAAAGAAATCCATTTAGAATATTAAAACTTTTTCACATCTCATTCAGGGCTTACCCTGGCTACCCATTCTGCTCAAAGCTATTCTATATTCATGTTTAAAAATAACATTCTCCTGACAAAAATGTTCATAAAGAAATACCCCTTAATTATCATTTGTAGAACTTCCTTTCATGTCAAAGAAGTCATAAACTTTAATGATAGCACTGTATTTTTTGACTGAAGTCATCATTTCATTTTTACTGAAGTTAAGCAGTTGCCATTCAAAACTGGAAATTTTGTAATAAAAAGGCTATATTATCATTGTATCATATTGTATCATATGACTGAACTATGAAACAATGAAACCACGTTTAATGCTTTTTAACTTCTTTAAACTCTTCCAACAGCAACTTATTCTACCTTCAGTGATACTGTCTTGACAGGTAGCAGCAGCATAGCTATTTTCCAATGAAGAGATACAAAATGAACAGTTTCTGAATACTGAGGGTTGTGATAAAGTATATCATGTATGCTTTCTGAAGAGCAATGATTATAAGACTCCATCAACTGTAAAAGGCATTTCAATTTCAGAGATGTTGACCTGTAAGGGGGAAAGACACCTCAGAATCTGCAATGCATTCATGCGTGTAATACTACAAGGTTGCATAATCAATTTTTGCTCATCAAAAGTGTTATAAGTTATAACCAGAAATTATTACATTAAAAAAACTGCTATTCCCTAAGTTTATGAAAGTTATAGGCTATATAACTATTCCCTAAGGATATACTGCTATAAAAAACAATATAACACAATATAGTTAACAAAGGTTTGCAAGAGACCTATGAAAACCAACGTATAGCATGATATACATTTAAGCCGTATAAATTTAGATTCTGGAGCCAGATGATAAAACTAAACTCTACCTCCACTAAGATTAAGCATTTCAATGCCAGGTTGCCAGAAGCCAGCATGAGGAACTCCGCCCGTGGCAAAGCTCATGAGGAAGGAGGCTCGGCATTACACAAAGGCGGGATTGAGCCTCAGGAGACCCCCTGTTCCAGAGCATCTACTCCCAAAACCAGAGAGTGCCTACTTTACTGCTTTATGCTCTCACCTACACCTCTGACTTTATGGGGGGCTGTCTCCCACCTCTCTCGGGGAAGGAGTTAACCTACAGCTCTAGTTAATAAAAATTCCTGGGCGTGACAAGTGTGTTTCAACTTACAAACTCCTCTGAAGCTTCTCTAGCCTGCCTGGGCAGGTTCGTCCGGCCACATGTGATTGTTTACAGCCTCCCAACCGTGAGAGGCATGAGATGCTTTAAACTTTCTAAATATAGATTCTTTTGAGAAGTTAGAAAATTATTAGTATAGTGGGTTGATTAGAAATTATATTGGTGAAGGGTTTTTCATTTGTTGAGCCAATATTTGCTGCTAAATCTCCATATTTCCTGCCCTTATAATGAATATAACTAGCATATGGGAGAAATAAGCATTAACCTTTGATATTAAACATGTTAAACCTTGGGCTAAGTAAATTCCTTTTCTTGATTATAACCCCCTGCACCCTCACCTTATAGGAATACAACTTTATCTGGTACCTTTGGAGGGTGGCGCCTAGTTTAAGAAAAAATCACCCCTGGAAAAAGTAAGTTTTCTGGTTGACTGACCATTATCAGAAAGGGCCATAAAATGTCAGCAGGCCTCATGGCCAGAAGATGATGTAAAACCCCCTAAGACCTTTTTGTATACATTTATATGAAGCACCTGATTTTGATAAAGGTCAGGACTGCTGATCCCCGCGTGACTTTAAAATTTCCATTTGTCTCTATGTGTAAAAAAAAGGTATATAAGCAAATGTGAAAATAAAACCGATCAGTTTCTAGAAAGACTGATTCCCCCATGTCGTTCTTTTTTTCCCCTTCTGGCTGAATTCCCATCTGGAGTGTGGATGCTCGCCATGTCTACTTACTTGCCCTGGCTTTTAAGACCCACACGAGAGTGAGCCCAAGGTGGGACACCCTCCACTGTTCAAGTGGGTATCAGTGGCCTACACAGATGGTGCAAATTCCTTGTCTTGGAGTTTTATTGGTATTCCACATAAACCAAGTTATTCAGCCTCTTTTTCTCCACTAATTTTCCTACTACACTATACTTTTCTAATCTCTCTTTATACCTGTAATTAAATAAGTTCTTTCCCAGGATGCCTACTCCATTTCCCCTTTGAATTATCCTGGATCCACCAGGGCTGGACACCGGCACTGAGTTTCAAACTTTTTCATCAAATTTAGGACAAAATACTATGTACTGAGAACTCCCAGCTTTGTGGTTAGGGCTCAGCACCTTCAGAGCCAGGGATCAAAGCTCAAATCCTTGGTCAGAGAACAAGGACCCTTCAAGGTGCAGCTTGGCCAGAGACAATGCGGGCCACAGATATTATCACAGGGAGTTAATACATGAATTAAAAAAATTGTACTAGTAATGGGAGGCATCCCTGGTGGCTCAAAAAGTAAAGAATTTGCCAGAGACACAGATCTGATTCTTGGGTAGGAAAGATACCCTGGAGGAGGGCACAGCAATTCACTCCAGTATTCTTGCCTGGGGAACTGCCTGCGGGACTACAGTCCATAAAAATCACAGAGTAGAACATGACTGAGCAACTTAAACCACCACAACCAAAGAACAGTGCTGACAACACACAACAGAGTGTTTAATGGCAAGAGAAAAGATTATAATGATGATTAACAAAATGTTATGAAAGGACTTTAAAAAGTCTATAGAGGAATTTTCAAGATGGCAGAGAGAAATCTCCCCACAAAAACATCAAAAATTCATCTGTATGTGGAATAACTCCTCCAGAATACCTTTTAACACTGACAGAAGACCCCAGCTTTCCAGAAAGGCAAGTCAATCTCCTCAGAATGAGGTAGGGTGAAAAATAAAGATAAAAGAAGACACAAATAATTTCAGGACATGACCTGCACCTGGGGTAGGGAGTCCTGAAGGATGAAAAGTTTCTGCACATTCAAGGTGGGGGACAGGAGGAACTTCAGAACCTCAGAGGGCAGTGCAGGTGCTCAGAAAGCAAAAATGGAGAAAACTAACCACAGAGATCACTGCTGAGTAACACTTCTCAGCAGAGAACTGGCTTGCACTCCTGGGTTGGGTACTCAAGCTTAGGCTTCAGACCCTAGGCAGAGAACTAGGGTTGGCTGTTGTGAGAATATACTGAGGGGCTAGGAAGACACAGCTGATGGAATCTAGGGAAAACCTTGGGCATTCCAGAGAGACAAAAGATCATTGCCATGTGAATGTTCTAATTCCATGTGTTGCAGAACGCAGGAATCGACGTTCAAGAGTATTGTAGGCAGTAGGGCCTCAGTGGACTGTGACCCTAAAAGTAGATTACATTAAACCCAGCATGAGTGACAGAGGAAAGACTATAAGGACTACAGATTATGATCCTAGAGGAAAGATCACCTCCATGGCCACCTGACAACTGCTAGGGCCAGTGTGTGGGCCAGAGGTGGAGAACAAGAGGTGTGCAATCTTGACCCCAGTGGCCATAGCTGTCACCAAGCTGTGAGCCAGCATAAGTTGCTGCCCATACCTTCCACAGAGCCTGAGGCGCTCAACTCTGCTGAGAGACCCACAACCTGCAGGCAACTCCCCCGGGAAGCCAGACACCTGCCTCAAACCATGATGACTTCTGGCAGTTCCTGGACACACTAGACAGTCTACACACACCACTGTGTCTGCTGGCCCCCTCGCTCTCCCCAGTCCAGTTGAGCACCTGAGCCCTAATATGTTGCTGCTTTCACCCTCCTAAGTCTGAGTGAGGAATAGACTTGGAGGGCAGTCCAAGCAGAGGCAGGCCACAAACCAAGAAGAAAACCAGGGGCTGGCTGTGTGAGCAAAGAAAAGGAAGAGAATTCACTCCAGCAGCAGATGTGGGGGATTAAATCACCACAATTAGCCGTCGACTGTGGACTTTATGGGCAACTATGGATTTGGAAGCAAGTATAAGCTGGAGTAAGGCAAGATCTGAGTTTGAATTGATGCTACACTGCACACAACAGGTACAGAGACCTTCCTAGATGCACTGGAGGACTTTCCGAGTACGCAAATTGGCAGGAGAACACTGTGTGGACAAGTCAAAGAAGAAATATGAGGACATTCTAACATTGTCTACACATTTTGCTCTTTTTTCATATGGTTCTAATGTGGTTCTTCTTTATTTTTAAAATACTGCATTGGCTTGCCATTCGCTTCTCCAGAGAAGCTTCCCAACCCAGGGGTCAAACCCTGGTTTCCTGTGTTGCAGGCAGATTCTTGACCCTGTTTGAACTACAGGGATAGGAGGATAATATATAATATATATATAATTACATTACCCAACTTTGCAACCCAAAGGACTGCAGTATGCCAGGCTTCCCTGTTCATCACCAACTCCTGGAGCCTGCTTAAACTTACGTTCATTCAGCTAGTTGGTGATGCCATCAACCATCTCACCCTCTGTCATCCCTTTCTTCTGCCTTCAGTCTTTCCCAGCATCAGGGAACCTGTCCTGAATATTCATTGGAAGGACTGATGCTGAAGCTGAAAACTCCAATACTTTGGCCACCTGAGGAAAGAATGACTCACAAGAAAAGACCCTCATGCTGAGAAAGACTGAAGGCAGGAGAAGGGGATGACAGAGGATAAAATGGTTGGATGGCATCACCAACTAGATGTACATGAGCTTAAGCAAGCTCCAAAAGTTGGTGATGGACAGGGAAGCTCGGCGTGCTGCAGTCCGTTGGGTCACAAAGAGTCAGACATGACTGAGCAACTGAACTGAACTGATGGAAACAGACAAGTCACTTTCATTAAAGGCATTCATGTGCTCATATACACTATAAACTTGTTGCAAATACAAAAAACTAGTAATTTTTTCAATTGAAAAAGCTAAAGGAGAAAAGACAATTAAAACAATTCTGAAGAAAAGAATATATACTAAGATTTTATTACAAAGTTAGTTTTAAAAACATTGTGTACAGATATGAACAAACCAATGGCACCAAACTAGAGCAATTTTATACTTGAATTGAATTACAGATCAGTGGCAGAAAGTTTAGTACATTAAAAAAAACAGTATCAGAATCTAACATCAAAAATATCAAAAAAAATTCTAGATATGCTAATAATCTATACATACGTTTTTAAAAGAAAACTTCAAAGACCTGTGGCAGGCAGGAAATTTATTGAAGATAGAAAAAACATAAGTCACCGAAGATTTCTTTAAAATTATCTATTAAGTTCCACTCAACAAAATACGGTAGAAACAAAGCTTAAAGAAAACTCACAAACTGAAAGAAGGTTATCTGCAGTATAAGTAATCAGCAAATCACTTTTACACAAACATAAAACTAAAGCTTTAAAATCATTAAGAAAAATGTGTCAGTGGAAGGTAGCTAAGATGGAGGAGTAGGAAGACCCTCAGCTCAGCTCCTCTCATGGACACTCCAAAATTTTACCTATTTACAGAGTAAGTATTGATAAGAAAAGACTAGCTTCCACAACTAAAATAATATAAAATAAGAATTATGAAAAGACAAGAGAGAAGGGGTGGATATATAGAACCGTCAAGACCTACACATATCCAGAAGTGGCAGGATAATTATAAATGCAGAACTAAGGAAGAAAGAATTGAAGCACCACATCAGGCTCCACAGCCAGTAACTCATGCACTAGGAGTACAAGTACCCAGGATACTTGGCTTTGAAAGCCAGTGGGCCTTACTTTAAGGACACCCATAGGGCTATAGGAAATAGACTCCCTTCTTAAGAGGCACAAATAGAAGCAGTAGTTTCAAAGAGTTTGAAAGACACCTAGGTCAGAACAGCCTGCTGATACCTAATCTTGGGAGACAACCCCAGAGAGGCAGGAGGCAAATGGGAGCTCAATCTGGAGACATAAGTCACTGGAGGTACCCATTTTAGGGAGCTTTGTTCTACCATGCAGTAGTGGTGCTGGCAAGCATCGTTCTGAAATCCTCCTTCTAGCTTATTGCACCATGACGCCTGTCCACCAGTCTGGCAGCACCAGTTCTTGAAAGTTTCATGCTAAGGAACTAGCCAGCAGGGGACAGAGCTCCACAACCAGGCGACCAGCTACCATAAAGTTCTTGAGCCTAAAGCTGTCCTGGGAACTGACTCCAAATACAAGTGCGTCAGCACTTAGCATGAAACCTCAGACTGGGAACCCCATGGGACTTCACAGCCAACCATCCAGAGCCGGGCCTGCCAACACCAACTCTAGGATACCTAAAGCTCTACTACCAGAGACCAGGGACTCAGTTCTGCCCACTACTGGACCAGCACCAACCCCAAGACCTGCTAATACGCCACAGCCAGATGCCCCTAAAAAACCAGACACATCTATGAATACCTCAAGTCTGGCAAGCAACCAGACTTGAGGTAGGTGCTTGCGAGCACCTACCAGATGACCCATAGCAGTCACCCTGGCATAACAAAAAGACTCACATAGCCCACAATGGGAGCATGCATACAGCATATAGTCCTGGTAACCAGACAGGAGTCAGCTCTGCTGGGATGCACACAATATCTCCTAAAAAAGTCCACTTATCCAAAGTCAGGAAACATAACCAAACTGCCACATGCAATGAAGTAAAACCTCAAGGGGAACTAAATAAATTGGAGACAGGCAAGCTACTCAATAAAGACCCAAGGAAATGATCATAAAGATGATCAAACAACTTGGGAGAAAAACAGATGCACAAGTGAGAAGTCACAAATTTTTAACAGCCAGGAAATATAAACAATAACCAAACAATAATATAGCAATGGTAGAAAGAATCAACAGCAGATTAGATGATACAGAGAAATTAATGAGCTGGAAGAAATCAGTGCAAATCACTTACGCTGAACTGAAAAAAGAAAAAGGAATGAAAATAAATAAAAATAACTTAAGAGTCATGTTGGATAACTTCAAGTGTACCAATACTCATATTACAGAGTCTCAGAAGAGACTAAGAAAGAGAGCAGAGAACATATTTGAACAGCTAATAGCTGAAAACATTCCTAATGTGGGAAAGGAAACAGTCACCCAAGTCAAAGACGCAAAGAGAGTCCCATAAAGGATAAACCTAAACAAGAAAACACCACAAATTAAAATGGTAAAAGTTAAAGACAAAAAACAGTATCAGAAACAAATCATGGGGCTTCCCTCATTGTCCAGTGGTTGAAACTCCATGCTCCCAATGCAGTGAACCCATATTCAATCCCCAGCCAAGGAAACAGATCCCACATGCTGCAACCAAGAGTTCACATGCCACAACAAAAGATACCAGTTGGTCTAACGAAGTCCTGGTACAGCCAAATAAGTAAATATAAACAAGCAAATTAAATAAAACAGTTACATACAAGGGAATTACCCATGTTTATATGACTAATCTATAACTGCAAGAATAATACAATTGGGAAAAGAGAACCTCTTTCATAAAAACCGTTGAGAAAACTGCACAACTATATACAAAACAATCAAACTGGACTACTCTCTCACATCATGCACCAAAAAAAAAAAAAAACTCTCCGTACTTTTAAAGATCTAAAGGTAAGACCTGAAACCATAAGGATTCTAGAAGAAAGCACAGGGAGTAAGCACTTTGACACCACTATTAGTATTTCATATACATATTTTCTCTCATAAGGGAAGTAAAAAAGCAACAAATCTGAAATGACATCACACTACTAAGCTTTCTCAAAGCAAAGGAAAATTATCAACAAAATGAAAAGGTCCCTCGCTGAATGGAAGAAGACATTTGCAAAGGATATAGCTGATAAGAAGTTAATGTCTAAAATGCAAATAATAATAATAAAGTCACATACCAAAAAAAGGAGGGAAAAAACCAAACCCATAAACTACTCAATCAAAAAATAGGCAGAAAATCTGAATAGACATTTTCCTAAAATACAGTCAATGTACAAACACAAAGATGCTCAACATCACTAATTATTAGAGAAAAGGAAATCAAAACTACAATGAGATGGTGCATCCATCAGAATGGCTAGCACCCAAAAGACAACAAGTAAGTATTGGCAAAGATGTGGAGAAAAACGAACACTTTTGCACTGTTGGTGGGAATATAAACTAGTATTGCCACCATGAAGAGAATAACAAAGATTCCTCAAAAAATGAAAAACAGATCTGCGTAAGACCCAGCAATTCCACTCCTAAATATTTATTAAAATAAAACAGTAATTAGAGGAGATACATATACCCCTATGCTCACTGCAGGAGTATTTGAATCAGCCAAGATGAATGGATTAAGATGGTGACTGGATTAAGATGTAGCACATCAGCCATATAAAAGAAAAGAATTAACTACTTCCATTTGTGGTGTGTATAAACATAGAGGATATCAGAATTAGTAAAACATCACAAATACTGTGATTTCACTTATATGTGGGATTTAAAGAAACAAATTAAAAAAAAAAAACAGTGATAGAGAATAAAGAGGTAGTTATATGGGTCAAAGATGGAAAAAGGAAGCAAAAAGGTGAGGGAGATTAATAGGTAATAACTTTCAGCTGCAAAATAAATGAATTGTAAGCATGAATACAGTGTGGGAAACAGAGTCAGTAACTGCAGTATCTTTGTGTGGCAACAGACTGTAACAAGACTTACTGTGATGATCACACTGAAACGTAAAGATTAAGCAGAAACATTATAGACTGTGTATTAACGATCTAACAGTGTTGCCTGTGAACTAGAACAAACATACTCACAGAAAAACAGATCAGATTTGTGGTTACTAGAGGGAATGGTTGGGGGAGTGGGAAGTGGACAAAGGCAGTCCAAAAGTACCAACTTCCACTTATAAATAAGTACAAAGGATGTAATGTACAGCATGACAAACATAGTTGAACACTGCTGTATAATACAAATGAAAGTTGTCAAGGGACTAAATCCTAACAGTTATTAACAGTTATTATTAACAGTTATTATCAAAAAAATATATTTTTTCCATTTTTTTAACTATGTATCTGTGAGATGACTGATATTCAATGAACGTACTATGATAATCTTTTCATAGTACATGAAACTATTGCTTTAAACTTACACCGTGCATAATAAAACTGGAGGAAGACAAACAATGGGTCATGAATTTAAACGAGCAAGTCACTGAACAGGACAAATATCCAATTAAAAAATATATATATATAAATTTATAAAAAGCAGCTCCACATGACCAATATTCTGTTAAATGCAAAGTTTAAGCAACACTTCATTTAAAACTAATCTATAACTTACTAATGCTAATGTATCGTTAGTACCAAAATATTTTCAGAAAAACTGAATTTTCTGTAAATCTAATATGTAGCTTAAGACAGACTGCTGTATTCCCCTATCCACTTCCTCATTTGTTTTGAAACACAACTGGTCATATTGGCCTCTGAAAAGAACTACGACACACTACCACACTACATTTATAGAGGAAGGAGAGTAAAGAAGTTCTTAGTATTTTTATGAAAAAATGTAAGTTATTCTCTCACAACACCTTAAAAAAATTAGAGACCCCCAGGGGTTCCTGGACCACATTCCAGGAACCACTAATCTAGACCCTTATGTAACATTAAGTGTCTTCCAAAAAGTGACTGCGTGACTTAAATGAAAAAATACTAAATGAAACATTTAATGGGATGCATTTTCAATAAGAGTAAAATACAGACGTTGTTTTGGGTATAAAATGCCAAGGACATCAATTGCTTCTGGGGGAAAAAAAAAGATTGAGGAAAACAATTTAACTGAATCCTTTAAAAGGACTTATTTTATAAATATATACATATTTTATAAAATGTACTGAAATAGGGCTTCCCTCAAAGCTCAGTTGGTAAAGAATCTACCTGGAATGCAGGAGACCAGGGTTTGATCCCTGTAGAAGGAAATGGCAACCCACTCCAGTCGTCTTGCCTGGAGAATCCCACAGACAGGGGAGCCTGGCAGGCTACAGTCCATGGTGTTGCCAAGAGTCAGACATGACTTAGGAACTGAATCATCACCACCACTGAAAAATACTAAGAATAACGGACTACCTTTTTTATCAGCTTTCCTGGTGGCTCAGACAGTAAATATCCTCCTGCAACGTGGGAGATGGAAGTTCAATCCGAGGATCAGGAAAAGCCCCAGAAAGACATGGTAACTCACTCTAGTACTCGTGCCTGTGAAATCCCACGGACAGACCAGCCTGGTGGTCTACAGTACAAGAGGTTGCAAAGAGTCACACACAACTTAGCCAGTAACACTTTCACTGTATTTCTATCAGGTGAAGTGTAGGAGGGAGAGTGGAGCAGGGAGGAAAGTTTACTCCTGGCTCTCGTTTGAACTAAGTGCCTTCATGAAGTGGACACAGTATGTCCTATTATTTATACTCTGTTAAAAACATATCTGTTAATCTAGTTTATTTCAATTGCAAAATTATTCAACTTTATGTAAATCTCTGCATTTAATCATTCAAATAACATTTAATGAAAATAATGTGCCAGATCCTGTTGCTAGGGAGACAAGGATGACTGTCTGTTACAAGCAGGACTATTTCAAAGAAAACAAAATATGAACCAGAGTTAAAATATAATAAATTTAATAGGAAATTAAAGATGTCTGTATCATTCTATGTGACAAAGAAGAAAGGCTTGAAAACTGAAGTCATAAACAGAAAGCAAGAAGCAGAAGTTGTTCAGGGATTCCATGGAGAAATAGGTTTCCAACTCATAATATTGAGCACCTAACAGATGTCAAATTACATTTTATTGTAGCTATGTTAAGTACACATGTCAAGAAGGCAAATGAGATGTTCAAGAGGCAACTAGAAAAACTAGGTGAGAAACTCAGGCAAGAGTGTAAGCATAATAAGGGACAGTAAGCCAGGGAAGAAGACTGGAGGAAACAAAAGAGGCTGATCTCAAAGGAGAGCCCGTACTTAGGTTTGGAAAAGAATCACAGCTGACAAAGGAGGAACAGTTCCTGAAGCACAAAACACTTATATGACACACCAATTAATATACTGTGGAACAGTTTTGTAATCTGGGAAACAAGGAATTCAGAAATATGTGGGATACAAAAGAAATAAAAGAAATGATTTTTATAACATGAGAGAACCCAAGAAAGTTTTAAGGAGATATGAATCAGTAGAATGTTAGGCTAGATATTTGGCAGTGAAAGAAAAATGAATGAAAATCTACACAGAGAGGAAAAGTATGAGGTTGAACAGAACAAACTTTTACATCAAATGTCCATGTACGTTTCTCACCTAAGTATTTCAACAAAATTTCAAACACTGAGCTGAAAAAAAATTTTTTAACATGTTACTGCCAATAAGCATAAATAATACAATGATTAATTTGTGAGCATATAAATTAAAGAGTCAGAGAAAGCATTCACAAAAAGCAGTTTTAAGGATATGTTTTTCTACATAAATCCAAAAAGTTGGCTATAAAGTGTGCTTCCTATAATCAAAATCTACCCCTTTAAGCAAAAAACATTTTATATTTAATCGTTTCTAATGGAAATGCTTTAGAGTAACACACTTACCTGTCTTCTCAATTAAACATATGACTTTAACATACTTTTAATCTTGAACATCTGCTGTTGCTGTACTGGAACATCTGCTGCTGCTGTACTGTGCAGCATACAGTTCTATCTTCTTAAGAGTTGTTTCTCAGCTGTCAAGATATAAAGCAACTACTTCTACAATTTATGTTTGTCCTTCACATCTCAACAACTAGGCTATATTAGCAACCCGCTTCCCATCTGTCTCCTTCAATTGAGTTTCTAAAATTTTCTAAACCGATGGTTCATGATAAATGTAATACTCTTTCTTTCTTATGGAAGGAACACCATTGTTGCAATTCTAGAAAACATGTTTTCTGAAACCTGCGTCTAGAACATTCATAAATTAATACACGAGCCTTAAAGCTTAGTTTAGAGAAGAGTAATGATATTTTCATAAACGGAGTTGCTTTCACCAGTGGGAAGAAAGTTTGCACAAGGCTATATGACAGTCATTCATTGTGCTCTCAGGAATTACTCTTGTTTTTAAACTGAGCAAACTACTGTAATTTTCAACCACTGTTAGGTAAAAGTTTGTTCCCTACAGAAGTCTATTTGAGTCAGACGTTAATTGGTGCTAGAACTTAGGACAGAAAAAAAGAGAAGACGCTAAGGACAGATGAAATAAACAGCAGCAGTACTCAGTAATTTTTCTACTAACGAAAACACTGATGAACCTACCACCAGTTTCCATTACTTCTCAACTTTAATAAAAGTTCTGCAATGATTGGAGTAAGAACTGTAAATAAATATGAAGCAGAGCACAGCTGTTCCATCAGTCTGCAACTTCAGTATGAATCTACCTTTTTTAATCTCAATTTCCAGTCCTCCCCTACTTACACATCCACTCTGGTCAAATTGTAATTTGTGGCGTCTTCTTAACACGGTTCATACTTAACCTTTGCCCTTTTCCCACTCCTAATTCACCTAATTAAGTTTCACACATTTTCAGCAATCTTACTTCAGGAAACCCTTTCTGAAGTTGCAAATGAGGACTTCCTATCCCTATGAAAACTCTAGCAGCGAACACTTGCAAGCATCATCTCATTTTAGAAACTTTGTCAGTCTTTACTTAGTATACAGCAAGTTCACATGCGCTTCATTTTACCAATAAACCGGCCTACCACGAAGTCTAAAGTACAAAACAAAGCAGCTGTTACCGTAAAACTTTTCAAAAAAGGCGAACTCTAAACAGGAGAGTACAAGAACCCGTAAACACTGCATCACATTTTATCGTACTTCAATAAAATTCTATTTCCAAAGCTTAACATATAGCACAAAATCAACACTAACCGCTTAAACGCAGTTTTCCAGTAAGTTTCCCAGTTAAGGGGGAAAAAAAGCTTCAAACGTTGCTTTCCAGCAATTTGCATCTTGTGACCCAGAAAAAGTGGTGAGCCCTTATTTCCCCCATCAAATTTCATTTTTATTATCGAAAAAGGGAGGCACATTTCGGAAAACCGTATGGAAGGCACCCCCAAGAGTCATGAACTACTGTACTTAAGTAAAAACATTTCTGAGATTGTCATTTGCCTTTGTGAGCCCTCGAGTCTGGACCGCCATTGGGTTTAACTACCCTCAGGGAACTACAAACCAGGGCGGTAAGTCGCAGGCTCGGGCTACTGGTGGTTCAGTCAAAACACAGCGGAAGCAGCCAACCAGTCAACGGGCTACGGAAAACAACGCAGAAAGGTGGCGCTGCAGCCAAGCGCCAAGCGCCCATCATGGCGACGAGAGGAATGGCCGTATCCGGGAGCGAGCACGCCCCCTTCGCGCGCAAACGCCTCCGTGCGAAGCCTCAGGGACCCGACACCGGAGCTGCTGCCACCGCCGTCGGCTCTCCAACCCCCCCTCATGGGCTGTAACGGAATTTTCTCTTCTGAGGTCGCATTCAAAATGGCGGCTTCCCCTCCCAGCAACCCCCTCAAGCGCCCCTGCAACAAGCGTAGATTCGCCACCATCTTGTCCCCCTCTGCCCCCCTTGTTGATATTTACATAGTGGCCTGCGGCACCTCAAGCTGGCAACCATCTCCTCCTTGCTAGGCCTAGCACCCGCGCGGTGCCCTGGAAGAACTCGGCGCCGACCTAGAGTCCCTTTGCTGTATCCCTGGCCACCGGGCAATTTTTCCCCAAGTCCCGCCCGTTTGCGGTGCGCGCCTCCGCCGCCGCGCTCCTCCCCTGGCGTAACTGCGGCCTCCTAGGGGCCTACTCGGCGCCGAAAACGACACCGCTCGGCCTAGCACTGAAGGGAGTCACACGCGGAGGCCCGGACCAGGCCTCCCACTCGAACTAGGCCGCACGGCTTCGGCCGCGCCCCAGACTCACCAGACCCGGGTGCGGGCGGTCGCTGACGGTGGCGGGTGAGCCTGCCTTTCTCTGGAGCACTGGGCCGGGCTCCTACTGGTAGGGCGGGCGGAGGAAGGAAGGAGGGGCCGAGTTCGGACCTGACAAAAAGCGGCCCAGCTCTCCGGCACAGGCCCGCCGTCAGCACGTCACGTCACCGCCCGGAGAGAGACCCAGGAAAATGCGGAAGGGTATATACGGCCCCCTGTCTCTACCAAGTTGTTTCTTCGGCGTCTCGTGTCGAAACCATTCGAGCCCCGCAACCTAACAGGCCCGTGGCCTCGCAGCAAGATCTGCGGTAGGGTCTGCGGTAGACCGTATAACAACGATCTTATTTTCTCCTCCTCCGCGCCCCCGCCCGCCGCTGCCGCCGCCGCCGCTCAGATCGTAAAGCCCCGCGGAAAGATAGGCGCTTCACACCTGGCCGGATCTGGTTCTACCCAGAGACGTATCGCGTCCCTACGCGGGTCCTGGCCCAACTGCCTGGAGTTGTCAAACACTTGCCTGAAGTAAATGCTGTTTTCTTGCAGCTACGGAAGAAAATTTAGTAACCCATGCTATACCCTATCTTTGCTTAAAAAAAAAAAAAACTTTTGTAATAAAATGAAAATAGGCATGCCACCCTGGGTATGGACAAGAGAAGGCGGCTTACTCTAGGACAACTATCAAGCCATTTGATCTTTATAAAATTATTCATAGAACCTAAATGACTTGAATGTCATGTGGAAAAGGATTAAACTTTAAATGATTTTGCACGTTTCAGTTAACAATTTTTAGTGTGTCATTTTCTACGTATGTACCTTGTGTTT
>SJYT01071835.1:40659-57904 GCA_006410635.1 Cephalophus harveyi
CCTTGTGTTTGAAGATTTGTAATTTTACTGAAGTCCTTTGATAAAATTTAAATATTCTTAAATAGACATATATCGTAATTCACTGGGTTTTTTATTTTTTATTTTTTAGAAAACGGCATAAACAGGTAAATGTTGAACAGCATAAACGTTAGGATAAGTCACAGTAAAATCATAATAAGCAGACATCAGCTCCAAAACCGTGTATTTTGTGTTTTTACTACTTTAAATTTCTGTTATTTTCCACACATAAACTTGGAATCGAAGCTTTGTTTGAACATTAGTAAGAAGGCAAACAGAGAGATCTTACAGCACGTTATTGTGGAATCCAATGTGTTAACTACTTTCTCAATACAATTAGAAAGTGGAAAACCAACAAAATAGTGGAGAAATCTCTTTAAAATGTAGAAGCCTATAAAACATTACTTTCAGAATGCGACTTGTCCTGCCCTCATATACCTTGAAATCATGAAATGCTTTATAAAAAGAAAAAAGTACATCGAAAATCATCTCCGGGAAAATTTCTGGATGATAATTTTCAAAGCCACAGATTATTCTGTTTCTGTATTTTCCAAGTGAGTAAATTTTGTTCCAGAAATCACAAAAGACAACATATTTTTGTTTCTAGAAGAAAACCACAAAAATCAGGTTTCTAGGTATATTTTCCAGAAAGAAAAACCTTTTCAAGTGAAAATAAAACTAGCATAACTTCAAAGACAACATAATTAACATTGGTAACTAACGTAACTTTCAAAATAATAACAACCAGTGTTTAAATATTTCCAAAGACTTCCTTTAGTATTAAGGTAACAATGGGACCTGACATCATTCTTTCAACTGTAGCACCACAGTCAGATCACAAAAACATAATGTCAGCATTCTTGTTAGATTTCTCATGATTACTGAGTGTTACTCAGTTGTGTCTTTGTGACCCCGTGGACGGCCGTCTCCCAGCCTCCTCTGTCCAACGGATTTCGCAGGCAAGAACACTGGAGTATCCCCTTCTCCAGGTGATCCTTCCTACCGAGGGTCGAACCCAGGTCTCCCCCATTGCCCAGAGCAGGCAGATTCCTTACCACTGAGCCAACAAGGAAATCCCATGATTAAAAAAAAAACTAGCATGACCATTAGTATAAAGCACTTAAGAAAGGAGTGGCCATATAGGAAAAAGATGTTTTCTAATTGCAAAGGTAGGAGGTAATTTGGGCAGTGACATTTTAAAACTAGGCTTTGATATTACATTTCATGCAGCAAAAGATAGTTCATTTCTGGTAGGATATTAGTAAATGACCTAGCCATATTTGTTACATGAACCTTTATTAGAATTAAAGAAAGATTACTCTATAGATGACTATACCCAGGAAGTCAACTGTATTACATAAGCTTTTTGAAAATGCAAAGTAATTTGTGTTTCAAATACACTTACAGACAGAAGTAAAGAACTATCAGCATATGAAAAATCATTTTACCAGAAATACACATATACACACATTAAATACATATTTAATACACATTAAAAACACAGTGTACTTATGATAAAAGTAAGTATAAATAGCATGGCTGTGAAACTGTTCATACAAAAGATCTTTAGTAAACTGAAGATCACTATGAGCTTTTAAAGGATCAGCTGTACTATGTAAAGAACCATAGCTATACTTCATTATTGAGAAATCTCTTAACTAAAATGTTCAAATTTACCACTCACAATTTCCATCTCCACAAAACAATAAAATGCAATTTAGCTAAATTGAGACAACAAAGATTTATTTTAAGGAATTCCCTCAGGAGATTATGGAGCTGTAGAAATCCAAAATCTGATTGTAGGCTACCAGGTTCAAGACCAAAGAGAAAGTTGATGCTGCGGTTTCAGTTGGAAGCAGCCTTTTTATCATCAGGGCTCTGACTGATAAGAGGCCCATCTACATTATGGGTTTCCTAAAAATGTAAACGTCAAAAAACATTTTCAAAGAGACAAATAATGATGAACCAATCATCTAGGTATCAGCCAAGCTGACACATTTAACCATCACACTTAGCATGCCTTGAAAATGTATCATTTATCTTGAACAATTAGCAAGCTGCATGTTGTAATCTGCTACATCCATAAAATAGTATCAAATAATGATGTGATTTTCATACTTTTCTCTCACTTGTCAAGTAAGACATTATTTAAATAATTCCTGAAGTCACCACCAACTGAATTAAAACTTTATGGCTGCAAGTCACACTAGCATTACTAGGTAAAAATAAATATAGGAAGCCCAGAAAAAATAGTTGCAATAAACACTGCTGGTACTCAATCTAAGATTTTATATATTTCCCAAAAATGCAAATATTTCCTTAGAGAAATGACAATTTCCTGATTAGGACATCTTTTACCATAACATAAGACAATGAAGTGTTAAAAGTTTGTAATCTTTAACATGTCACCACCCGACAGTAATAGGCTTCCATTTCCTAAAGCTAGGAAATTTGTATCAAAGTAACATTAACCACAAGAGTCAAATACATCATAGATGTCCAGATTTATGACATATGGTGACGTTTCAAAAAATAATCACATTTGTAAAGTACTAGAGAACATGTTTTTGCAAAGTGCCTAATTACAAGCTGTTCCTGTAATGTGAAAAAGGAAATTTCTCTTTATAGAGGGATTCTAATGAATACATCATTAACAGAAGTAGAGGGCTTCCTGGAGAAGGAAATGGCAACCCACTCCAGTGTTCTTGCCTGGAGAATCCCAGGGACAGGGGAGCCTGGTGGGCTGCTGTCTATGGGGTCACACAGAGTCGGACACGACTAAAGTGACTTAGCAGCAGCAGCAGCAGCAGAGGGCTTCCTTGGTGGCTCAATGGTAAAGAATCCACCAGCAATGCAGGGGACATGGGTTCAATTCCTAGTTTGGGAAGGTCCCACATGTCTCGGGGCAACTAAGCCCATGTGCCACAACTACTGAGCCTGTGTTCTAGAACTGGGAAGCCACAACTACTGAGACCATATGTTATGCTACTGAATCTCATGTGCCTAGAGCCTGTGCTCCACAACAGAAACCACTGCAGTGAGAAGACTGCACACTGCAAGCAGGGCATAGCTCTGCGGCGCTGTAACTAGAGAAAAATTTATGCAGAGCAACAAAGACTTGACACAACCAAAAATAATTTTTTAAAAAAATAGACATACAACCTTAATCTAAACAATGATTAATGCTAAAATGAGGGTTAGATATTTGCCTCCTGAAGACTATACCCAAAACCACCCATGAAGTAGTGTGTTCTTCATGACTTCACCACAAATCAAAAGTTGAATATGATCAACTCTGTTGATTAATTTACCAATTTAAATTTACCAGTAAATACAGTGTTTAAAGAAACCTAAAGCATGAGGTATGATGATTCTAAGGACTAATTCACAAAAACCAGATGGCAGGCAATCTGAAAGGACAATGTTTTATTCATCCCCATCCAAAAAATTATTAATATTTTGTTTCTGAGCTATGCCACACAGCATATGGGATCCTACCTAGCTCCTTGATCAAGGCTGGAAACTGTCCCCTGCAGTTGAAATGTAGAGTCTTAACCACTGAAATGCCATTGAACTTCCTGATCCTTTTTTCTTAATTTGAATTTCTTAATGGAATTATAGTTGATTTTCAATGTTTCCAGTATCTAGCAAAGGCAATCAGTTTTAAATATACACATACATTTAAATATTCTTTTTCCAATTCTTTTCCATTTACAGACTAGAGTTCTGTGTGTTATATATACTTGTTTATTTTAGACTTAGTAGAGTATATTTGTTAACTTCAAATTCCTAATTTATTCCTCACTTGCTCCCTTGGACAAAATTCTTTTTGTTTTTGGCCATGATATGTGGATTCCAGGATATCAGTTCCCTGATCTGGGACCAATCCCAAGACATGGCAATGAATGCCCAAAATCTTAACCACAATGGCCAACTCTTAATGTGCTCAGGTTTTAAAATAATTAATATCAAGCTAAAATTTTAATGAGATGATAACATTATTTTAACTTGGTAATTTAATTTTCATTAGCTATACAGCTTTAATCTTCCAGAAATTAAAAGTGTCCTTTTATCACTTGTGTTATTTTCACTAATTTTGCATATTATAAACATTACACTCCTGTTGCTATGTCATATCCATCTTCTTGGTTTTATGGAAATGAAAGCTACCCATTTTCTTTCCCAATTTTCAAATTTAGTAGTGCGCCCTGGAAATTTCCTAAACCTCAAAGTGAACCATGACATCCCATAGTCACTTATCTTCTATTTGATCTAACATAGCTTTTCAAATTGAAATCAGGATCACTTCATTCCACAATCAATGTCCACATTCAATTTCCAGAGAATCTAATTTTAACTGGGTGGAACCTGAGCCTTGGTTTATTTCTCAAAAGCTCTATCAGATTATATTAATGAGTAACAGTCAGTAAGCGAGTTCAGTTGCTCAGTTGTGTGCAACACTTTGCAACCCCATGAATCGCAGCATACCAGTTCTCCCTGTCCATCACCAACTCCTGGAGTTCACTCAGACTCACGTCCATCAAGCTGGTGATGGACGTCCCCTTCTCTTCCTGCCCCCAAACCCTCCCAGCATCAGTCTTTCCCAATGAGTTAATGCTTCGCATGAGGTGGCCAAAGTAATGGAGTTTCAGCTTTAACATCATTCCTTCCAAAGAACACCCAGGACTGATCTCCTGTAGAATGGACTGGTTGGATCTTTTTGCAGTCCATCGGACTCTCAAGAGTCTTCTCCAACACCACAGCTCAAAAGCATCAATTCTTCTGCACTCACCTCTCTTCACGGTCCAACTCTCACATCTTACATGATTACTGGGAAAACCATAGCCTTGACTAGTCAGACCTTTGTTGGCATGTCTCTGCTTTTGAATATGCTATCTAGGTTGGTCATAACTTTTTGTCCAAGGAGTAAGCGTCTTTTAATTTCATGGCTGCAATCACCATCTGACGTGATTTTGGAGCCCCCCAAAATAAAGTCTGACGCTTTTTCTACTGTTTTCCCATCTATTTCCCATGAAGTGATGGGACCAGATGTCATGATCTTCGTTTTCTGAATGTTGAGCTTTAAACCAACTTTTTCACTCTCCTCTTTCACTTTCATCAAGAGGCTTTTAGTTCCTCTTCACTTTCTGCCATAAGGGTGGTGTCATCTGCATATCTGAGGTTATTGGTATTTTTCCCAGCAATCTTGATTCCAGCTTGTGCTTCTTCCAGCCCAGCGTTTCTCATGATGAATCACAAATACAGGGTGTTCAATTAGTTGTAAAGGACAATATTAAAGTGTATTTCAAGTAATAAACTATTTTGCAAAGTTTTTATTTGACATCATACTTTTGAAGGTATCTAACAGATTACACAATATGTAAAAGCAATATGTTATATTGCTCTTTGCACATACTGAGGTTTCTACAAATTGACGGTTTCTGGCACCTTTGCATTGAGCAAGACTATCAGCATCATTTTTGAAATAGTGTTTGCTCACTTCATGACTCTGTAGTACATCTTGGTAATTCCTGAATATTTGAAATTTTTTAATTATTACATTGGTTATAGTGATTTGTGGCATTAATCTTTGATATGACTATTGCAAAAGATTACAGTTCACTAAAAATGAATTATAAAATCAACATTTTTTTAATCTTTATCAAATATACCATTTATTTTACAACTATTGTTCTTTATGAATTAACATTTACCAGCCAGTAATGAAAACAGTTAATCTTCTACATTATTTAAAAATTTTTAGTTTCATTATTTTTCCTGTTAGCCAGTTTTAGGAATGTTTTATATCTTCTTTTCATTCTTTTTTGTGTGTATCTTTTCCTGTTTAGTCACTTGGACTTTCTGTGACTTAGCCTGCCAGGCTCCCCTGTTCTCCATCTCCCTGTTTGCTCAAATTGAAGTCCATTAATTCAGCGATGCTATCTAACCATCTCATTTTCTGCTGACTCTTCCTTTTTGTTTTCAATCTATCCCAGCCATCTGGCACAACATGGTCCACTGGAGAAGTGAACTGCAAACCACTTCAGTATTCTTGCCTTGAGAACCCCATGAACAGTATGAAAAGGCAAAATGGTAGGATACTGAAAAGGAACTCCTCAGGTCAGTAGGTGACCAATATGCTACTGGAGATCAGTGGAGAAATAACTCCAGAAAGAATGAAGAGATGGAGCCAAAGCAAAAACAATAACCAGTTGTGGATGTAACTGGTGTGGAAGCAAGGTCTGATGCTGTAATGAGCAGTACTGCATAGGAACCTGGAAAGTCAGGTCCATGAATCAAAGCAAATTGGAAGTGGTCAAACAGGAGATTGCAAGAGTGAACGTCGACATTCTAGGAATCGGTGAACTAAAATGGAATGGAATGGGTGAATTTAACTCAGATGACCATTATATCTACTACTGTGGGCAGGAATCCCTCAGAAGAAATGGAGTAGCCATCATGGTCAACGAAAGAGTCTGAAATGCAGTACTTGGATGCAATCTCAAAAACGGCAGAATGATCTCTGTTTGTCTCCAAGGCAAACCATTCAATATCACAGTAATACAAGTCTATGCCCCAACCAGTAACACTGAAAAAGCTGAAGTTGAACAGTTCTGTGAAGAACTACAAGACCTTTTAGAGTTAACACCCAAAAAAGATGTCCTTTTCATTATAGGGGACTGGAATACAAAAGTAGGAAGTCAAGAAACACCTGGAGCAACAGGCAAATTTGGCCTTGGAATGTGGAATGAACCAGGGCAAAGACTCATAGAGTTTTGCCAAGAAAATGCAGTAATCATAGCAAACACCCTCTTGCAACAACAACAGAGAAAACTCTTATACATGGACATCACCAAATGGTCAACACCAAAATGAGACTGATTATAATCTTTGCAGCCGAAAATGGAGAAGCTCTACACAGTCAACAAAAACAAGACCAGGAGCTGACTGTGGCTCAGATCATGAACTCCTTATTGCTAAATTCAGACATAAATTGAAGAAAGTAGGGAAAACCACTAGACCATTTAGGTTGACCTAAATCAAATCCCTTATGATTATACAGTGGCAGTGAGAAACAGATTTAAGTGACTAGATCTGACAGAGTGAGTGCCTAATGAACTATGGGATGAGGTTCGTGACATTGTACAGGAAACAGGGATCAAGACCATCCTCATGGAAAAGAAAGGCAAAAAAGCAAAATGGCTGTCTGAGGAGGCGTTACAAATAGTTGAGAAAAGAAGAGAAGCGAAAGCAAAGGAGAAAAGGAAAGATATAAGCATCTCAATGCAGAGTTCCAAAGAATAGCAGGAAGACCTAAGAAAGCCTTCCTCAGTGATCAATGCAAAGAAACAGAGGAAAACAGAACGGGAAACACTAGAGATCCCCTCAAGAAAATCAGAGATACCAAGGGAACATTTCACGCAAAGATGAGCTTGATAAAGGACAGAAGTGGTATAGACCTAACAGAAGCAGAAGATATTAAGAAGAGGTGGCAAGAATACTCAGAACTATACAAAAAAGATCTTCATGACAAAGATAATCACAATGGTGTGATCACTGACCTAGAGCCAGACATCTTGGAATGTGAAGCCAAGTAGGCCTTAGAAAGCATCAATACGAACAAAGCTAGTAGAGGTGATGGAATTCCAGTTGAGCAATTTCAAATCCTGAAAGATGAAAGATGATGCTGTGAAAGTGCTGTACTCAATATGCCAGCAAATTTGGAATACTCAGCAGTGGCCACAGGACTGGAAAAAGTCAGTTTTCACTCCAATCCCAAAGAAAGCCAATGCCAAAGAATGCTCAAACTACCGCACAATTGCACTCATCTCAAATGCTAGTAAAGTAATGCTCAAAATTCTCCAAGCCAGGCTTCAGCAATACATGAACCGTGAACTCCCACATGTTCAAGCTGGTTTTAGAAAAGGCCAAGGAACCAGAAATCAAATTGCCAACATTGGCTGGATCATAGAAAACCAAGAGAAAACATCTATTTCTGCTTTATTGACTATGCTAAACCCTTTAACTGTGTGGCTCACAATAAACTGTGGAAAATTCTGAAAGAGATGGGAATACCAGACCACCTGACCTGCCTCTTGAGAAATCTGTATGCAGGTCAGGAGGCAAAAGTCAGAACTGGGCATGGAACAACAGACTGGTTCCAAATACGAAAAGGAGTACGTCAAGGCTGTATATTGTCACCCTGCTTATATAACTTATATGCACAGTACCTCATGAGAAACGCTCACTGGAAGAAGCACAAGCTGGAATCAAGATTGCTAGGAGAAATAACAATCACCTCAGATATGCAGATGACACCACCCTTATGGCAGAAAGTGAAGAGGAACTAAAAAGACTCTTGATGAAAGAGAAAGAGGAGAGAGAAAAAGTTGGCTTAAAGCTCAACTTTCAGAAAACGAAGATCATGGCATCTGGTCCCATCACTTCGTGGGAAATAGATGGAGAAACAGTGTCAGACTTATTTTTTGGGTCTCCAAAATCACTGCAGATGGTGATTGCAGCCATGAAATTAAAAGACGCTTACTCCTTGGAAGGAGGGTTATGACCAACCTAGACAGCATATTGAAAAGCAGAGACATTACTTTGCCAACAAAGGTCCATCTAGTCAAGGCTATGGTTTTTCCAGTGGTTATGTATGGATGTGAGAGTTGGACTGTGAAGAAAGCTGAAAGCCAAAGAACTGATGCTTTTGAGCTGTGGTGCTTGAGAAGACTCTTGAGAGCTCCTTGGAGTCCAAGGAGATCCAACCAGTCCATTCTGAAGATCAGCCCTGGGATTTCTTTGGAAGGAATGATGCTAAAGCAGCAACTCCAGTACTTTGGCCACCTCATGCGAAGAGTTGACTCACTGGAAAAGACTCTGATGCTGGGAGGGATTGGGGGCAGGAGGAGAAGGGGACAACAGAGGATGAGATGGCTCTATGGCTTCACGGACTCGATGGATGTGAGTCTGAGTGAACTCCGGGAGTCTGTGATGGACAGGGAGGCCTTGCGTGCTGCGATTCATGCAGTTGCAAAGAGTTGGACACGACTGAATGACTGACCTGAACTCATCTAACCATCTCATCTTCTGCTGCCTCCTCCTCTTTGTTTTCAATCTTTCCCAGCCGTCTGATTCTTTTCTAAGTTGGCTCTACACATCAGGTGACTGAAGTGTCAGAGCTTTAGCTTCAGTCTTCCCAATGATGCTTTACTCAGAGTTGATTTCCTTTAGGATTACCTTGTTTGATCTCCTTGCTGTTCAAGGACTCTCAAGAGTCTTCACCACCACCAGAATTTGAAACCACCAATTCTTTGACACTCAGCCTTGTTTATGGTCCAGCTCTCACATCCATATATCACTACTGTAAAAGCAACAGATTTGACTTATATGGACCTTTGTCTGCAAAGGAATGTCTTTGCTTTTTAATATGTGGTCCTGGTTTGTCATAGATTTCTTCCCAAGGATCAAGTCTTTTCATAACTGCAATCACCATCTTCAGTGATTCTGGAGCCCAAGAAAGAAAATCTGTTACCATTTTCAATTTATCCTGATCTATTTGCCATGAAGTGATGGGACAGTATACCATGATCTTCATATCTTGACTGCTGAGTTTTAGGCCAGCCTTTTCACTCTCCTTTCACCTTCATCAAGACATTTTAGTTCCTCTCCACTTCCTGCCATTAGAGTGGTATTATCTGCATATCTGAGGTTTTCTCTTGGCAATCCTGATTATTGTGATTCATCCAGCCTGGCATTTTGCATGATGTACTTTGAATACAAATAGGCAGAGAGACAATATACAGACTTGACATATTCCTTTCTCAATTCTAAGCCAGTCCATTGTTCCACATCTGGATTTAACTGTTGCCTCTTGGCCTGTATACACATTTCTCGGGAGACAGATTAAGTTGGTCTTGTATTTCCATCTTCTTAAAAACTTGTGTGTTGTGATGCAAACAGTCAAAGTTCAGGATACTAGTCAATGAAGGAATTTTGCTGGAATCCTCTTGCTTTCTCTATGATTCAAAAGGTTGGCAACTTGATCTCTGGTTCCTCTGCCTTTTCTAAATCCAGCTGTATATCTGGCATTTCTCAGTTCATGTACTACTGAAACCTAGCTTGGAGGATTTTGAGCATAACCTTGTTAGCATGTGAAATGAATGCAACTGTGCAGCAGTTTGAACATTCTCTGGCACTGCCCTTCTTTGGGACCAGAGTAAAAACTGATCTTTTCTAGCCCTGTGGCCACTGCTGAGTTATCCCAACTTGCTGACCTATTGAGTCTAGCACTTGAAGAGCATCACCATTTATGATTTTTAAACAGCCCAGTAGGAATACCATCACATCCATTTTGTTATCATGGCATCTGGTCCTATCACTTCATGGCAAATAGATGGAAACAGTATAAACAGTGGCTGAGTTTATTTTCTGGGGCTCCAAAATCACTGCAGATGATGACTGCAGCCATGAAAATTAAAAGACGCTTACTCCTTGAAGGAAAGTTATTACCAACCTAGACAGCATATTGAAAAGCAGAGCCATTACTTTTGCCAACAAAGGTCCATCTGGTCAAGACTATGGTTTTTCCAGCAGTCATGTATGGATGTGAGAGTTGGAATATCAGGAAGGCTGAGCACTGAAGAATTGATGCTTTTGAACTGTGGTGTTAGAGAAGACTCTTTGAGATTCCCTTAGATTGCAAGGAGATCAAACCAGTCCATCCTAAAGCAGATCAGTCCTGTGTGTTCACTGGAAGGACTGATGTTGAAGCTGGAACTCCAATACTTTGGCCACCTGATGTGGAGAGCTGACTCATTTGGGAAAGATTGAGGGCCAGAGGAGAAGGGGACAACAAAGGATGAGATGGTTGAATGGCATCACCAACACAATGGACATGGGTTTAGGTGGACTCTAGGAGTTGGTTGATGGACAGGGAGGCCTGGCATGCTGCGGTTCATGGGGTCGCAAAGGGTCAGAAACAACTGAGTAACTGAACTGAACTAAATGTTTTCTAAGGCCCACTTAACTTGTTTATATCTAACTGCTAATTGTCCAACACGTTTTGTCTCCAGAATGTTATTTATAATCCTAACAGAACTATAGTTGGATACATGCCTCTGCAACTAAATCGTATTTCCCAATCTCTAAGCCATCTATCATCAGAAAAGAAAATTCTAACAATACATGAGGTAGAGATTTTATGTCTTTTCAGGATACTGCTATTAAAATACAGAAACTTTGATAAATCCCACTTTTTGTTCCTTTTTGCTGTTGGTTCTAAGTAGTTGATTATTTTCATCTTTTTGTTCCTTCTCTAAGTAGTTAATTATTTTGGTGTATTCTTAAATTTTGATATTGGAGTCAGGAAACTGCTATGTTTTCAGTGTATTATTCATGTCAAATGATACCATTTGAAGCCAGAGACTGTTACCTTTATCACTGCTACTTAAACATGCTGCTAAGAATCACTTTCAATTTAACTGATCCATTTTTTAATTAAAGGATAATTGCTTTACAATTTTTGTTCAGTTCACTCACTCAGTCGTGTCCAAATCTTTGCGACCCCATGAACCGCAGCACGCCAGGCCTTCCTGTCCATCATCAACTCCCAGAGTCCACCCAAACCCATCTCCATTGAATCAGTAATGCCATCCAACCAACTCATCCTCTGTTGTCCCCTTCTCCTCCCACCCTCAATCTTTCCCAGCATCAGGGTCTTTACCAACGAGTCAGCTCTTTGCATCAGGTAGTCAAAGTATTGGAGTTTCAGGTTCAGCATCAGTCCTTCCAGTGAACAACCAGGACTTATCTCCTTTAGGATGGACTGGTTGGATCTCCTTGCAGTCCAAGCTTTCTGTCAAATATCAACATGAATCAGCCATAGGTATGCATATGTTAACAATCTTCTACATGCTAGGGATTCCTGTGTAAAAATATTATAAAATTAATAGAAGTGAACTGAATTAGAATCAGCAGACATAAAAATATACTGCCAATGGCTATTACTTTCTAAACTCATAGTCTCAGTTGTTGCATAAGCTTGTCACCAGTGGACCAGAAGACTGTTGCCTGTCATCCCATTTAAGAGTCAGTTTCAGCAGCATCATTTAATACTAACTTATCCTGCATGATGAAAGTCAACAGTTTCTGCCATTAAGACCTCTTTAAAAAGTATGACACTTTTGGAAAAGATAATGACACTAATGTATATTTCTTCCTTTCATTTTTACGAAACAAGTTTTCATACTAAGAATAAAAGACCGAAGTATGGTTGTGGTGACTGTTCACATAGATGTGAATATACTAAAACACCACTTTTTTGTCTAATTTAAGTAGGTGAATCATATGGTATGTTAATTTCAATAAAGCTATTTTTAAAAAGTTTCCTGTGTCTTAAGAGAGGGAGAAATATACAATTAGAAAAGAGACTTCAATATACCTCACAAAAAGTGACAAACAAGTAGGTAAAACATCTGTAAGAATACAGATCTGAATAGAGTTTTCAGTCAACTTTGACAAGTAAAGAATTATTTACTTAGGCTGTTAGCATAAGTGATACCATCTGAGGGCTGTAGATCACTCCTGTCTTTCTGCTCAACCTGCCCAGGACTACACCATTCAGTAAATCACTTCTCTGTTGTCAGAAGCTTAATACATATTGTTTACAATGGCTCTTGCAATGAAGACCTTTGCTGATGTATCCCAGCACAAACCAAGTACAGTTAAGTTCAGTAGTTCAGTCATGTCCAACTCTTTGAGAACTCATGGACTGCAGCACACCAGGCCTCCTTGTCCATCACCAATTCCATGAGTTTACACAAACTTATATGTCAATTGAGTTGATGATGCCATCCAACCATCTCATCCTCTGCAATCCCCTTCTTCTCCAATCATTTCCAGCATCAGAGTCTTTTCCAATGAGTCAGCTCTTCACATCAGGTGGCCAAAGTATTGGAATTTCAGCTTTAACATCAGTCCTTCAGTGAACAGCCAGGACTGAGCTCCTTTAGGATGGACTGGTTGGATCTCCTTGCAGTCCAAGGAACTCTCAAGAGTCTTCTCCAACACCACGGTTCAAAAGCATCAATTCTTTGGTGCTCTGCTGTCTTTATGGTCCAACTATTACATCCATACATGACTAGGAAAAACCACAGCCTTGACTAGATAGACCTTGTTGGCAAATAATGCCTCTGCTTTTTAATATGCTATCTAGGTTGGTCATAAGTTTCCTTCCAAGGAATAAACGTCTTTTAGTTTTATGGCCACAGTCCCCATCTGCAGTGATTTTGGAGCCCCAAAATATAAAGTCTGCTATTGTTTCCACTGTTTCCCCACCTATTTGATGGGACCGGATGCCATGATCTTAGTGTTCTTAAATTTGTACTTTAAGCCAACTTTTTTATTCTCCTCTTTCACTTTCATCAAGAGACTCTTTAGTTCTTCTTCGCTTTCTGTCATAAGGGTGGTGTCATCTGCATATCTGAGGCTATTGATATTTCTGGTAATCTTGATTATAGCTGTGCTTCATCCAGCCCAGCATTTTTCATGATGTGCTCTGCATATAAGTTAAATAAGCAGGGTGACAATGTACAGCCTTGACGTAATCCTTTTCCTATGTGGAACCAGTCTGCTATTCTATGTCCAGTTCTAACTGTTGCTTCTTGACCTGCAAAGAGATTTCCCAAGAGGCAGGTCAGGGGGTCTGGTCTTCCCATCTCTTTCAGAATTTTCCACAGTTTACTGTGAGCCACACAAACACTTTGGCATAGTCAATACAACAGAAATAGATGTTTTTCTGGAAATCTCCGGCTTTTTCAATGATCTACCAGATGTTGTCAATTTGAGCTCTGGTTCCTCTGCTTTTTCTAAAACCAGCTGTATAATCACAAGGTATTTTGATTTAGGTCATAACTGAATGGCCCAGTGGTTTCCCCTACTTTCAATCTAAATCTGAATTACGCAATAAGGAATTCATGATCCAAGGCACAGTCACCTCCCAGTGACTAACTGTTTTTACTAACTGTTTAGAGCCTCTCCATCTCTGCCTGCAAAGATTATAATCAATCTCATTTCAGTATTAACCATCTGGTGATGTCCATGTGTAACAGTCTTCTCTTGTGTTGTTGGAAGAGTGTTTGCTCTGACCAGTGTGTTCTCTTGGCAAAACTCTATTAGCCTTTGCCCTGTTTCATTCTGTAATCCAAGGCCAACACCTGTTACTCCAGGTGTTTCTTGACTTTCCACGTTTGCATTCCAGTCTCCTATAATGAAAAAAACATCTATTTTGGGTGTTAGTTCTAAAAGGTCTTATAGGTCTTCACAGAACTGTTCAACTTCAGCTTCTTCATCATTATTAGTCAGGACATAAATTTGGATTACCATGATATTGAATGGTTTGCCTTGGAAACAAACCGACTGCATCCAAGTACTGCATTTCAGACTCTTCTGTTGACACATCAGGTTAGTCACTCATTTGTAAATACTGGAATCTGGGAATGAACATCCTGTTTGCAAGCTCACAGTCCTACCGCCTAGATTTACTATAAAACTGTCCCAATATCTCCTCAGGGGTGCAGCCTGCAGCTGCAACTGTTTCAGATCATTACTCATCTGATCCAGGCACCACCTTCTAAGTTACTTACCCACTGACGATTTTTCATGCTTCTCAGTTCAGTAGGCACTTTAGTTCCCCCCATTCTCCATCTTATGCATTCCTGCCTAATAGCAGTAAACATACAGTTTTTAAGTGCACACAGAACATACAAAAATATATCAAATTCTAGACCATGACAAATGAAATTCACAATTAAAACTCAGAAAATGTACTTTCTTGGGCTACAAAGAAATGAACTGAGAAAGCAATAAAACAAAGGTACCTGAAAAAAACTCAACTATGTGGTATCTAATCTAATACTGCTGAACACTCATTGATCAAAGTTTCAAAGGAAAAATTTTTATAAAAATTAAGTATTAAAATAGTATGTTTTGCATCTGTGGGATCCAAGTAAAGTAGAACATAGAGGAAAATTTATAATACTAAATGGTTGTGTTAGAAAAAAAAAAAAATTAAGCTTCCACCTGAAGAGAACTGTCACTTAGATTCAGAGAAAGGAAATGGACCCCAAAAAAATTTTTTTCAGTGCAGAGATCAATATTCAAAAAAGAAAATAGAGAAAAAACGCTGGTCATTTGATAAGACAAATTCATAAACCCCTAGTCTAGCTGAGTAGGGGCGGAAAAAGGTGGAAATTTAAAAGTAAACATGTTCTAACACTAAAGACTCAAATGTAGTATGAAGATAATGGATCTCACAAATAGTTTTTGCCAACAAATCCACAAATTACAAATGAATAAATTTCTGGACACAAAGTACCATAATTTCCTCATGAAGAGCTTATACTTAAGAAAGCAACTTAAGTTGAAGGTTAAAATATTTCCATAAATGCAAAAAATAAAGAGCTTTTATGGCTTTAAGTAAATTCTTCCACTTACTTCAGCAAAAAATACTATCAATTCTGCACAAATTCAACAATTCCAAAATACTGCTAAGGGAATACATCTTCAGTTCATTCTAAGTCAGCCTATCTAATTTTAAATTAACTGAACAAAACCATCATAATAAATGAAACCTCTCAATAAACTTTGCCCCAAATAAAAGTGGTCTAAATTTTAGTCTAATTAATTAATTTACAAACAATACTTCTGAACTCCTGGTATTTCACAATTCTTTTAAACTACATTTAGTTTTCCATTCTACCAAAGCACTTTTTTACAGGAAGAAGTTCTTGCTTCCACTTTTTCCTCTCCCTGTACTAAAATCTAGTTTTAGACTCATATCATTTAAAAGTAAACTAATAAAGAAGTCCTTCTTGGTATAATTTTATTACCCTGGATGGCTCAGAATCTAATTATAACCACTGCTACCATTTGAAAAAAGAAGTGGCAACCCTCTCCAGTATTCTTACCTGAGAAATTTCATGGACAGAGGAGCCTGGTGGGCTATAGTCCATGGGGCTGCAAAGAGCTGGACATGACCTACACTTTCAATTTCATGCTACCATTACCAGGAGAAATATCCTTTGTCTATTATTACTTTCTTTTACTTAATTCTTTGTGTTTGGGTCCTCTGCATGTTACCTGTATAAGCCCTGAAAGTTAGAGCTACTTATGTCAGAAACAGGCAAATGACACATTAGAAATCAACATCCCATGTATAATTATCATCATTCATGACTTTCCAGAGAAAGCATTAAAGTAGAAACGTTAGGAAAAGCTATTTCTACCCACCATGGTTATCCTTTGAAATTGCTCCTTCCAACCCACTTCATTTCTAAACACTGGACTGCATAATTTTGCTTTAATTATAGCAGGAGCTGCAGACCTTTTGATTCCTGTTTCAACTGCATGAGTTTCTCAGACCAAAGCACTTTTTTCCAGGAAGAACTTCTTGCTTCCACTTTTTCCTCTCCCTGTACTAAAATCTAGTTTTAGACTCATATCATTTAAAAGTAAACTAATAAAGAAGTCCTTCTTGGTATAATTTTATTACCCTGGATGGCTCAGAATCTAATTATAACCACTGCTACCATTTGAAAAAAGAAGTGGCAACCCTCTCCAGTATTCTTACCTGAGAAATTTCATGGACAGAGGAGCCTGGTGGGAGCCTCCTCTCCAAAATAATACATACAGAATTAAATTCAGAAGAATTATTGAAAGATTATTTTTAAAAGGTTTGCATATTCTCCCAATGATCTTACTGGGCTAAGTACCACTTTAAATACTGAGCACATGATCTATATGGCATGTCTGCAATTTGTTGGTAAAAAAAAAAAAAATCATAAGCTATGTCCTAGTTATGATGTAGAAACCAAATTTAAAAGTCTTTGCTCATTATAGTCTGTGCTCACACAAATATATAAGTATTCTCTGATCTTCTATGGAAATAAAAGTTGTAAAATCTCCTAATGTTTTACTTCTGACTACAATTACAGTTGAAACCAAAGGCCAAAGTTACGCTGCTGCTGCTGCTGCTAAGTCACTTCAGTCGTGACCGACTCTTTGTGACCCCATAGACGGTAGCCCACCAGGCTCCCCCATCCCTGGGATTCTCCAGGCAAGAACACTGGAGTGGGTTGCCATTTCCGTCTCCAATGCATGAAAGTGAGAAGTGAAAGTGAAGTCGCTCAGTCGTGACCGACTCTTTGTGACCCCATAGACGGTAGCC
>SJYT01071835.1:65351-94815 GCA_006410635.1 Cephalophus harveyi
TATGACTAGGGAAGCTCAAATCTGGTACTCTGTGACAACCAAGAAGGGTGGGTTGGGAGGGAGTTTACTGAGAAAGGGGACATATTTATATCTATGGCTGATTCACGTTGATGTATGGCAGAAACCAGCACAACACTATAAAAAAATTATCTTCGAAATAAATGAATTAAAAACAAGAAAAATGTGTGCTTTTGATGTTTTTTCATCAGTTGCGATATAGAAGCAACCTAAGTGGTTTTAGAAAAGGCAGAGGAACCAGAGATCAAATTGCCAACATCCACTGGATCATGAAAAAAGCAAAACAGTTCCAGAAAAACATCTATTTCTGCTTTATTGATTATGCCAAAGCCTTTGACTGTGTGGGTCACAATAAACTGTGGAAAATTCTGGAAGAAATGGGAATAGCAGAACACCCGACCTGCCTCTTGAGAAATCTGTATGCAGGCCAGTAAACAACAGTTAGAACTGAACATGGAACAGACTGGTTCCAAATAGGAAAAGGAGCACGTCAAGGCTGCATATTATCACCCTGCTTATTTAACTTATATGCAGAGTACATCATTAGAAATGCTGGGCTGGAGGAAGCACAAGCTGGAATCAAGACTGCCAGGAGAAATATCAATAACCTCAGATATGCAGATGACACCATCCAGGTGCCAGTACTATGACAATATTCTGATCCATGGTCTTAGTACATGACTCATAGGGTGAATATTACAAGGTAGATCATGACCACCTCGAAGGTAAAAAGTAATTTTAGGACAAAATTTGAGTGGTTTGCTTGAAAACAAAAAGAAAAATAATTGTATTTGTTGACTCATGTTTTCCTTGTCTTAGATATTTTGGGAAAAATGGATTGCTTCCCCAAGCCTTCCAAGTTCTGCACCCCTCAAATCTGCAAGATACAATGACATTCTACTTCCACACCTGTGCTCATGTCACAGTAGCTTAGGGTAATTCAGCAACTCCTTTTTGAAGTTTTATGTAGTGTCCTCTACCAGACCAATGCTCCTTTGAAGCAGTTTTGAAACATATTGTTTTAGTAGCATCAGGGTCTGGAAATCCAGGCTGTCATCTCTGTGAGTGAATGGAAACTTTATTCACTGCATCTGCTATTTACATGGACATATTCACATGTGCACATCACTGTTGCTAGGAGACTCCGAACTAGATCCTGCCACCAGCCAGGAGAGATGCATAAATAGATGTCATCAGATCACCCCTGTTACCACGGCACACTGTTTTCTCCATTGCTCATCTCACTGCAGCTGAATTACACTTCAAAACCCAAGCCTGCTGCAATTAGCCCCGGCTGTCAAATGTCTGCAAATATCTTAAACTAGAATGCAACAAGAATGGAAACTTTATTCACTGCATCTGCTATTTACATGGACATATTCACATGTGCACATCACTGTTGCTAGGAGACTCCGAACTAGATCCTGCCACCAGCCAGGAGAGATGCATAAATAGATGTCATCAGATCACCCCTGTTACCACAGCACACTGTTTTCTCCATTGCTCATCTCACTGCAGCTGAATTACACTTCAAAACCCAAGCCTGCTGCAATTAGCCCCGGCTGTCAAATGTCTGCAAATATCTTAAACTAGAATGCAACAGCATAGTTAGTCACAGAATTCTCTCTTCCTTACCTGGTTTTCTGATGTACATTCATACATGTTTCTTAAATCTAAGGATGTACAATCTCTTTTACTGTATCTCTACGCTGTCTATTCGTATATCCAATGATTATTCTCTTAGTCATATTGCTTAGAAACTATAGTTTTTTCAGAGCATTTTTTATTCATTCATTCAACACATTTTCATATAATTGTATTGATTGAACTGCTGAGTACTTATCAGGTTAGGCAATAAAAAGATCTGTCATGTCTATTTTCCTGAGTAGGAAGAAGAGTGAGAAGCAGCCCTTAGTTTCCGTTTTCTTCTAATGTGTCCGTGAAAACAATCTGCTTGCTTAGTGGAGTAAGAGAGAAGCTTTGTTCTGATCGGGTAGTTTTCATTCTGTGCTGAAGCGCAGCTCACAAGGTGTTACAATGATCTGGCAGCAGATTTCCTGTTTCTTTCTTTCTTTTTTTTTTTTTTTCCTTTCCTTTTCTTTCTCTTTGCTCTTGTTTCCTGTTCTTTTCTCTCCCTCTCTTTCCTTCCTTCCTTTCTTCCACTGGAAGTTTTCTTCCCACAGCTTTAAAATGGAGTCATAAGGAAATACCATATACATATGCAAATAGTACGTCTTCCATTTTTCTTTGATTTCTTCCTTTTTTTCTCTTCTTTGGATTTTATTACCATTCCTGTACATCAGAGATGCACGACTATATGACTTTGTTGTTGTTGTTGAGTCACTAAGTCGTGTCTGACTCTTTTGTGACCCCATGAACTGTAGTCCGCCAGGCTCCTCTGTCCATGAGATCTCCCAGGAAAGAGTACTGGAGTGGGTTGCCATTTCCTTCTCCAGGGAATCTTCCCAATCCAGGGATTGAACCCATGTCTCCTGCATTGGCAGGTGGATTCTTTAAAACCGAGCCACCAGGGAAGCTGTATTTAACTTTAGAAAATTAAAATAACAATAGTCAACTCAGTGTGGTTTATTCTGTTTTCTGGCCATAGTTACCATATGTTGAAGTAGTATTTTCTGAATATTTGTTATGTTCATACAGTGTAGACAGCATGTGTGCGTGTTAAGTCGCTTCAGTTCAGTTCAGTCGCTCAGTCGTGCCCAACTCTTTGCGACTCCATGAATCGCAACATGTCAGGCCTCCCTGTCCATCACCAACTCCCAGAGTTCACACAGACTCACGTCCATCGAGTCAGTGATGCCATGCAGCCATCTCATCCTCGGTCGTCCCCTTCTCCTCCTGCCCCCAATCCCTCCCAGCATCAGAGTCTTTTCCAATGAGTCAACTCTTCACATGAGGTGGCCAAAGTGCTGGAGTTTCAGCTTTAGCATCATTCCTTCCAAAGAAATCCCAGGGCTGATCTCCTTCAGAATGGACTGGTTGGATCTCCTCGCAGTCCAAGGGACTCTCAAGAGTCTTCTCCAACACCACAGTTCAAAAGCGTCAATTCTTCAGCGCTCAGCTTTCTTCACAGTCCAACTCTCACATCCATACATGACTACTGGCAGTCATTTTAGTTCTGTCCAGCTCTTTGTGAACCTGTGGACCATGGCCTGCCAGGCTCCTCTGTCCATGGGATTCTCCAGGGAAGCATACTGGAGTGAGCTGCCATGCCCTCCTCCAGGGATCAAACCTGTGTCTCATGTCTCCTGAATTGGCAGGTGGGTCTTTTACCATTAGTGCCACCTGGGAAGGAACAAAATATTTGCACTTTTCACCTACTTTGGGGATACTGACTTTGATAACATATCACTTTTTAAAGATAGGCAGTTAATGATAGTTTTTTTCATTTTAGTATCCAGAATTTTACCAGGGATGAAAATTGTCCTTTCTAGTCTTGCTATCTCTGGTCTAACCTTTATTCTCAGAGAATTTCAAGGCTGTTATCTGGTTATCTTATACTTCACCTAGTGGGCTTCCCTTGTGGCTCAGTTGGTAAAAAATCTGCCTGCAGTGTGGGAGACCTGGATTCAACCCCTGGGTTAGGAAGATCCCCTGGAGAAGGGAGAGTCTACCCTTTCCAGTGTTCTGGCCTGGAGAATTCCATGGACTATATAGTCCATGGGGTCACAAAGAGTTGGACATGACTGAGCAACTTTCACTTTCACTTTCTTTCAACTAGTAACACAAATTTCTTAAGATCGTAGAGATGTAACAGGTATTAACAGCTGTTGTTACTTTCATGTTTAGATCACTAAAATAAAGCCCAGGAAATCTGGAGCGTGTCCAATGTTGCATATGCTATCATTTTTCAGTTGCTAAGTCGTGTGACTTCATGGACTGCAGCACTCCAGGCTTCCTTGTCCTTCAGCATCTCCCGGAGTCTGCTCAAGCTCATGGACATTGTTGAACGATGCTGTCCTGTCATCTCATCCTCTGTCATCTCCCTTTCCTCCTGCCCTCAATCTGCCTCAGCATCAGGGCTTGAGCAGCACAGCACCTCAGTAGGCTGCCCCATCCTGAGAGGTGCGGTGCTTCTTGTGGGCTGGCATTGACGATGAAACTTCTCCTGCTGCAGACTGAATACATGTATTGTGTGTGCACATTGTGCCCATGTCTTTGGGGGAGTTAGAGCGAAACAAAGTTATCTCCTAGTATAAACAAGTTAACCAGGATAGTTGTTAATAGTATATGATGATGACAGCTTGTGTTCCAGGAGGTGTTTGAGATTAAAAAAAAAAAAAGGCTCTTAAAGAAAATTATCTTTTAAAATGTCATTGTGATTATTATCTCTCTTCCTCTCTCAACATGGATTCATACACCTAAAATTAAATGCATGCATTTGTTTCTAAATGATTTTTTTCTTCTGACTTCTCTGGTTGTTTTTATTAACTCAGAGTTATAGTTCACAATTATCGTTTTTAAAAAAATATTTATTTTAATTGGATGATAATTACAGTATTGTGATGTTCTCTGCCATACATCAACATGAATGAGTCATAGATGTGCACGTCCCCCCCTCCCACCTCCCTCCCCACCCCATCCCTCCAGGTGGTCACAGACTATGGGCCCTGGGTTCCCTGTGTCACACCTCAAGCTCCCACTGGCTATCTGTTTTACACAGGGCAATGTATATGTTTCAGTGCTATTCTTTCAAATCATCCCATCCTCTTCTTCTCCCACTGTGTCCAAAGTCTGTTCTTTATTTCTGTGTCTCTTTTGCTGCCTTGCATATAGGATCAATGGTACCATCTTTCTAGATTTCATATTTGTCTTTCTCTTTCTGTCTTACTTCACTTCACTCTGTATGATAGACTCTAGGTTCATCCACCTTCCTAGAACTGACTCAAATGCATTCCTTTTGTATGGCTGCGGATTATTCCATTGTGTGTATGTACCTTAACTCTCTCCTGTTCTCCCTGTTTCCCACCAACCAGTGTTATTTCATTCTTTGCATTTCCTTCTCAGCAATATGTCTAATTTTACCCCTTTTTTGCTGTTTCCCACTGCTCCCTCCCTAGATCTAGCCTTCAGTGTTTTCTTATTTCTCTTCTAGAAAGAGCTCCCTAATGCACAACTGTGCTGTGCTTAGTCGCTCAGTTGTGCCCACCTCTTTGCGACCCCATGGACTGTAGCCCACCAGGCTCCTCTGTCCATGGGATTCTTCAGGCAAGAATACAGGAGTGGGTAGCCCTTCCCTTCTCCAGGGGATCTTCCTGACCCACGGATGGAACCCAGGTCTCCTGCATTGCAGGTGGATTCTTACTGTCTGAGCCACCAGGGAAGCTATGCATCTACAAATTCAATTTCATCTTCATGATTAGACTGAAGGATACCATCTCTACAATTGGTCTATGTTCTTTCTTAAACATAGACTTTCTGTGCAAGATGGCAAAACCAGTACAAAAAATGGAATAACATGTTTGGACTAGGATGAATAGAAACAAACCAATATGAATAGGGAGGAAGTAAAATATGGCCCTCTGAGTATAGAAAAAAAAAAGGAGAAAAAATATGAATTTGTAGCCTTATTCAATCAATGACTTTGTTTTTAGAGATGAAAAATGTCTAGTCCTGGATCCTTTGAAGCTTTATCCTGTATCGTGGAAAAACAAGAAGGCTCTTCAGGACAAAGAACAATGAATCCTTCACTAGCATCCTAAGGAAGACATATGTGTGATGGTCAACGACTCCCTACGCATGGGTCTTTGCCACATGTGGAGAAGTACAGATCTGTCTTGGCCAGTGAGAAATAATTGACTCTCTTTTTGTGATTGGAGAAGGAAATGGCAACCCACTCCAGTACTCTTGCCTGGAGAATCCCATGGAAGGAGGAGCCTGGTGAGCTACAGTTCATGGGGTCACAAAGAGTCGGACACGACTGAGTGACTTCACTTTCACTTGTTGTGATACCTTATGATTAAGGAAAATCTTTGTCTTATCAAATCCTGCTAACTACTATTGCCTTACTTATCAACTGGCTGTAATTAGCTCCCCTATAAAATGTCCAGAGAGAAAGCTAAATATTTAGGAGAGCTGACCATTTCATCCATTTTGAACTGAAATTCAGGACTTCAACCTCAAAACTGGCTTTAAGGATAGGCTGATCATGATCATAAAAACCAATTTCAGTTTCTTCTAGAATCTCTGGCTAGACAGCATTCCTTATTCTCCCCGGCAACGTGAAGGAATGATGCTAAAGCTGAAACTCCAGTACTTTGGCCACCTCATGCGAAGAGTTGACTCATTGGAAAAGACTCTGATGCTGGGAGGGATTGGGGGCAGGAGGAGAAGGGGACGACCGAGGATGAGATGGCTGGATGGCATCGCGGACCCGATGGACGTGAGTCTGAGTGAACTCCGAGAGATGGTAATGAACAGGGAGGCCTGGCGTGCTGCGATTCATGGGGTCGCAAAGAGTCGGACACGACTGAGCGACTGAACTGAACTGAACGTGATGTCCCCAGTAGAATGGAGCAGGACTAACTTCAGCCACCTGCACACCTCCTTCAGAGCATCCCCCACATGAAGCCTTCCCATGCTCCTCCCTCTGTTACTGGCTGGATGTTGACATACAATATAGATCAGAGCTGATGTCATTATTTTACAATTTAATTGGAAAGTTGCAAGTGAGTGTATAGATTCTTTACAAGGGTAATCTATGGTCTAGGTAAATGTGTCCATTGGGATTGCATTTGGCTGAAAGTGTATGGCTTAACTAGATAGATTTTTTTTTTTTTTTTTTTTTTTTACTTATTAAAACACTTGACGAGAAAGCACATATTTCAGTGTTCTTAAGGATGACGCCAAAGATCCAGTGAGTTTTTCCAATCTAAGGAACTCTCAGCAGGTGTTCTCCCTCTCATGGCCACAAGGTGGCTCTCTATCTCAGGCATCAAACCTTTGTCCTCTGCAGGAAGTTGAAGGGGGTACTGGAAGACCAGGCAGTGAGCAAAAAACGTACACAGAAATGGCTAGCCGACTCTGACTTCTATCCTATTGACTGGAACTTTGTCACACAAGGACCCCTGGATAAAATAGTGCCTGTGATGTTAATTAGTTTTGGGTACGTGTATTGCCATGTCAAATAAAATTATAGATCAGTTGTAAGGAAGAAGGAAAAGATAGAAACTAGAAAAGAAATTATTTGTGTCTAGTCTGAAAATAATACAGAAAATCTTTCTCGAAGAGACAGTGGAATCACAATGCATAAAACTGGGTTGCTATCTCAAGTAATTTTGGAAAGTAGTTAAACATAGGGTGCAGGCTTGATGATTGTGGATGTTTCAGATGTGGGGGGTATTGGATCTAGAGGGTGGCACTGTATGATCACTAACGTTCTTCCAACTGTGAGCGTTGATGAGCCTATTGTTTTTCTTTTGTGTATTTCTCCCTCAATATTATTTCAATCTGATCCAAAATGTAAGCCATTTGCTTTTCAGACCCATCACAAACCAACTCATTTCAATGTTCAGATGCCTTCAGTGCTTCTCACTGGCTATGCCAGACGTATTGAATTAAAATTGATGAAGCCCATGAATCTGAAGAGTTTGCAACTTATCTTTGATGAGATTAAGCAACTAAGACTGGGAATGGTGGTTTGTCCACAGTATTATTTTGTACCAGACCTTTCCAAGCCAGTCTCTTCTCTCCTACCTTTTCGCAACTACCTATTATATTACTCACTGTTCTTCAACCTACTTGTTTTCCTGCCTCTGTAACTGTTTTTTCTATTTCTCAGAATGATGGTCCCCAACCCCCAAATTTGAACACTTTTACTTTTAATTGCCTTTTATTCTTTTTTAAATTTTCAAAGTTCTCCCGGTGGTGACCACATTCAGGAATCTTATTTCTTCTAGGTAGTGATAGTTACTTCTTTGGACACAATGTCTATTTTGTGACAGGATATATATTAATGTCTAAGTGGCTAGAGAGCTAAGTAAATGGACATGTATACCTACAAAATATTATAATTTCTGATTGTTTTATTGTGTTATGTATTATTTAATATTTCATGCAATACATGTTGTGAACTCTAGTGAAATAGCAGTTTCCTTTGATTTTTAGCATGATCATTAGAAAAATGCAAGTGAAAGAGCTCAGTGTCAAAAGAAATATTCACAATTATAATGATTGAAATGGACGGAAAAGAGAGTCTTGGAAGTTAAAATCTTTTTCAGTTTTCACTTTTTTTTTTCCTATCTGGATTCTGAGATAACTATAAATGAAGAAATCCAAAATGACACTGAACTTGATGATTAACTGCCTGGATATAAAGTAATCAGTATGCAAAAATCAACTGGGCTGAATGAAATATATTTTCAACTTCCAAGGATATTGTTTTGTTATCAGAACTCTAGCAAAATGAAAATGTGCAATATAGAAAGGATTTGTACTCTATAATTAATGGAAACCTTGGATACCAATTGTGAAAATAAAAGGACAGAACTCATGAGTGAATTGAAATAGAAATAGAGAGCCTCTCCATCTGGTCCTTGAGAGAAAGCTGTGAAATTGTGTATAATAACATGCTATTGCCAGGTTCTCCACTGGACATATTTTACTAGCATCTTGTATTAGGTAAATTTTTTCTTTTTGCTTCTCCACAAAGATGCTGGAAAATCCCTGAGTCTATTTGTTATCTTCTGCCTGCCCACTCCTTCAATCAGTCTTCCATATAGTTCCACAGAAATGTGTCTACAATGCAAGATATTAAGACTTTTCTCAGTTCTTTAGTGACTTGTTGCTCAGTCACTCAGTCATGTCTGACTCTTTGCGAACTCATGGACTGCAGCACACCAGGGTTCCCTGTCCTTCACCATCTCCTGGAGCCTGCTCAATGTCCATTGAGTCAGTGATGCCATCCAACCATCTCGTCTTCTGTTGTCCTCTTCTCCTTCCTTTAATCTTTTCCAGCATCAGGGTCTTTTCTAATGAGTCACCTCTACACAGAGTCTTCTCCAATACCACAGTTCAAAAACATCAGTTCTTTGGTGCTCAGCCTTCTTTGTGGTACAACTCTCATATTCCTTGACAGTATAAAGAGAGCATCTGTAATCTGCTCCTGTATCCTCTCCAGTTTCATCCCTTCAAATCGTTTCTTGCCAGAGTTTTCCAACACCGTCCCTATTTACTGTTCTTACCCCACCTTCTTGCATCCTATCTATTTGTTTATAATTCTTATTGGACTGTAGTTGGTTTACAATGTTCTGTTAGTTTCAGGTGGGCAGCAAAGTGAATCAGTTATATTATTGCTCTTTAGCTGCTGACTCATGTTTGACTCTTTTGCAACTCCACCAGGCTCCTCTGGCCATGGGATTTCCCAGGCAAGAATACTAGAGTGGGTTGCCATTTCCTTCTTCAGGGGATCTTCCCAACCCAGGGATCAAACCCACATCTCCTGCATTGCCAGGTGGATTCTTTACAGTTGAACTGCCAGGGAAGTCCAAATCAGTCATACATATATCCAGTTCTTTTTGTGTTTTAGATTATTTTCTCCTATAGGCTATTACTTCATGTCCATTGAGTCTGTGATGCTATCTAACTCTCTCAATGGACATGAGGTAATGGCTTCTAAAGGGAAAAGAATATAAAAACAAACAAACAAACAAAAATGAATAGAGTTCCCTGTGCTGTATGGCATGTTCTTGTTAGCATCCTGTCTACTGAAATACACCACCTTACATTTCAACTCTACCCAGTTAACTCCACCCTTTAAGACTTCTTTTAGCCATTATTTTCTCCAGGAAGCTTCCTTAGCCTCCAAGCTTTATTTGTTTGGTGTCCCTTTTTTGTGCCCTCAAAATACCTTTTATTGTAACTTTTTTCATTGAAGTATAACATGCATGCAGAGAAAGGAAAGCACAGTAAACACATAGGTTAGTTGGTGATGTTAGTCCACATAACCAACACTCGGGATAAGAAATAGAACATGACTCCACCGTGGAAGCCTCTTCCAGTCTCAGCTCCATCCAAAGGCAGCTACTGTCCTCACTTCTTGCATCATGTCAGTCCTACCTGTGTTTGAATAACATAATGTGTACAACTTTGTGTACTCAGCAAAAGTTACCTTAGGACATTGTCTTTGCACAGCTTGCTTTAATGATGAATATGTGACAGATGAATGAAAATACCAAATTTTTCTTCCTAAAGACAGATTTTCTGTTTGCATAAATGGAAGTAGTTTAGCATACTGAAAAAATGTTTTAATATCTACCAATAAAAAGACTCAGTTGTGCACAGTGCTTACAATGGCTTTTCTGTATTACTTGTACTATCTTCCTTATGTTTCTAAAAAAACGTTTTCCATAGAAAACCCTCCAGTTTCAGGTCACTGAACTGGACATTTCTGTGAAGCATACAATTCTTTGTAGAAAAAAAAAAAAAAGATAATAAAGACAAAGAAAGTATTGGATGGCTCTACGTGTATCGAGTTAGATGGTGTTTGAAAGGCAGTGCATACAAAGACAAGATTAATATCCTCTTCCTTATAAACATGGAAAGAGATTTAAATAAATGTGAGCTATGGTTGGATCAGGTTACAGAAAGAGCACTTGTCAAAACCTAGTGCGTATGAAATTTCACCTTAATTGCAAACTAAGAAGCCAGTCAGTCACAGTTTTTCATGGATGCTGACAGAGCACATGAGACTCTTAATCAGAGACAAAAGACTTGGTCACTCACAGCAGGCACAGTCAGGGTAACAGTATTTTCTTAGGCGGCTGATAGTCACCACAGCGACAGGAAGAGGGCATGTGCATGCACAGCGGGTGACATTACAGGGGAAGCATCTCCAGCTTAAAGAGCTCACATCTTTTATGAAGGATTGTCGTCATGCTCTTGGCTTCAGAGGAAGGCCCTGTCTCCGTCTTCCGTGGGGACTTCACTTGGTTGTGTGTCTTGCTCTAACCAACATCCTAGAAAGCATCTTACCGACATCCTATACCAACATAAGGGAACAGAGGCCGTTAGTGCCTTTGCTAAGAGACATGCAGACATGTGAGAAAGCCAAGGATAACCATCTCCCCCAAATATCCACTCCTGGCTGGTATGTTGTTTTAGATTCTGCTGAATTTCCTGGTAGGAGCACTACTCTGTCAGCCATTCCGATTAATCTGAAAGATTGAGTTTTGCTTCAAGCAAAAGTTAAATAAAACTGCTATTAACACAGTGCTCAGAAAGTAGGATGAGACCACCCCACGGTATTGATTTCAACCATGAAGCACAGGGTCCTGGCACCAGCCAGCTGAGCAAATCCCATTAAGCCCCTTGGTCTGTCTTAGAAAGTCAGATGGCTTTCTCACAATTTCTTACTCAATCTTTCTATTTGACCTGTGGAATTAAGCAGGTACAGCAAGAGGTATTAACAATTTCAGAACTCTTACTTGGCTCATAAGGAAGAAGCATAAAGCCAATCTATCATTCATAAAGACACTGGCCAGTAAGTTGAGGCTCTTTCCCTTTCAGAGATGGTGTCATGGCTCACTGCAGATAAAATCAGGGACATAGTTCACGTCATCTTTTATAATTGATGACTCCCTTTGGAGAGATAAGTGCACACAGGGTGTGTTGTCCTTCTGGGTAGCTTCCTATAGTAACCAAAGGGGTTACATTTTGGGGAGATCACTGAGTCATCTGGGGTCCATCTGATCCACTAGCAGTGTTTCCATAACACTTTAAGGTCTCTTATTTCCTTGCATAATATGCAATTCAATGTATTTTGAGGAGAGAGGCAAACTAACACTTGGCTTCCATACCTAAAGTATTGTCTCACATTTCCTGGAGAGCTTTGTTCAGTTTTGAAGAGGGGTGGGGGATTGGGGTTGAGAAGGCAATGGCACCCCACTCCAGTACTCTTGCCTGGAGAATCCCATGGACGGAGGAGCCTGGTGGACTACAGTTCATGGGGTGGCCAAAAGTCGGACACGACTGAATGACTTCACTTTCACTTTTCACTTTCATGAATTAGAGAAGGAAATGGCAACCCACTCCAGTATTCTTGCCTGGAGAATCCCAGGGACAGAGGAGCCTGTTGGGCTGCCGTCTATGGGGTCGCACAAAGTCAGACATGACTGACATGACTTAGCAGCAGCAGCAGCAGGAGGATTGGGGTGGGTGGAGGGGTAGGGGATGGGTGGGGGGAGTGGGTTCCTCTGAGTGCATAGATTGACAGCATCTCCAGGGAAGCCTCTCAGCTGGCCAATAAGCTTTGGGTTCTCAGGCAGTTTCAGTACTTCAGTTAGTTCCTTGTTCTGAGGGATTTCCTGAGGACAATCCAATTTGTCCTGCCTGTCCATGCCAGCCAGGAGGCATTCATCCAGCCCGATGAGTGACTGAATGAAGGCTACAGCCTTGGAGGTGGGGAGACAACTCCAGGGATGTTTCATGTAGGATGTAGGAGAATTGGAGCCATCCTTGGCTGTTCCAGGTAGACAGACATCTTGGTGAAGGGAAGTGAAAGTCTCTCAGTTGTGTCTGACTCTTTGCGACCCTATGCACCATAGCCCATCAGGTTCTTCTGTCCATGAAATTCTCCAGGCAAGAGTACTGGAGTCGGTTGCCATTTCCTTCTCCAGGGGTTCTTCCCAACCCAGGGTTTGAAGCTAGTCTCCTGCCTTGGAGGCAAATTCTTTACCATCTGAGCCCCCAGGGAAGCCCAGAAACAAGGGTGACCCAACAATGATCAGAGCCTTTGCCAGGGCTGCTGCTGCTGCTAAGTTGCTTCTGTCGTGTCCAACTCTGTGCTACCCCATAGATGGCAGCCCACCAGGCTCCCCCATCCCTGGGATTCTCCAGGCAAGAACACTGGAGTGGGTTGCCATTTCATTCTCCAATGCATGAAAGTGAAAAGTGAAAGTGAAGTAGCTCAGTCGTGTCCGACTCTTAGCGACCTCATGGACTGCAGCCTACCAGGCGCCTCTGTCCATGGGATTTTCCAGGCAAGAGTACTGGAATGGGGTGCCATTGCCTTCTTCATTGCCGGGGCTGATAGATGCAATAATTAGTTTAATTGAAAGTGTTTGCAATCATTTGGGAGAACTGCACCAGGGTATTTGCCTTCCTCACAAATGCTGTGTTGAGACTGTGGAGGAGAAAAGACTATCAATGTCCTCCACTCCTGGGTAAGTCCCAGGATACAAGATGTTGCCCATTCCTGCATGTAGGGGTTATTGCTCTTCTCTAGCACCAGGAAATCAGTGAGACTCATTCCAGTAGTAATAACTTTGCTTCTGTTCTAATACTTTCCAACTCACAGTAAATCAGGTGCAAATATACCCGGGGTATATTTATAAAGCATAACCAAAATTTGGTTTCATCTCCTAGGCCCCCTTTTACAGTCTATGGGGTCACAAGAGAGTTGGACATGACTGAGTTATACACACACACACACACACACACACACACACACACACACACGTAGCTTCTACCTCAGTTAAATTATACAGCCTCCTTCTATAGACATCCTCAGGCCCTTCACAGGAACCATTTGTTCCCAAAGAGCTCAAAGAACTTTGCTCTTTTCTACAACATGCAGCTCTTCTTTTCTGCAAAGAGGAAATCCACTTGTTGGGCCTCCCACTCCTCTCCTTTACCAATCGTGCTTCTTTGTTGCTAGCACCTACTTTTTGCACACTTACCAGTTCTCTCACTTACTCCTTCAATATCCTGAGGTCCTAGTTGTTTTCAGATAAAATATATATATATGAAAGTGAAATGTTCACACACCATTCTCTTAATCCTTTCAGAGGTGAAATTATTTTAAATATCATTTTTAAAAAGTACTTCTCTTGGTAAATTATTTCAGTGTTTTTCTGAATTGGACCCCATAGAAGAGATGAAATCTACCTGAGTTGTTTATATGTGTCCAAGTACAGAGTTTTACAGCCAACAGCTTTAAACACAAATATTGGGAGAGGTAGTGGTGATGACTAAACTGAGTCGTGTCTGACTCTTTGTGACCCCATGGATTGTAGCCCTCCAGGGTCCTCTGTCTGTGGGATTTCCCAGGCAATAATACTGGAGTGGGTTGCCATTTCCTTCTCCAGGGGATCTTCCTGACCTGAGGATAGAACCCAGATCTCCTGCACTGCAGGTGGATTTACTGACTGAGACGCAGGGGAGCCCACTGGAAGATGGTAGATTAAGAATATTTAGCTGGGTATGTTACACTAACATTGCCAAATGAACTCAGAGACTTTTATTGTGGGCTAAGGATTTGGTCTTATGGTGGTAATAGTTTCTAGTCATTACTATTAGTTGAAAATGAAAACGGATCTATATAAAACTGTTGCATTTTTATTACCATTTCCATTTTTTTTAGATAGATTTCAGTCTTAGGGACATGGATTTAAATTGGTATACAAGATGTTTTACTATCATTTTCTGAGTCTTCCAATAAAATACCACTCTAAAACATATTGACATCTCTATAGCATTTTTGAGTCTTATATTTAGATTTCCATTGTTTATCTTTTCCATAGTCCATACCTTTCCTTTGAGAGAATACATGTTTTTATTCAGTGTGTTCATTACATAAATTGTCTTTGTCTCTGAAAGTGTAATTATTTGGAAGTGAAAATTGGACTAAAAACATGAGTGTTGAAAGCTTACAACAGTCAAGCTTTTAATTAATAGTACTTTTGTATTATGCACCCCCAAATCTGTTTTCCATTTTATTTAAATAGTCTTTTCTTGTTTATGTCCTGGATTCTTCTTGTCAGACATCCATAATTAAAATAATTGATTCTGTGAAAAGATCCAGCAGTGTAATGCTTAGCAGTCCATATCAAAAAGGTCAGACACCAATTACTGTAATTTTGCATAAAATGAAATAAAAAAGCTGCCCCTTTCACTCCAAGTGAAAAATGTTAGGATAATCAGAATTCTCAGGAGGCTTTTTCAATCAATACATGCTTCAGTGAATGATTGCAGCCCCAAAATTGAAAGAACATTCTATTCAGACCTGCAATTATGGTCACACGGAATGTAAGTCCTTTTAGAAGGATTTTTTTTTTCTTTCCCTGCTTGAAAAGATTGATTTGGGTTGTCCATAATCCTCGTGTTTTCTCTGACACAATGTTTTGCATGTCTCCAATGTTCAGACCCTTTTGTGAATGTTTGTAGTCACTAGACTGACTCCTTCCTGCAGTTCTTGTGACTCTTCACAGCAAGGGTACCTTTTCTATTTAGACTTTCAGGGTTTCAACCAATGAAACCTACACATTTTAGGATGATGCAGTACTGCGATCTTGAGGGTACTTTTAAAGTCAGCATGTGGAAAATATCATTCACATTAAAGCAGCTTTCTGAGTCTGCTATAAATGCGATTAATTTTTCCAATAAAAGATCCTTTTTGTTCCCCCTTGGATTTAGGCTTCACATTAATCCAATGTGATTTCATCTTGATTACATCTGCAAAGACCCCATTTCCAAATGCCACATTCATAGGCTTCCAGGGGACATGAAATTTGGGGTACAATATTCAATCTATTACACTATAACTAAAATATATATGCAACATAATTGTATATAGTGTTTTTGTAGTTTTATCATAAACAACCCTCACATGGCCTAGGTGGCCCAGAGAGTAAGTGGAATAGATAAAACTTAAACTTTGATCTATTTGTTTCCACATGTGGTTCTCAGGCTGCTTCTACTTGACAGTGGATCTGTATTTTACACTTTATGAAGATCTCAGGGCTACTTAAAGCTCTTTTCTCTAAACGCTAAACCTCTCACCCAGACACATGCACAAACCATCTTTATTGTAATTTCAAGGCAGAATATTCTCATATAAGTAGAGCACAAGAATAGAATGTTTGATCTCTTTTAATGCCTAGGAAAGTAGTATCAGTTGTTTTGTGACTATATTTGGGCCTGAAGTTTACAGGGTCATATTCTTTCTCTCTACTTTCAGTTGAATTTTTAAAAATTTATTTTTAATTGGAGGATAATTGCTTTACAATGTTGTGTTGGTTTCTGTTGTACAAGATGTGAAAGTCACTCATTCATGTCCAACTCTTTGAGACCCCACAGACTGTATTGTCCATGGAATTCTTCAGGCCAGAATACTGGAGTGGGTAGCTGTTCCCTTCTCCAGGCCACCTTCCCAACCCAGGGATTGAACACAGATCTCCAGCATTGCAGGTGCATTCTTTACCAGCTGGGCCTCCACGGAAGCCCATACAAGGTGAATCAGCTATAAGTGTACTTATGTGCCCTCCCTCTAAAGCCTCTCTCCCACCCTACCCCCATTGCACCTCTTTAATTTGATGTGACGAGAGTCAGAGGGATACTTGCATAACAAGTCACTAGAAAACTGGTTCTCTAAGTCTGGTCCCTGGACCAACATAATCAGACATGCAAATTCTCATGTCCAGCAATCTGTATTTTAATGAGCCGTCCAAGAGATTTTGATGGACGCTAAAGTTATAGAACTGCTGCTTCAGAATCAAAATTTTCCTCTACTGCTGGACGTTTTTTCTTAGGGAGTCTGGGATGGACATGTACACACTGCTTTATTTAAACTAGATAACCAACAAGGACCTACTTTGTAGTACAACTCTGCTCAATATTAAGTAAGAACTTAAGTGAGAAAAGAATTTGAAAACGAATAGACACATGTATATGTATAACTGAATCACTTTGCTGTACATCTGAAACTAACATAACATTGTTAATCAACTATAATATAAAATAAAAAGAAAAAAAATAAGAAATGAGTTATTGGTGTCTCCCCCCACTCCAGTACTCTTGCCTGGAAAATCCCATGGACGGAGGAGCCTGGAAGGTTGCAGTCCATGGGGTCGCTGAGAGTCGGACACGACTCAGTGACTTCATTTTCACTTTTCACTTTCATGCATTGGAGAAGGAAATGGCAACCCACTCCAGTGTTCTTGCCTGGAGAATTCCAGGGACGGCGGAGCCTGGTGGGCTGCCATCTGTGGGGTCGCACAGAGTTGGACACGACTGAAGCGACTTAGCAGCAGCAGCAGCAGCAGCAGCAGCAGCTAGTCCAACTGTATTCACCAGGGCCAGAAACTAGAGATGTATTTGTCCTTGAGGTTGAGCCAATACTATTAAAGTTCATGCTCTTATTTTCTCTGCTGTATTTGCATTCTCTGACATCATTGTTAGGTTGTGGTTTAACTTTGGGAAGTGCCTGGGTTGTGAGATCACAATGAACTCTGTACCTTCTTTCCAGCATGTCTTAATTTCAGTTTCTGCCTCATTTTACAGATGTTTGGGTGCATGTTTTATCTTTTTTTTTTTTTTATGGGTATAAACTCTTTTAGGACAAGAAAAATGTACTATTATGCTTCTATCCTTCCACAGTGCCTACAAATAATAAACTCACTGTGTACACAGTGGCCACTCAATACATTTTGGGGCAAGGGACTGCATTAAGACATAATCTTAGAAAAACATAATTTCACAAAGCAATTTTTATGCCCCAGATAGTTAATCATATTGACATTTCATAGTATTTATCTGTACATTTCAAAGCTAATGCCTTTATTGAAAACAGAATAGAATTATCCACTAAGCCCATTTCTATAGCGGTTTAAAAAAAAAAAAAACTTTTAGAGCAACATGAATCAAAATGTCCTTTTGAATATAAAGTACAGTGACAGTAATAATTGAAGTTCCTAGAAGCAATGTAGCCATAATGAGCTGCTGCTACAGCTGTCATATACTTACTTATTAAGCACAGAGGAACTGTTTGCTGCTGTGGATAAAAAGAACTGGACTCCTTGATCATTTGCTTAACTCCACTTTAGATAAAGTCTTTAGAAAATAAGCTTCCATTAACAAGATTTTCTTAAAACCACTTAATGGGTCTCCACTTTCTATTTAATGTTTAAGATGTCAAATGAGAATGATTCCTCTTTAGGAATCTCTACTGGCTAGTTCATTTCTACCAAATATAGTATTTCTCCTCTACCCCTCAAAAAAGAATAGACTATTCTTGCCTCACTGTATATATAGTTTTGAAACATGTAAACTAACATGTAAGAATGAAGCACAAGCCTATGTTCGATACAGGATACAGGATGCTTGGAGCTGGTGCACAGGGATGAGCCAGAGAGATGATGTGGGGTGGGAGGTGGGAGGGGGATTCGGGACTGGGAGCTAATATACACCCATGGTGGATTCATGTCAATGTATGGCAAAACCAATACGGTATTGTAAAGTAAAATAAAGTAAAAATAAAATTAAAAAAAAATAAAAGAAAAACACTAATACAGTATATTAATGCATATATATGGAATTTAGAAAGATGGTAATGATGACCCTATATAAAAAGCACCACAATATTGTAAAGTAATTAGCCTCCAATTAAAATAAATTTAAAAGAAAAAAAAATAAAATCATTCTTCATTTCTCTAAATTTAATATATATCTTTCTAATTGCATTATATTTTTGTTGATCTAAATTCATTCTTTAAAAATTGTAATTCTTTTAAATGTTAAGGATTACCTTTGTTTAGATACTAGCATATTTTGAAAATTTGTTTAGAATATAATACTTAAGGAGCTAGAATTTATAATTTTGTTTCATGTATCACTGATTACCACGCTAGAACATATGTACTTAATAAACATTTGAAAAGCTGAATTAATTCATTTCATTATGAAGGGGAATTTCAATTTGAAATAATCCATCCAAGGGATAATGTTGTCTAGAAATGTGTGGTGGAAACGAATAATACTGCACTCTCTTAAAACCTGACTGAGTCTGAATATCAAATACCAGCTGTGTAGAGAGAAAGTTCCCAATCTTCATACAGGAGGTAAGCAGGTGGATGTGGTGGAAATATGTCAATAAGTTATTATAAATCTAGTCCTTTTGAGTTGATAACTTGAGAATTATCATACAGCATTACAGAATTTTAGAAAGTCATTATATGATGATACAAAAAAAAGAATTCCTACTGACTTTCAAGAGAGTAATTTTTATCCCTAAGAGTGGAGGAAGCAAATTAGGATGATCATTCATGCATAATTTACAGTTAGGTGACATTTTCTCAATGCTAGAAGTCATCCAACTCTTTAGGTTATCAACTGCCAAGAGCAGGTAATGTAGTTTATCTGCAGCTGAACTGAAGATAATCATCTTAAAGAAATGAAAACAACTTCTTAGCATAAAAAGATGCTTATCCTCTGATAGGTCTACTAAATATAGGTTCAGCAGAGTTAAGAACTCCCAGTTTTAAAATAGCTCTTGCATACAAAATTAGCCAGTTTGATTCTCCTTTTCTCAACCTCTGTTCAACCTGGCTGTTGATCCCTTCACAGGTCTTCCTCTTAGCCCATTTTCTGCTCCACAGGGTAATCGGAAAGAGTTCAACAGGTCCTCAAAGGTAGTGCAGACAGTTAAGTTTTCTGAACTAATATTTACTCACTATAGCTCTTCTTTATTTTCAGGTGAGCTGTTTTCTCTCACTTTCTCTTCTTTCCAACTTGAGCTTAAATTTTCCCTGAACAATTAAATTTTCACTGAGCAATTATGTTCAAATTCCATCCTTCTTCACAAACTTATAGGACTTCACAAAACTACCTTCTTTTCATTTTCTCCCTTTCTTTCTGTATATGGACCAAAACCTTTGTAGCTCAGACGGTAAAGCGTCTGCCTACACTCCGGGAGACCCGGGTTTGAGCCCTGGGTCGGGAAGATCCCCTGGAGAAGGAAATGGCAACCCACTCCAGTACTCTTGCCTGGAAAATCCCATGGACGGAGAAGCCTGGTAGGCTACAGTCCATGGGGTCACGAAGAGTCGGACACGACTGAGCGACTTCACTTCATGGACCCAAAGATACCAGATTATGAAAAAGTACAAGAAATATATGCTCAAGGCATACCTTAGTTGACAAAAAATGTATATATTTTGAAGTGAAAATAGATTTAATAAAGAACTATTGCTATCAACTAGTAAAGTCCTTGATGGTGAAGAGAAATATACTTCAAAATTGGTTTTTTATTTTTCTCTTTGTAATCAAAGTAAAGATATCCGTTTTTGAGCTATAACTTGTAATACTAAAAACACACTTAATTCCTAATGTTATTAAATGACCTGTATTTTATTGTGACAATGTTTTCTGCTATATTTCATTGAAAATACGTATCATTTAATACTGATGAAGAACCTCCTGGTGATCTAGTTTGGGAACGGTATTATTCTTTACTAGGCTGCTCTCCCAGGAAACACATTCCCAGTTTATGCAAATGAATCACAAATGGAATATAGGAGCCTCACTAACTGGAGTATTTGCTGATTCAAATGACTTCTTAGAAATCTTTTAATATTAGAGCTCTTTTTATTGTGATCCCCAAGTTTTCTTATATTAGTAAACAACTTGGGAAAAGGGGGAAAAAAGGGATGAAAACTGTGGCATGGAAATAAAGCCTAGCTACCTCGACGTTCACTTAGGCAGTGAGTCCCAATGTTTACAACGTGTCACAATCACCAGCGGGTTTGTTAGTACCCGGGTCATGGAACCCTACTCAAAGTTCATTGCCTGGATGTCCTGGGTTGAGTTTATTTATAATAGGTATAATGTGGATATTTGTTTCAGCATATGAAATAAGTGTAACCGCAATTTATTGACTCACAGTGTGTTTTCATAAAGAAACAGATTATTAATATGCTTATTTTGCTGGAATAATATACCTTTCCACCATGGTGGTCCTAAATATTTTTCTCAGGATTTTTGGTCTTTGACTGAAGAGGAAAAAAAAAAAAAAAAGCCTCTTGATGAAAGTGAAAGAAGAGAGTGAAAAAGTTGGCTTAAAACTCAACATTCAGAAAAGATTATGGCATCTGGTCCCATCACTTCATGGGAAATAGATGGGGAAACAGTGGAAACAGTGTCAGACTTTATTTTTGGGGGCTCCAAAATCACTGCAGATGGTGAGTACTGCCATGAAATTAAAAGATGCTTACTCCTTGGAAGGAAAGTTATGACAAACCTAGATAACATATTCAAAAGCAGAGACATTACTTTGCCAACAAAGATCCATCTAGTCAAGGCTATGGTTTTTCCAGTGGTCATGTATGGATGTGAAAGTTGGACTATGAAGAAAGTTGAGCACGAAAGAATGGATGGTTTTATACTGTGGTGTTGGAAAAGACTTTTGAGAGTCCCTTAGACTGCAGGGACATCCAAACAGTCCATTCCAAAGGAGATAAGTCTTGGGTGTTCTTTGGAAGGACTGATGCTAAAGCTGAATGAAACTCCAATACTTTGGCCACCTCATGCGAAGAGCTGACTCATTGGAAAAGACTCTGATGCTGGGAGGGATTGGAGGCAGGAAGAGAAGGGGATGACAGAGGATGAGATGGCTGGATGGCATCACCGACTCGATGGACATGAGTTTGAATAAACTCCGGGGGTTGGTGATAGACATGGAGGCCTGGCGTGCTGCAATTCATGGGGTCGCAAAGAGTCGGACATGACTGAGTGACTGAACTGAACTGAACTGAACCTGTTATAAGTCTTCTGTTAAAATTATTTTGCCTTTAACCCTTGAGCATAAATATTCTATTTAAAATAAGAAGCAAGGGGAGGAATTTTTGTGGGTGAAATTGCCAGTACATGTTGATTATTACCAGACACCCCAAGTCAAGGAAATCTGTCTGTAAACAGGAGGAAGGCTCAGCAGAGGAGTTTATTATGCCAGCAATTTGGAAAAGTCACACTGTATGTCTGCCCCTTGGGGCTTCCCAGGTGGCTCAGTGTTAAAGAATCTGCCTGAAAATGCAGGGGATGCTGGTTGGATCCCTGGGTCAGGAAGATCCCCTGGAGGAGGAAATTGCAACCCACTCTAGTATTCTTGCCCAGAAAATCCCAAGGACAGAGGAGCCTGGTGGGCTACAGTCCATGGAGTTGTAAAATTTTCAGGCATGACTTAGTGACTAAAAGAACAAAACACAATAGAGGTCTGGGTTGAATGATAATCATATCAAGAAGGGGCCAGTCTCCTTGTTTAGATTAAACTGCACCCTCTCCGCTTCTCCAGGACTGACAGAGGAATGGAGACTTTTGAAATGGCTCTGTATCTGTATTCCTTCCCTGTGACCTAGTTCACTTTCCTGTCTTGTTTCTACATACACTCTCCCCTCTTCCTCACACTTCTACTTATCCCTTATGTACCTTCAGCTTCTTTTTCTGGACTCAGCTTAATGCAACTTTTTCAGGGAAGCGTCTCTAACCTTCAATAACAGTGAATTCTGTTTCCAGTAATATACCATCTATGCCTCTTACAACATTTGTACTATTATACTATGTAGTTAATTATTTGTTTAACATTTTTATTGTTATCCATGAGGTTTCTTAAGGTATATCTGTAAGTAGTTTAGGAAGAAAGAAAGTCTAGGTTTTAAGCACTGTGAGGGTAGACATTTTGGTCAGTACTGTATAGTGTTTAACAAAATAGATGTTGTGTTTGTATATACTCAGTAGACAGATATTAATTATGAGTTATTTTATCATTAGATAGGCAATCGTAACTAAATGTAAACATTTCAGTTGCATTCATAATGGAGAAGACTTCATTGTGAAATAAATCAGATCAGTCAATCAATTTATCCACTAGAGGTCCGATAATTGTGCTATGGAATGGCTCATTTAACAAAGACCTGTATCCTTAGTTAACTACCAGATCAATTCTTCATTTAGAATCATAGCATTTTCAAGCCAAAAGAGGACTCGGTGCTATAAACAGGCTTTGGAGTTAGATAAGTTCAAGTTTGAATTCCAGCTTTTTTAGTTAAGTATATTAGGCAAGTTATTTGAATGTTATAAGCCTTTTAAAGTCTCATATCTATCTCATATATAATGTTATGTATGACCTTTGCAAAATTGTGGATATTAGGAAAACTACATGAAACATTTGTTATATAATTAATAAACATTACTTAGTTATGCATATAGTTAAATAATTAACAACAAAAAGTCATCAAAAATAATGTTTCAATTGTATTCCTTGGTTAATTTTGCAAAAATACTTATGCCAAACAATAAATGTCCAATTTGCCTAATAATTGCCTTTAGTTCTTAGGATATGTAATACATTTTTGTTTAAAATTTACCTGTGTCATGTGATAGTTCCTTCCAATTTTAGTTTTAGCAATATTTTAATTCAGTCTTTAAAGATACATTGAATAACACTGTGAAATTATATTAACCTAAAGGAATAAAGCAAATTATTTAACCATTCAAAGCTACTTTGTGAATCCCTTAAATCAATATATTAATATTTAATTTTATGTATTAATGAATTAATATGAGAACTTCAGCAAATACATTGTAGAGAAAGGTGATTTTTAGCTCTTAAAAGTTCCCAGGTAACTTCAGTGGTAAAGAATCCACCTGCCAATGCAGGAAATGCGGGAGATTAAGATTCGATTTCTGGGTCAGGAAGATCCCCTGGAGAAGGCAATGGCAATCCATTCCAGGATTCTTGTCTGGGAAATCCCATGGACTGAGGATCCTGGCAGGCTACAGTCCATGGGTCGCAAATAATCAGACACAGCTTAGCAGCTGAGCACATGAGCATCATTCTATTAGCTTCCAGACTGTATTCATGACCATTCTAATTCTGGGTTAAGGTGTACACTGAATGCATAATCTAATTTTATTCTCTCCAGAAACTCCAGTAAAAGTTATTTTTGCTTTTTTTCCATTCATACTCTTGTTGTTATTTCAAGAGATGAATTTACCAAGGATGGGAAAGTTAAAGAGAGGGAGAGAAAACTCAAAAAAAAAAAAAAAAAGCAATAGAGTCTTGGGAATAAAAGAAATATGGATAACTGATAATTCATTTAGCTGAATCTCACATACAGTGAAGGAAGATATAAAACCAAAACCGATATATTTATATAGCAGAAAACTCTAAGTTACAAGAAGTGGTGGTACCAATTAGCTTTGTAAAAGGAAGGCAATGAGGTGGTAGTGGTGGTTTAGTCACTAAGTCATGTCCAACTCTTTGCGACCCCATGGACTGTAGCCCCCCAGGCTCCTCTGTCTGTGGGATTTTCCAGGCAAGAATACTGGAGAGGGTTGCTATTTCCTTCTCCAGGGGCTCTTTCTGACCCAGGGATCAAACCTGTGTCTCCTGCACGGCAGGTGATCTTCTGCATTGCAAGTGGATTCTTTACTGCTGAGCCACCAGGGAAGCTAAGGTAATGAGACATGGCTCAAATTAGGAGAAACGAGAAAGTTTTTGGAGAGCAGTTAAATAGATCCCTATGTGACTTTTCTTACACCAGACTCCTCAGAAACTGCCCTGCTATTCTCGTTCTACAAATTGGAGGACTTATTCTCTGGAGGGGATAAAGCAAGAGGACTCTGGAGAGGGGGGTGTCAATCATAACTGAACATGTGGGCGCCAAACCAAAAAATGGTGAGATTAAGGAACCATTATCTTTTAATCCTGAAGCCCCCACCTTGCCAGTGGTCAGAAGTTTGCCGTCCAGGTAGAAGACCTAAACATACCAACAGTGGAGAGTCCCCAAGAGATTACTCAGGTTATCTACTTTGATATCAAAGTAGAAATTAGATATAATAGTCTGGTAATCAAAAATGGGTCCAGGAAAGATATATCTATTTAAGAGTCATTTGTGTCCAGAAACCAGAAAAAGAAAGTGTTTCAGAATGCCCAGAAAATGTGGTTTCTTGGATACCAAGATAAAACTCATTCAAAAGAAAAAAAAGTGATCAACTATATAGCAAGTTGCTGATAAATGAGAAGTGAACAGTGAGGGTTGACCTGGATTTCAAGATATGAAAATTAGTAGAAATAGTAGATAATTTAGAAACAGTAGACAAAAAGAGATATTTGAAGTTTTTCCATAAAGGATAACAGAGCAAAGTGGTGGTAGCTATAAGGGAAAGAGGAGACTGATACTATGTTGCTGTTGTTGTTTTTTAAGGAGAAATAAAATGGGTGCTGGCTTAAGGGAAGGATATTTTAATGATGGAGAGAAAGATAATTGGTGAGAATTATCCTTGACAATGTGAGAAAAATCAGGATACATAAGCAAGGAGTCTGTTTTTAACAGGGAGCTCACAGTTTATTAACAGTATTAGGAGAAAAACAAATATATCAATATCAACACTGGGTGTAATTTTTGACATTGAAAGCTTGTGAAATATTCTTTAATCTTTCTATTCATATAAGGGTGATTTGAGGAAGATTTTGGTAGTTGGGATTATGGTTTTGAAGTTAATGGGCATGACAAAGTTTAAGTTATAGTTATGGAAGTGACTGACTAAGGAGGACTGAGGTCATGTAACTTACATGCCAAGATTTGGAAAGATCACACAAAAGAACATCGTGTGTGTATGCTTGGGTGTGTCCGACTCTTTGAGACCCTTTGGACTATAGCTCACCAGGCTCCGCTATCCGTGGAATTTTTCAGGCAAGAATATTGGAGTGGTTTGCCATTTCCTCCTCCAGGGGGATCTTCTCGACCCAGGGATGGAACCCTCATCTCCTGCATTGGCAGATGAACTCATTACCTGCTGAGTCCTGGGGGAAGAGGTTCGTTATAGAGATATCCAGTGAGCAAGGAGAAAAGATTTTAAAGAAGCAGGGGGTGTGTACCTGGGTTAGTGATCATTCCAACAGGAAGAGTTGGTCTTGGATCTGAGAGTTGAAGCTGAGAGATTTTAAGCAGAGAGGGAGCTGCTATAGAAGAAGCAACTCAGAACAAGGAAGTAGGAAGTCACTTCTCACTGTCGAGATGGCATGTATGCCGACTGGAGAGAAAAGCACAAAAAAGCCTTGCAAAGGCTGCTGGGAAAGCAGGCTCCTCAGAGGAGATTCAAGTTTTAGAGCCTGAAGGTAGAAAGCCTTCTGAGAAACTGCTCATGATAAAAGTCTGTGCTTGATTTCTCCAGAGTTGCTTACACCTATTCTTTGTAGAATAACTTCCTAACAGATATTTATATGTGGAGAAAATAAGGCATCAATAGTTTCAAGGAAAGTGAAATTTCAGATTTTCAAGATATGCATTATAAATACATAGCGTGAATATTCAAGAATATATTACAAGCAGAGGAGGTTGCTGATGTGCAAGTATATATTATGTCACTGATTTTACATATATATATATCTAACACATCACAGATCCCTAAAAAGTTTATACACCTTTTCATCTAATCGGGCAAAATATCTACTGTATTCAATCAGTTCCTCATTGTTTAGAAAATTTTATAGTTTTAAGGAAGTTCACCATCTCCCATTCTTTAATATAATACTTAAAAGGCTACTCCGAGGCATTTCTGACTTGATCATTCTAAGTTCAATAACTTTCTTTTCCACTGTTTCTCATTATGTTTAAAATTTGTTGCAAGATGATTCAAAGTGTAAGAGCCTGCAGCTATGTTTAAATGAGAACAATATTTACATGAGAAAGAACGTCTCCCACTCTCCAAGTCCAAGTAGCTGTTGCAGCCTTCAAAACGCTGTTGTTTTTAATGATCAATACAATGTGTGTCTAATAGCATTTTTATCGGGGCTATACCTGGAGTGTAAAACAGAATACCCACATGCTATCATGTGTGACTTGTCTTTTAAAATACTAATCAGAAATGGATCAGTTCTTGGCAATTTAACACTCTTGGGAATGATTTCGATTCCTGAGAAATAGCTAAACATTAATCTGTGACAAAACACTATTTTCCAGATACCAGAAAACTCTTGACAAGAAATAGAAGCAAGATAAATAAGCATAAAATATCCCTCTAAATCTGTTGATAAATTCTGAAACTAATATTTTTTCCCAACTGCCAGCATCTCATTGTGAAACAAATTGAAAACTTGCTTGTTTGGTGTCTTTATTTTGTATGTAAACAACTACTTTGCATTTTGAATGTCTTAGAGAAAATAAAAAATATGTGGAAGAGCAAGTGTGTTTCTTCACCTGTCTCATATCTAGTCCTTCTGTGACCTGTATTTTGTATTACTGACAGAAGTCAGTAATTGAAATTTTTTCCTAATGACTGTGCTTACACAGTTATCATTGGTTTATAAACATCCCAGAGCAGTCTATCAAGGTTACCTAAATTCTCCTTTGCTACAATAATGTTGCTTGAGATGTTACCCCCAGAGAACACTTAGCACATGCTAAATATTTTACTGGAATTCACCATGAATTTTCTATCACTTGCTAACATATTTCCCTCAGTATTATATATTACTCAAACTTTTTTTTTTTTTAATAAAAAGTACATTATTCAACACCCAAAGAAAATTTAAACAACCAGGACAGTAAAATAAAATTTTATGTAAAAGATGAAAGTGGAGATAGAGTGATTTGATTAATGAAAAAATTCAGGAACCACATCAATTTTCTTCAACAACAGCTCAGGGGAATTTCAACCAGATCCTGAAGAAGGATGGAATAAGGTTTGAAAATGACTAGATTAGGTGTTTGGATTAGAAGACTATTCTCTTGAAAAGATCTCATTCAAAGAGGGATATGTGAATGGATTATCTAGAGATATTAAGGCAAATATATATGTTTAAAATTCTCTACCTAACCAGGATATCATCCAAGAAAAAAGGAACAGAATATTGTCCATATATATATAAGCACTGAAAAAGTATAGCATTTTTCTTGAAAATTTTACTTGAATCCATGCTTCAAAAGGCAATTAATTTGAAATAAAAGTGACCAACAAGGTAGTCGTGAAAGAGCCAACTCTTCTTTCAAAACAATATTTTCTTTAAGTAATTGTGGAAATTATGCTAACAAACTGAGGCCTAAAATCCATTAAGTCAATGGTAGGGAATATACGTTTTAAAAATTATACTACTACCAGCAGGTAATATCTATGAAAATGCACTAGAGATAACAAAGTGGAGAACTCACTGAAACAGCCCTCTTTATTGCCATGAAAACCTATAAAATAACCTGAAGTTCCTTTACATCTTGTCCCTGAAGTCTATAAGATGCTATTTAAATAAATGCTCATTTTAACCCATATCAGTCAATTCAGATTTCTTAATTAAAACCAGAAAGTTCTAACCAAGACATATGAATATTAGATTACATGAGAGTTTGGTAAATGATATCCTATTTCTGTTTCTTCTCTTTCTTCCCATTCTGAACCCAGTTACAAACAGTAAAAAAAAAAAAAAAAAAAAAAAGGCCACAGGTATTCCATTCCCTTCCTTATACCCATGTCTTGTTGTAATGTGACACTGCAGTTTTCCCCATCCATAAATGAAGTCTTTCCCCGACCCCTGACTCTGGATTGACCTTGAAACTTCCACTGTCAGACAGAACTCATCAGAGGGATAGCATGGTTGTTTCAAGCCCAGGCTTCAAGCAGCCTTAAATACCTGTTTTCTTGATAGTTTGTTGAGCCACCCTGTGAATAAGTTCCAGCCAATCTTACTGGAAAATGAGATGTCATACAGAGGAGAGGGAGTCTGTCCCAGAATAGGTATTCTAGGCCCACCAGTCCCCTAGGACCCCACCCTTGTGAAGCCAGGCTGAAGTCAGCCAAACCTAGAACAGACCAGAACCATCTACAAAACTCAGTCCAAATTTCCAGCTCACAGAATTGTCAGCTAAATAAATGAATGTTGTTTTGACCCCTTATATATTGAGATGCTCACACAACTGATAACTGATTCAAAAGTAATCTGGCTCTTTGCCAGGCTGAAAATCACTATCATATCTGGACCCTATTATGGCTATATCCATGCTATGATCACTTTTTGCTCATAAGGATCTGTTTCACAAAAACAATCGAATTATCCTTTCCTTATGCCTTCTCAGTCTAATCTCTTCTTCTAGGTGAACATATTCTTGAGATGGTTTTCTATGACCCCAGGTCACAAAATTCTATGTGATTTTATGCTAAAATCTAAAGGATAAAAAGAAGTAAATAAGAAAAAGGCAAAATAGGATGGGTTAGCTTGATGAGAAATATTCTAGCAGATAAAAACAATGAATAAAATATCCCAACGAATAGAATAAAAGGCCCTGGTGGCACCAGAATGGGCTAGTGACAAGTTCAGAATGTTAGGCAGGGCTAAATCATGAATGTCTGTGCATCACGGGTAACATTGTGGCATTTATTCTTTAATTGCATTCCACAGCAGTGGAGATCAGTGGAGAAATAAGTCCAGAAAGAATGAAGGGATGCAGCCAAAGCAAAAACAATACCCAGTTGTGCATGTGACTGGTGATAGAAGCAAGATCCGATGCTGTAAAGAGCAATACTGCATAGGAACCTGGAATGTCAGGTCCATGAATCAAGGCAAATTGGAAGTGGTCAAACAAGAGATGACAAGGGTGAACGTCGACATTCTAGGAATCAGCGAACTAAAATGGACTGGAATGGGTGAATTTAACTCAGATGACCATTA
>SJYT01071844.1:0-93731 GCA_006410635.1 Cephalophus harveyi
CAGGTCAGGTGGTCTGGTATTCCCATCTCTTGAAGAATTTTCCACAGTTTATTGTGATCCACACAGTCAAAGGCTTTGGCAAAGTCAATAAAGCAGAAATAGATGATTTTCTGGAACCCTCTCGTGCTTTTTCGCTGATCCAGCAGATGTTGGCAATTTGATCTCTGGTTCCTCTGCCTTTTCTAAAACCAGCTTGAACATCAGAGAGTTCACAGTTCACATATTGCTGAAGCCTGGCTTGGAGAATTTTCAGCATTACTTTACTAGTATGCGAGATGAGGGCAATTGTGCAGTAGTTTGAGCATTCTTTGGCATTGCCTTTCTTTGGAATTGGAATGAAAACTGACTTTTTCCAGTCCTGTGGCCATTGCTGAGTTTTCCAAATTTGCAGGCATATTGAGTGCAGCACTTTCACAGCATTGTCTTTCAGGATTTGAAATAGCTCAACTGAAATTCCATCACCTCCACTTGCTTTGTTCATAGTGATGCTTTCTAAGGCCCACTTGACTTCACATTCCAGGATGTCTGGCTCTAGGTGAGTGATCACACCATTGTGGTTATCTTGGTTGTGAAAATCTTTTTTGTACAGTTCTTCTGTGTATTCTTGCCACCTTTTCTTAATATCTTTTCCTTCTGTTAGGTCCATACCATTTCTGTCCTTTATCGAGCCCATCTTTGCATGAAATGTTCCCCTAGTCTCTAATTTTCTTGAAGAGATCTTGAGTCTTTCCCATTCTGTTGTTTTCTTCTATTTCTTTGCATTGATTGCTGATGAAGGCTTTCTTATCTCTTCTTGCTATTTTTTTGAACTCTGCATTCAGATGCTTATATCTTTCTTTTTCTCCTTTGCTTTTCGCTTCTCTTCTTAGGGATTATTTAAATTAATTTTGCTGAAACTAAATAGTTGTTAGCATGGGTTTATAGCCAACCAGGTTCCTTAAATGGAAGAAAGACTAGGAAAAAGAAACTATTGCATAGATCTAAGGTATCACTGAACGTTCTCATTTAAAAATGGAATTTCCTTTGTTCTAGGGAGGTAAGTGTAAAATCAGTTAACTTCATTGCATTTAATGAGATGAGAATAGACCTGAAAGTGTCTTTTAAAACTATTCCTCCTTGTTTTGCAAAATCATCAGTGATTTTAAAAAGCGTTAAATGGGTATCATAAGGTCATTTAAGAAAATCCATGAAAAAATACAAACACATGCTTATTAAAATGACAGCAATTTTCTTCCTGCTATTTGTCACCCAGAGAAAAGACAAATGTATATATATTTTTTTCTTTCCAGTGATATGAGCTTCTTTCTATTTCCATTAACTCTGTGGTTTATTAACAAATAAATGAGGAACATAAAAACATGTTTATATTTGAAGAGTTTTCTAATAAAACACAAAACTGTCTGGCTTATCAGCAGAATAAATCTGAAAGACTCTTTTTATTTAAGTAAAATTCAGTAGACATTTTTTGGGGTGAGGTAAATTTAGAATGAATTTTTCTCCAATAAGGAAATCAATATTTATTTGAAAGATAAACTGACTAGAAACGTGAGATCACTTGTTCCTTTGTTCAGATAATCTCAGCTTCACCCTCAAGAGTGTCCAGAATTGGAGGACACCATATAGTATCCAATTAAAACTCTCAGCATCCATCTTAGTTCCCAAAAGCTAACACAGGGAAGAAAATAAGCATTCAGTATAAAGACTTTGAATGGCAGGGCTGACTTGGTGAATACAAAAACAGGATACCTTTTTCGTTTTCAACAAAAGTTCATTCTTGAGTTTGCAGTAAATAGAGTGGTGACATCTTTTTTGGAAGAGTGCAATGGTATAAAAAAGACTAGACTCTAAGAAAGTTTCAGGAAGATTTAGTCATTTAGAGTTACATACATAAAAAAGCAATTAGGAAATATTGTTTTGAAAGATGACTCCCATTTCCTGAGAGATTGGTAAAATTTTGAGCTGAACATTCATAGCCTTTATAATGAGGCAAATCATGGTTTTTCTCTTGAGTACTCCTTATCTCTGCAGTTGTTGTTATTGTTGTTTAGTCGTTAAGTCATGTCCAACTCTTTGTGACCCCATGGACTGCAGCATGCCAGGCCTCCCTGTCCTTCACCATCTCCCGGAGCTTGCTCAGACTCATGTCCATTGAGTTGGTGATGTCATCCAACCATCTCATCCTCTGTCATCCCCTTCTCCTCCTTCCTTCAATTGTTCCCAGCATCAGAGTTTTTTCTAATGAATCAGCTCTTCACATCAGGTGGCCAAAGTACTGGAGCTTCAGCTTCGGCATCAATCCTTCCAATGAATATTCAGGACTGATTTCCTTTAGGATTGACTGGTTTGATCTCCTTGCAGTTCAAGGGACTTTCAAGAGTCTTCTCCAACACCACAGTTTAAAAGCATCAGTTCTTTGGAGCTCAGCCTTCTCTATCACCACAGTAGGACTATACTTTGAATCCTTATCTTAATATTTCTTCTAAGACACAAATATGACCTACCTCTATGAAGCTTCCTTTAGTTGTCCCAGACACGTCAATCCTCTTCCCCACTCCAAACTCTGTTCCTCTCAACAACACATCTTCTCTATATTAATTATAAATCCTCTTCATTTTTCATTCGTAAATTATCCGTATGTCATAGATACTCCACAGCTGTTTGAAACGATGGTGTTGGTGGTTCATGGTGATGATCGGGATGGTCATAGTCATTGCCATGATGGTGATGATGGCAGTGTGATAGTCATCCTCTCCTCCAGCTTCTCTCAAGCCTATAAAATGACTCAGGTCAATTTTAGCAAAGAGTTACTCTCTTCTCTTTACTGCTCCCTAGCTTTTACCTTTTGGAAGAAGGGTCTGGTTGATGAAATGGTAAGAGTCTGATATCTATTGATATTCACTATGTTCTTCAATTGGGAAGGTTGATGTCCAAACTCACATGCTCATTTTGGTCCCTCTAGCTGCCACACTTGGATCTGTTTTAGAAATTGATGGCCTGTGCACATGATACTTTCTTCCCTTTAATTTTGCATTTTCCATTCACTAAACCAAAGATAATATTCTATGCCTTGTAAAGTTAAGTTTTCAGTTATTCATATTCTCTGTTAGTGATTTTTTGGTACAAATTCTATGGAAAGAAAAGAGAAACAGATTGTGTTTGAAGTCCAAGCTGTATTTTCTAATCCAGTTTTTCACTTATAGTAAAGCAAATGATTTCTTCTCATTTGAACCCCTATTATATATTCCCAAACAGGTTCAGAATCATGAGGGAATGAAATGGGGTGGTTAATTAACCAAATAAAATACTGTGAGTGATGATACCGATCATGATAAAATTATTCTCACTAGCTCTTTCAAGCTAGGCAAGTCAAGAGTTTTAATTTTCTGTCAGAAGTGGACATCTTCAAAGATTTCCTTTATAAAGCTTTCTCAGGAAGATGCTAGAAATTAACACAGCAAGATTTTGGTGAATTATATAAAGTCTTTGTCATGATCAGATTTTGTTAGTACATTTAATCATCTTACAATACTTGAAGTGACATTAAAGGCCAAAATCATAACCTGGAGTTAATACTCTCAACTTCGTCCTAACAACTTTCTAGCTTGCAGGGGCTGAAAAGCAAACACTATACTTTCAAGAATCCCTTGCTGCTAGGGATCTGGATATAATTTAGGTTTCACCAATCAGGTATTCTTGTGAAAGATTTCCATTCAGAACTGAATCATGTGACAAAAGAAAGACACTCTTTTGCTTGGCAAGAACAGCTAACCAGCATCCAGATGAGGCTGTTTCCCAATGGACAGAGGAGGCTGTGGGCTGCAATCCATAGGGTTGCAAAGAGTCGAACACGACTGAAGTGATTTAGCATGCCTAGTATATCCAGTTTTTGAGATATCGGCTGTCACAGCAGCTTCTGATTCTGTCATTTGTCCGTCATGTAAAGCAGGTATTCCTACAGCAGAATAGTTCTATCCAGTGGGAGGCTACTCCCGGAAGTTCAGCATCTTGTTTTCATAATCCCACTAATTAATCTCTTATACAGTATTTATTCCTTAAAGAAAAACAAAAAAAAAATACAGGCTATTCTGTATGTAGTTAAGAACCTTGGCTAATACACAGATAAAACCTGTCAGGATGAAGATGATAATTTCAGATAAAGAATGAATCATAAAATATAAATTAAGCTTGTACAGGAAATATTGTATGGGCAGAACTAAGAAAAACACACCCAGAGACATGGGGAAGATGAAGCTAAAAAGAATTAAACTAAACACAGCTGCCAACTCTCCAAGGTTCAAGCCAAAGGGGACACACAATTTTATGCACCAAGAATTACCATTATAGCTGAAGTCAAATGTTAAGCACATGACCTTTCACAACCATCTGTTTGTTCTCTATACCTATGACTCTGTTTTCTTTGTTCATTTGTTTTTGTTTTCAGATTGCACAAAATAAGTGAAATTTTGTCTTTTTCTCTATCACTTATTTCACCTAGTATAATACCCTCTAGGTCCATCCATGTTGTTGCAAAGGGCAAGATTTCATTCTTTGTCATGGCTGAGGAATATTCCATTATATTATATCATATCATATTGATCCATTCATAATGACAGTCACATATTTAGGTTGCCTCCATATATTGTCTATTGCAAATAGTGGGTCAATGAACATGGGAGTGCATGTATCATTTCTAATTAGTGTTTTCATTTTCTCCAGATAAATACCCAGGAATGGAATCGCTGGGTCATATTCTATTTTTATAGAACTATTTTATAGAACTAAAATATTTTTAAAGTTTTTGAGGAATCTCTATACTGTTTTCCCTATTGGCTGAACCAACTTACTTTCCCATAAACAGCATATAAGGGTTTACTTTCTCCACATCCTTGCCAACATTTCTTATTTATGTTCTTTTCAATAGTAGCCAGTCTTACAGGTATGAGGTGATATCACGCTGTGGTTCTGATTTGCATTTCCCTGATGATTAGTAATGCTGCATAGTTTTTCATGTGCCTGTTGGCCATCTGAATGTCTTCTTTGGAAAAATGGATATTGAGGTCCTTTGCCCATTTTTAAATTGCTTTTTTAAAAAAACATTGAATTGTATGAGCTTTTACTTAACTCCTTATCATATATATTATTTGCAAAAATCTCCCATTCAGTAGGTGCCATCTTCAATTTGTTGATAACTTTTTCTCACTATGCAAAAGGTTTTAATTTGATGCAGTCTCATTTTATTTTTGCTTCTGTTTCCCTTGCCTGATGAGAGATACAGTAAAATGCTGCCAATACCAGTATCAGAGAGCTTAATTTCTGTGTTTTTTTTCCCTAAAAGTGTTATTGTTTCATGTCTTACATTTGTCTTTATTTTGAATTTATTTATTTGTATGGTGTGAGGAAGTACTCCAGTTTTATTCTTTCACATGTAGCTGTCCCGTTTTCCCACAAGACCATTTATTAAAGAAGCTGTCTTTTTCCCATTGTATATCCTCTGTTGTAGATTAAATGCCCATATGAGTCCATTTCTGGGTTCTCTATTCTCTTCCATTGACCTATGTGTCTATTTTTGTGCCAGTATCTTACTGTTTTGATGTCATAGTTTTTTAGGATATCAGAGAGTTATATTGTTCTTTCTCAAAGTTGTTTTGGCTACTCCAGTCTTTGACGGGAGTCTTTGACTCCAGTCTTTTATATTTCCATACAAACTTTAGAATAATTGTTCTAGTTCTATAAAGAAGACCGTTGGTGTTTTGATAGGGACTTGCTTCACTGGTTCTTTCAATAATTTTGGATTCTGTACTAATATTCTGTCTTTGAAGAAACATTGTTATAATACATTCATTTAATTCTTTAAGCATGGTTCTTTTAGTTCTCTGAACATATTTTGAATGTATTTATAATAACCCCTTTGATATCTTTGTCAGCTAAGCCCACCAAGTAGGCCCTTTAAGAGTCACCTTATATCATCAGCTTTAATTCTTATGTATTGGTCATATATTGCTGTTTCTTTTCATGTCACACACACACACACACACACACACATATATATAGTTTTTAATTAGGTATTTTAAATAATATATTGTAGCACACATGTTTACTCTTCCTCCTCACCACAGGGTTTCTTGTTGTTGTCTGCTTGGTCATTTGTTTGATTAATGGTTTGACTGAGCTAATTTTGCAAAGCCTATTTTCCCAGCAGTACGTAGCATCTTAGATATGTTCCTGCTCATGCATTTTTCCATTTGTTTGTAGCTTTTTGCCAGCTATTTAGGGGTCATGCCTGAATTATCATAAGCTACTTACAGATGAAAAGTTGGGCTTAGGCACCCTTTAGTCTTGCATGGATGGATGTCTTGGAGGCTGCTCTCACAGTTCCCATGTGGCTTAGTGGTACGAATCCACCTGCCAACCCAGAAGACACAGGCTGGGGCAGGAGGATCCCCTGTAGGATGGCAATGGCAACCCACTCTGGTATTATTGCCTGGAGAATTCCATGGACAGAGGAGCCTGTACATTCCACGGGGCCACAAAGAGTAGGACATGACTGAGCAACTGAGCCCACTCACAGTTCTGAGCATTTACATTTTTTATTCCTTCTTTCAGTAAAGGACCAATAGCTAATAGGTTGATAAGTCCCTTTCTTGATCACCTTTAAGGCCAAGGATAGGCAATGAAAAGGCTTTGTCTGACAAGCCTCGTGGAGGAACGCTGCCCTCCCTGCCCCAGACATGTTGCACAGCCACTGTGGGACAGTCTTGAGGGAGAGTTACTGTCAAGGCCTCAGCCAGCATGTTCTTCTGTGTCTCTGCACTCCAAGACTAAATGCTCCATTTGGAGGACCCTTCATGAGTTACCCTTCCCCAGGGCCTCTGCCCAGTTCTCTTTATCAGAAAAAAAGTAGGCGGAAGGACTTGTAGACCCTTTGCTCCACTCTGATTCAGCTCTCAGTACCCTTCCACTCCTTCTCAGCCTGCTCTTGCTGCCCTCTAGCCCTAGATTCATAAAATGGCAGGAGCTTTTAGTTGAAGCTCCCTCAGCAATGAGATGATTTCCCTGCATTTTTGCTGGCATTGGGTTGGCCAAAAAGTTCATTCAGTTTTGTTTCATAACACCTTAAGGAAAAATCTGAACAAACTTTTTGACCAACCTAATACATCCATCAATCCTAAAGGAAATCACTCCTGAATATTCATTAGAAGAACAGATGCTGAAGCTGAAACTCCAATACTTTGGCCACCTAATGCGAACTGACTCCTTGGAAAAGATCCTGATGCTGGGAAAGATGGAAGGCAGGAGGAGAAGGGGAACGACAAAGGATTAAATGGTTGATTGGCATCACTGACTCAATGGATGTGAGTTTGAGCAAGCTCTGGGAGTTCTTGATGGACAGGGAAGCCTGGCATGCTGCAGTTCATGGGGTCACAAAGAGTCGGGCATGACTGAGTGCCTGAACTGAATATATCTCTCTCTTGTCCAGTGCCAATCCATGTAGAAAAAAATAGAACATTCCAGAAGCTGAAGTTTCTACCTAGTCTCTTGCTTATATTATTGCAACAAATGAATAAAGCCTCATCATTACTTTCATCTTGACTTGTCCTAACCAACAATTCCCACATCTGGCAGCTCAGCTCACCTCATGACTTCACTTCCGAGTGGATACAGCTTTGGGCATGAATACAATTTCTTAGAGTTTGCCAGACATGAGTGTAGTTTTATTTTTAAGCTTGTTTTCTTAAGAACCCTGGGTCAGAGTTATTTATTGTTCACTCAATATTTTGACAGAGGTTATATTTAAGCCCTATATGCCAGTGTGGCTTCTGCCCTTTGTTGATGAGTCTGCATGAGACTTGGGAAATACTTTCTCTGCCTCACACCCTGTTCTCTTTCCTCCTGGGTTAGCACAGTTCACCTCATGCTCACAGCCCTCCTGACCCTCCAGGTTAACTGTAATCCCAAGAAGAATCTTCCTCTGACTGTCTTCCATTTTGCTTGTACTACTAGAGCTAAAGGTCTCACATTAGTTGCTTACTACCAACATCTCCATTGTTGTTTTCAAAAACACCCTTAGACAAGGAATTCTCCATGCTATGTTCCAAAGAAAATCAGCCCCCTAAGATAGAGCTAGGGGGCAGACTGAGGCCTAAACATCACTATTATGATCTGAACTGTGTCCTCCCCACCAATTCATATGAAGAAATCCTCAGTACCTGAGAATGTGACTGCATTTGGAGAGAGGGCCATTAAACAGGCGATTAAGATGAAATAAGGCCATACCAGGGGGTGCTGTTCCAATATAACGGGTGTCCTTCAGTTCAGTCAGTTCAGTAGCTCAGTTGTGTCCAACTCTTTGCGACCCCATGGACTGCAGCATCCCAGGCCTCCCTGTCCATCACCAACTCCCAGAGTTTACTCAAACTCATGTCCATTGAGTCAGTGATGTCATCCAACCATCTCATCTTCTGTCATCCCGTTCTCCTCCTGCCCTCAATCTTTCCCAGCATCAGGGTCTTTTCAAATGAGTCAGCTCTTTGCATCAGGTGGCCAAAGTATTGGAGTTCCAGCTTCAACATCAGTCCTTCCGATGAATATTTAGAACTGATTTCCTTTAGGATGGACTGGTTTGATCTCCTTGCAGTCCAAGGGACTCTCAAGAATGTTCTCCAACACCACAGTTCAAAAGCATCAATTCTTCGGTGCTTAAGATGAGATTAAGATGTAGGCATGAGAGTTCACAGAGGAATGACCACGTGAAGACACAGCAAGAAGGTGGCCATTTGCAAACCAAGGAGACAGACCTAAGAAGAAATCAAATCTGCCACCATCTTGGTCTTCAACTTCTAGCCTTTATGTCTGTGAGAAAATAAATGTCTGTCATTTAAGCCACCCAGTCTGTGGGATTTTGCTATGGCAGCTCCAGCAAACCAATGCAGGCATCAATACTGGCCACACCTACTGAAATTCAGAATTTTTTGAATATTTCCCTACTTGCTTATGGCCTTATTAAACTTTATGGAAATTTTACATGATTGATTATTCTTTTATTATTGTTTTATAAATTTCAACAGTGGCATTGTTGTTATACTGAAGAGAAGAGTTGGTAAATCCTCACTGCATAATCCAGAAGGTCTCTCAACCCCTCTGTTCTCTCTCTTCCATCTTCCAATTTTCATTCTCTACTGGTAATTCTCACTGGCACATAAACATGCTGTTATTTTCCCCATCTTAAAAAACATAGCAAAACAAAAGGCTGAAAACAACAACTACTACAATAACAAAACCGTTTTCTGATCCATTTCCTCTATCAGCCTCCATCCAGTTTCTTACTCCTTTTTTGGGCAAAAATCCTCAGGAAAATTGACCAGACTCATAGTCTCTGATTCCCTTCTCTTTTTGCCCTAAAAACACTGCAGTTCAGCTGCATTCCCACCATACTTCCTAAACTTATCTGATCAAGTCACCAAATATTTTCTGGTTGTTAAATGAAACAATCAATTTCAGACCTTTTTTAAAGTAAATTATTGGCAAGAATTTTAGGCAGCTAATCACTCTTTCCTTTGACACTCTTTCTTCCTTTGATTTCAAGGGAAACACACTCACTTGGTCTTCCTCCTAGTTCATGAGTGGATCCTTCTCAAGCTAGTTTGCTTACTTCTCCAATTTTCACTGTCCTTATAACGCTAGAGCTCCCTGCTGTCCTGTTCTCTGCTCTTCACTTCACTTCTCCATTTATACTCACTCTTTGGTAACCTATTATTTTTCAAGATTTTGAAGAACACATGCCAAATATGTGTTTTTGTGTCACATGCCAAGTCTGTCTATTTATCTCCATAGATCATACTCATGAACTGCAGTCTTATACACCACCTACACAGTACTCTCTTTAGATACACAATAAACACCTGCATTTTGTCATGTACTGATCTCTGCCAATCCAAAACCTATTCCACCACAGCATTCCCATCTTATTTGGTGCCAGCACCATCATTAATGTTGTTCAAACCAAAAATATGAATTAATCCTTAGTTCTTCTTTTTCTCTCATATCCCATAGCCAATAGATATTTCAATAACAATTCCAGTAGAAATTACTTTGCCACTATTTCTTTCAATATACTCATTGACATTCCTTTTGCCATTATCTTTTCAGTATACCCAAAAGCCAATCACCTCTCACCATTTTCATTGCTAATGTGTAGACCTGTTACCACCTGTCACCTGCATATCATTAATAACTTTCTAAAAGGTCTCTCTGCTTCAACTCTTGACACTCCCACTTCTTAAGCTATTCTTATCAAAGTCGGAATTTTATAATTTGAAAGGTAAGGAGGACTATATTGCTCTCCTAAAATCTGCTCAAAATCGTCCACAGCCTGCCCCTTTCACATAGTCAACTCCAAAGTCCTTCAAAGGCCCATGGTGCTGTAGAGGCTCTCTGTCTTCACCACCAATTCCACCTTTGATTTCTGCCTCCCCTCCTTACTCTGTTTCAGCCGCACCATATCCTTATACTTTCTTAAACATTCAAGACACATTCCAGCTTTTGCCCCTTTGCTTTCTATGTTATTTCTGCTTGGGGTTCTCTGCCTCAAGTGTCAGAGTGGCTAATTCCCTCTTTAGTTTAAATAGAGCTCAAATTTCAGCTTCTCAGCTAAAACTGCTCTGATCACCCTATTTAATACTGCAACCTGCCACAATTTCTACCACTGACACACTTAATATAACTTTTTTTGCTTCACATATTTTATATTGAGTCCTTGTCTCCTAAAATATAATTTATATGTTTATTATGTTCACTGTATCGCCAAAGAATGTGATCTCCATGACAGCAGAGATTTTTGTTTTCTTCACTGATGTACCCCCAAACACTTATGGTGCTTGATAAAATGTAGCTTTTAAATCAATACATACTGAATAAATGAAAAGAACATAATTAAAGTATAGGCCTGGGAAGTGTTAATCACTCAGTCGTGTCTGACTCTTTACAACCCCATGGACTGTAGCCCACCAGGCTCCTCTGTCCATAGAATTTTCCAGGAAAGATTATTGGAGTGGGTATTCATCCCTTCTCTAGGGGATCTTCCTGACCCAGGGATTGAACTCAGGTCTCCTGCGGTGCAGGCAGATCCTTTACTGTCTGAACCACAAGGGAATCCTGGGAAGCTGGGTATAAATGAGGATAACCTAAGTTCAGCATCTATTTAGAAAAAAATAATGAAGTTCTATCAGGAAAATAGACACGATTCTGTCTTAATTATAATTTATCCATGTTGCTTTACTTCAACAAATGTGTGAGATTGGAACTTTCATTGGAGATAACAAGATAGAATTTTTAAGTAGAAAAGTGGTTAGACAGCATTTAATCTCACTTCATAAACTAGAGGAGCCACAAACAAAGCTCACTTGTTTACACTTTTAGCAAACAGTATGACTATAGGTCTTGACTTCATAGATGGGTGGATTCTGAGTTCCTATATAAGCAGAAAGTTAAACTCCAGAAATTATATTTCTATATCTTAATTTATGTGGCTCTAATTTGTATAATTATGATACATACAGCAAATAATTCATTTGTCATATTATACAACTATTAATACTACTTTAAATATGTATTATTCAAAATTTCGCTTGCCTTAAGTATGGGATATTAAAGGGATAAGATGTCCTCTCAAGTTCACAAATATATCATTGTGTTCAATGTAATTCATGTTTGTATTTTTTTAACTAAAGATTAAAAATAAAATTTCACTCAGGGACTTTAAGTAAAGTGTATACAACTTGAAGCCCTTAGTTAACTATGCAAATGTTTATATTAATTTTTATCTTAATGTTAATCTAGCCTCTGGAGAAATGATTAATCAGCTGTAGAGTTTCTTAAGGAAACATTTATCGAGAACTACTCTTGATGATAAAGTCATAAATGTTATGGGTAGATTCAATGTACACTCCCTGCCCTCTATAGCCTCATTGTGAAACAGAGAAGGTGAAGGTGAAGTCGCTCAGTCGTGTCCAACTCTTTGCGACCCTGTGGACTGTAGCCTACCAGGCTCCTCCGTCCATGGGATTCTCCAGGCAAGAATACTGGAGTGGCTTGCCATTTCCTTCTCCAGGGGATCTTCCCAACCCAGGGATCGAACCCAGGTCTCCCGCATTGGAGGCAGACGCTTTAACCTCTGAGCCACCAGGGAAGCCCAATAGTCTCATTGTGAAACAGAGAAGAGGGATATAAACAGAAAATTTACAATAAAATATAGTATTTTCTCAGTTTGGGTTCCTCAAACCATGCACACATACACAAGAAAATCTAGAAAAACAATGTTTGGTGCCAGTGAGTTGAACTTTGAGTGCAAGCTGTGAGATGAAGAGGAGCATGAAGCAGACTTCTTTAGGGCATGCTCTGGTGTCATCAGCTGGAGGGGCAGGTGGGGAAGCTGAGGGAGAAGTCACAGTGCAATGTCACCTCAACACAGGTCTCAGATGACCACCGGGGAGTTCTGAAAAATTGTCGTGAAATGGAGCAAGCATGCTGGACCCTATACCACCAAGTAAACCAGTCATTAGTTGGGGGCTACCTTGAGGAGGGTCCTTAGCAAGGCAGCTATCTTTAGCCAAGACACTTTCTGGTAGGGTAATACCTCGTCCAGTTAGCTGTGACCAAACTAATAAAGCCACACACTTATACCAATAGTCATTTAAAAAAAAAAAAAATTACTCCTGAGACGAGGGTAATGTGTATATTAGGCTTAAAGAGACATCTCAGATAATGTCCATGCACATGGCCTGCACATCACATGCCTGGATTTGTCTGTTCAGGCTGCCATAACATAGTTCCATGAACTGGATGGCTTAAACCACAGACAGCTATCTCTGTTCTTATATACCCCAAGACTAGGAGTCTGATTGATTAGCATGGTCAGGATCTGGGGAGAGTGCTTCCTGGCTCTCAGATGGCTACTTGCATGCTGTGTCTTCACATCACAAGGATACAGTTCTGGAGCCTCTTCTTTTAAAAGAGCACCATCCCTATCAGATTTGGGTCTCACCCTCTGACCTCATTCAACCATCATCACCTCCTCACAGGCCTTTTCTCCAAAAGCAGTCACATTGGAGATTAGGTCTTCAACTAATTAATTTGAGGGAAACAAAATACAGCAATAGCCTACCTCATCATTCAACCCTATCATAATGATTCGATTCAAGATGACCTCAAGGAAGGGGTAAGTCAGGCAATAGAAGAGGAGGAAATAGCAGGCAGAGAGAAGTGGAGATGGAGAAACAAAGCAGACTGCTAGCTACTGGTGTCTCTCGGATGATTATAGCTGAGTCCCCCAGAGCAAGGTACCCTGTGGGAAAACAAGACTGAACAGATGCTATACAGGCATGAATAAATTTAAGGCAATCGGTTTCCAGATCTTCCATTTCTCCATATGTACACTTTCCAAAAATTAATTTGGCTAAAAATGTATCTGTGCTTTCAGAGTTCTCCTTTTCTCAACTCCCCTTTTAAATTCTTCTTTTCCTTTCTTTACTAAAGAAATGCACACCCCTCACCACCTTCTATAGTTCATTGCCCTGGAGTGTAAAATTCCCAAGAGTGAGGCCCATGGGAGCAAAATATCATGGAAGCATTTATATCTCATCCAGCAAAGTTTTGAACTACATAGCTTAGAATTAGAAGTCATAACACCTGGTAAGTTAACACATGTGATTAATACAAATATTTATTTGAGACAAAACGTGCAGTTGGACTTTTTCTTACATAAGTTCATCCAATTTGCTATTGAATTTGATAAACAGCACTGTTTTCCTGTGATACCATTCATAGAACAGACTTAAAGAGTTAAACTGCCAGTCTAATATTTCAAATGTAAATCAGGCATACAGTAAGAATATGCAGAAAATATAGACTTTGCATATATTTAAATTCATTATAAGTTCTGAGATATTAATTTTAAATTAGAGAAGACGATATATAATTTTTTAAAAATGATTTTGGGGTTTGCATGAGTAATATTCACAGTGTATTAAAAAGCAGAGACATCACTTTGCCAACAAAGGTCTGTATAATCAAAGCTATGGCTTTCCCAGGAGTTACATATGGATGTGAGAGTTGGACCATAAAGAAGGCTGAGCACCAAAGAACTAATGCTTTTGAACTGCAGTGTTAGAGAAGACTCCTTAGGGTTCCTTGGACTGCAAGGAGATCAAACCAGTCCATCCTAAAGGAGATCAGTCCTAAGTGTTCCTTGGAGGGACTAATGCTGAAGCTGAAGCTCCAACACTTTGGTCACCTGATGGGAAGAACTGACTCTTTGGAAAAGACCTTGATGCTGGGAGAGATTGAGGGCAATAGAAGAAGGAGGTGACAGAGGATCAGATGGTTGGATGGCATCACTGACTCAATGGACATGAGTTTGAGCAAACTTAGGAAGATCGTGAAGGACAGGGAAGTCTGGTGTGCTGCAGTTCATGGGATCACAAAGAATCAAATACAACTGAGTGACTGAACAACAACAACAACAAATGAGTAATATTTGGAGACCTGCAAGTGTCAGTGAGCCATCTTCAATAGGTTCTGAAGGATGCTGAAATGGTTTCCCAGTCTCCTCTATTTTCCTATCAACTATAAACTCCTATCACCAGAGGTAACCTGAGCTTTTCTCTCTATATAAAAGTGAGCAACATGGATTTGTATGGTGAAAGTTTAATGGAAAAGAGAGCCAATTATAGGGTCAGCCTGAGACCAGACCATAGTACTCAGAGGACCTTGGGGAGGGCTCCCTATTCTGAGGATTGTCCCAGGGACATTGGTTCTCCTCATGCTCTTTGAATCCTTGTTCTCTTTCTCCAAGAGTGTCCCTTCTTCCTCTGTCCCTTAAATATCAGGGTGGCTAAGAAATCTCTCTTGAACCACTGTTTTTTACACTATATGTGATCCACCTTGGTGATTCCATCTACTCTCCATCTGTGCCAAATGGGGCCAAACATGTATTTGCAACATAGACATCTCCTTAAATTTCAGAAATCCTAAAGCTAAATACTCTGAAGCATGCTCAAAATCATCCTGTCTAAAATGAACTTAGAAGATTTCTACTTCAGGTTTTTCTTCTTTGTGTTTCCTATTTGGTTAGTATTTCTACTTTCTCCCAAGCTTCCTAAATTTGAAATCTGGGAATCATTCTTGCATCCTTTCTCTTCATTATTGTTGTATTTAATCAGTCACAAATCTTGCCAACTTAAATATGCTATAGTTGTCAAACCCTTTTCCTACTACATTCCTGGGAAAGGCTCTCAACACCTCTCTGATGAAACACTACATTAGCTTCTTCCAGTGCCCTTGATATCAAGTTCACTCTAGGGTAATTTATCTAAAACTCCAATATTACTCTTGAGTTCTAATGCTTAAAATAATTTTGCTTCTAAATAGTAAATAGCAGTAGTTACATTTTTAAATGTGCATCTATAGCAGTAAATTTTAAAAATAAGTACCACCAATATATTATGCTGCTAAGTCACTTCAGTCATGTCCAACTCTGTGCGACCTCATAGATGGCAGCCCACCAGGCTCCCCCATCCCTGGGATTCTCCAGGCAAGAGTACTGGAGTGGGGTGCCATTGCCTTCTCCAACCGATATATTATAATTACATATAATTCTTTACAATAGGTATCAAAAATAGAAATTTTTTTAAATTCTAGAAATTAAAGTGAATGACACTTTTAATGTTTTCTTCCCAGATCCCAACATGGATTTTAAGTACTCCATTTATATGATTATGGTGAGAGAACTGAAAAGAGAGACTACAAATGGTACTGTCAAAATAAATGTCAGAAATCATTCTAACACTTCCTTTTCCCACTCTACTAGATCACCTTAAGCATGTGGTGCTAGTCACATTCCCCACCTGTCTTCTAGAATAAAATCCAAACTTTGTCTTTCACATAATATATAGGTTTCTTCATAATCTGAGTCTTTATGAGGTTTGCAGTTATACTGAAGCTATTGTAATTACTTATGTGACTGCTTTGTTTACTAAACGGTAAGTCCATTCACAGAAAAAACTGTATCTACCATTGTGTCTCCAGAGGCTTAGACATGGTGGGTGTTTAAAGGCATGTCTATTGGATGAATGTCAAACATTTTCTCTGTATGTGTCTTCCTTTTCTAATTATATTGTTTAATGATCCAGGAATTCATTATATTATTAATTGGGGAGAAGATTTGTAATTATATTGCTTTTGACTGTGTAAACCCTGTTATTTCATTAAAATAATAACCAAAATTAGTGAATATAGATTATAGAAATATATTCATCTGATTCTGCCTAAGAATAGAAGGATGGTAGTTATGAGGCTAATAAAAAACCTAGTAGTAAATAGCCAGTAAAAGATAATGAAAATGTAGGTCTTAAAGTGCTCTGGGTAAATTATCTAGTTGATTAATACTTAGATTATTTTGGATACAGAGGAAGTAGTGTTTTGCCTTATGGTTGCTGGAGTCAGACTGCATATATTTAGTTCTTGTTTTATCACAGACCATGTCAGAGGTTAAATAATTTAACACATGCCCATCTCAATTTTTTTGCAAAAATTTGATGATAAGCATGGTACCTACATTAGAGTTTTCAGGATTAGATGAGATTTAGAGCTTCCCTGGTGGCTCAGATGGTAAAGAATCCACCTGCAATGCAGGAAACCCAGGTTCGATCTCTGCTCTGAGAAGATCCCCTGGAGGATGAAATGGCAACTCACTCCAGAATTCTTGCCTGGAGAATTCCATGGGCAGAGGAGCCTGGAGGGCTACAGTCCATAGGGTTGCAAAGAGTCGGACACAACTGAGCAACTAAGCACCAGCACATACAGGCAAATATTCACAATAATCCAACTTAATACATAACTGTATATAACATATTTACAATACTAACAGAAAATGTTAATTCTTCAATATGTGTTAACAATTATTATTCCTGCAACCATCAATATATATATAAAAAATGTTTGATTTTAAAATCAATTTCTCCCTTAAAAAGCAAAATTTCAGATTGCACATTCTAGGGATGAAAGACTAGCGGTTCCATGTCCTCCTGCGAGTGCTCAATCATGACTGACTCTTTGCAACCCCATAGACTAGAGCATTCCAGGCTTCTTTGTCCATGGGATTTTCCAGGCAAGAATATTGGAGTGGGTTGCCATTTCCTCCTCCAGGGTTCATATCCTATATATTAGCAAATGAGGGTTTTAAGTCCACTATGGCAGGAGAAACTTAGATTTTCAGTCACATTTTTATGAAAGTATTGTTTGTACTGTTAGTTGCTCACTCGTGTTGACTCTGTGAGACCCCTTGAACTGTAGCCCACCAGGCTCCTCTGTCCATGAGATTCTCCAGGCAGGAATACTGGAGTGGGTTGCCATTCCCTTCTCCAGGGTCTCTTCATAAACCAAGGATCAAACTTGGGTTTCACACATTGCAGGCAGATTCTTTACTGGCTGAGCCACCAGGAAGTGGAGATGGTTCATAATATGTGCTTTTAAATAATTAGCTTATAGATTGTTGATATTTATGTAACCTCTTATCAAATAAATATTAATTAAAAATCCTGAACTTGCCAGTGGGCACTGTTCTAGGCCCTAGAAATTCCATGAAAAGAAAAAATCTAGGTCTCATACCTTATGGAACTTGCATTAAAGTGGGGAAGACATAAAGTGAAAAAATAAATATCTACTACAAAGTTGAGAAATAATGCATGCTGTGAAGGAAATAAATCAGGGTTAATGTATGGAAATATGGGGGTTGGGCCTTCAAGGGGTGATTTTAATTAGTCAGGGAAGACTTCCTAGAGAGGCAATTTTCAAGTAGGTATCTGAATAAAGTGAGAGACCAAAACCCATGAGCAGCCCAGAAAATAGTCTTACAAGCAGAGGAAACAGCAAGTGCAAAAGTAAAATATACTCTAATTTGGAGGAACAGCAAGACAGCTAGGAGACTATAAATAAGTAATCAAGACTTGTTCCTAAATATGTGTGCTTGAGAATGCATGTGCACACATGCACCTTAAAAGAAGTAGAAGATGAGGTCAGAGTTAGACAACGGCCAGAACCTAAAAAGAGAAGTTCTGTTCTATGCTGAGCATAATGGAAAGTCACTGGAACAACTGACCAGAGAAATAGCATGAACTGACTTACATTTTAAAAAATATCTGACTGATCCTTGAAATATTGACAGCAAAAAGCTGAAAAGGAAGAAGGAAAGTAATTCAGATACCACTGCAGAACTCCCCTGACAATGCAGGAGACATAGGTTCGATCCCTGGGTTGGGAAGATCCCCTAGAAGAGGGCATGGCACCCCACTCCAGTATTCTTGCCTGGAGAATCTCATGGACAGAGGAGCCTGGTGGACTACAGTCCATGGGGATGCAAAGAGTCCACGGACAGGACTGAGTGACTGAGCATGCCTGTGGAATGTTCTAAGTGAGAGATGGTAGAGAATTAGACTAGAGTGTTATGGGAAGATTCCTCAGTCTGCTCAAGTTGCTGTAACAAAGTATCATAGACTGCATTTGATTAAACAACAGAAATGTATTTCCTCAAATTCACTGACTAGAAATCTGGTTTAATGGGCCAGTGTGAAAGTGTTAGTCACTCTGTTGTTTTTGACTCTGTATGATTGCATGGATTATAGTCCACCAGGCTCCACTGTCCATGGAATACTCCAGGCAAGAACACTGGAAAGTGAAACTGAAAGTTGCTCAGTAGTGTCCAACTCTTTGCAACCCAATGGTCTAGACAGTCTATGGAATTCTCCAGGCCAGAATAATGGAGTGGGTAGCCATTCCCTTCTGCAGGGGATCTTCCCAACCCAGGGATCAAACCTGGGTCTCCTGCACTGCCGGCAGATTCTTTACCATCTGAGCTTTGAGGGAAGCTCAGGGAGCCAGTATAGTTGAGTTCTAATGAAAGCTCTCTTCCTGGCTTGCAAGTGGACTGATGGTTTTAACCATGTCTTCATGTTGTGGGGAGACAGATCTCTCTCTTCTTCTTCTTATAAAGCCACTAATCCCATCAAAAAGCCCTGCTTTATAACTCAGTCTAACCCTAATTATCCCCTAAAAGTCTCACCTCTAAATATCATCACATGAAGAGTTTCAACACATGAATTTGGGAGGGAGGTGCACATAGTGTAAAACAGTAATGTTGGAGAGAATTGTTAAATATTCAATAAACACTGAACATACTTTTTGATGAACTAATAAAAAGAAATGAGCCTAAAAGTTATTTGTCTAATATATTTTTGGTTGGAGCAAACTGTGTAAATACGCATGCAATTTATAAAGAATTTTAAGACCGGTGTAGAAGCAGGTTTAGAGGAAACTCAAGAGTTGTGTTTGAGACACATTGAGTTGAGTTTGTACTTTGACATCCAAGTTGAAAAATGGGTAGACAGAAGCTCAATGGGAAGGTTAGTAAATACTGTGTTAAGAACAAAATGAAGTTGAAAGCAAACTCTATTGTACAGTAAGACTAAAGTTTACCTTAATTTTCTTCTCATGCCTTAATTTAAATAGCATGAAATCAACTTCTGCTTTTATAATGGATGGACAGGGGAGGGAACCAAAATATCTTTTAAGAATTGTTAATTTTACGATATTCAATATAATATGAACAAGAGCATGCTATTTATTTTGGCCCAATAACTAGAATTTAAAGTACCTTTTGTAATGCAGAATTGTTCTTTTGTAAAACTATCCTATAAAGTAAGATCCTTGTCCAGCTCAGTTTCATTTATTTTCCACCAAACTATATAAGGAACATGAAGCAAATAAATATCAATGCTATAAAACCATTCATATGTCAGGTCCACAGAAAGAGAATGCTTGATGTATAAGCAATCAGAGATGAGAAGGCCCTGCTTGATCCAAAATCTCCTGTTAATCAAGACTAATAGAGGCCAGAGTCATAAATAATCTCTGACAAAGTAAAAGCAGCCACATTTAACCTGAAGATAGATTTTACAAACGGTTGATGTGATAGAACTATCAAGCTAACAAGAACACTTGGGGCCAGTCTGAATATTCATTAATCAGACCTCCTTTGGATTTAACATAGAATGCAACTGTCAATGAACAAATGGTCTTTTGTGGAAAAGGTGATAAACAAAATCCAATGAATTGGCAAACTGGAAGGTCTTGAAAGAATAAATGCTGTAAGATTAAGAATTGAATAGAAGACTTGAGCTCAGCTCTCTGCAGAAAGCCAAAAGCTTCTCACTAAATCAGGTAACTTTGGAGAACACTGTTTTTTAATGTTTCTTTAGAAAGAAACATCTGCCATGATAAGGATATATTTTCAGAAATTTTTTGAAGAAGGCTTTCAATACTTTTTAATACTTTTTAATACTTTTTAATACTTTTTATACTTTTTAATACTCTTATTCTCTACAGCACATTGAAAAGACAGACTGCTAAATAAATGGATTATTTTTCGGTTCCAAATCACTAATCTCATTTCCTGGATGAGATGATTTATCCAAAATGTACAAATAGATGGTTTTCTCCAAAGGCAGAACAATAAGACTCATGATTAATACAAGTGGCAGAATTGGCACAAAAGAATGTTCAGGGTAGCGATCACAACAAAAATGCCTATTAGAACAAAATAATAACAAATGATCAAATACCTTGCATGTTTTTTTTTTTTTTAAAAAAGGATTTCTACCAACAACTCCACCACAATGTTGAATGGAAACTGACACTTACTCTAAATGACAGGGAATTCCAGGAGATTTGGGCTGAAGAGAGCTGAAAGATCCAGGCTTTATTGAAAAGGGAACAGATTTTTATCATCTGGGAAGAGGATTACAGTTTTGGTTCATTTCAAAAAAATGTTTGACAGAAAGTCATCTGGATTTTTTTATGCAAAACTTCCCAATTCTTTGAATGTTGACCATAAATTCAAACTGACTATGATTCTTGCCTGAATTCAGGTGAGTGGGCCTCTTTAAAAAAACAAACAAACAGATGTAAGGGGTAAAATTTACCATGACAGAAGAGAATATCCATGCTAGGATTTTTTAAGCCACATATAATTCCTTCATCTTCTGTGCTATATAACATTCTATTTTATGAACATCTAATTTATTTCTCAATCAATATCTGGGCCATTTAGACTTTTTGGTTACTATAAAGCAAATCAACTTATTTTTCAAATGAAGAAATAAGGACAGAGATCACAATGATTATTCTCTCACTGAGGTAAAACTCCCTTGTTTCATGTATATCACATGGATACTTTTTTTAAGCTCCAACTAAGAAAAAATTCAGCAGCTGTTGAATTTTTGCCCTCTTCAGTTGTTCAATGGGAATGAGCACAATGCATCATTTGATTGTTCAGAAAAAGATACAGCAAATTTCCTTGGGAGAACATAGCCTATAAAAGGATTTTGTCAAAATTACCAGATACTCTGTATGTGCTAAACCTCATGGTACTGACACTGAGATTCAAGCTTTGAATATGCAGGTGTATTATATGCCTCTTAGATTTCTTCTAACTCAATGTTCATCCACATATTCTATACATATTTATTAAGACTATGCCAGATGCTCTGGAAAATATTGGGATATGATGTTGAACAAAACAAAGATAAGCAATTGACTCCTATGAAACTTACAGGTATTTGGACTAGAGATATATTAAATAATCCCACTAAGGAATATACAATCACTGATAAGTGGCCTGAAGGAAACTAATAAAATTTAATGAGAGAGACAAAAGAGAGAAAACAACTCAACTGGCCAAAAGGAAAATAACTGCTTCTCCAAAGAGGTAATACTGGAGGTAGAGTAAATCATGAGTTAACACAGGCCATTGTTCAGTACCAGACAAGAGACAAAGATGAGCATGGATAAAGGGGGTGTGGCCTGATCACAGAATTGAGTGTGAGAAGAGAGGTGGGCTGAGAATGAGGAGGAAATCATGAATCATTAAACTTGAGGGAACAGGACAATGCGGGCCTCCTTGGCCAAACTGTCTATTTTAGTGCTTGAAAATTGCTGTCTCGGAAGAGGAAACAGAAGTCATCAGATTGTTAAAGTGGACAGATGACACATCAATATGTTTTATTTGCAGGATAGGACTTATCAAAGAGAAGCCTCAAAAAAGGAGTAAAGAAATAAGAAATAAAATTGACACATCCTAATGATGGATCTACTGTGTGAGATCAGGGAGAGCTAGAGGTTATGTCAGGAGAAGCTGGGCATGAGGAGATACCACTCATTGGGTTGGACAACACAGAGCAGGACCTAACCCAGAGCAGACAGAAGGCAGAATGCTGGATTTCTTATGCCATTGTGACCTCCTGTCTGGAGCTCAAAGCACAATCAAAGTTGGAGTTAGATACTTGGAAATCAAGAACATGCAGTTTATGATTGTAGTGAATATTGTAGTAAAGCCTAGGAGACCTCAGGAAGAGAACACCCAGGTAAAAAAGAAAGAAGTTTGAAAGCTAAGCCTTGAGAAAGCACATTATGTAAGGGCTAAGTAAGGTATATGAACCTGTAGTGGGAATGGGTAAGAAGGAAAGTAGTAGACCATGGTGACACAGAAATTAAGGGAAGAAAATGTGTCAAAAGTCAACAAAAAGGTCAAAATCCACTGAGAGGCTATGAGAATTGTATTCTGAGAATGTTTATTAGATTCACAGGTGACCTCACTGAGGATGGTTTTGGTGGAATGATTACAGAGGATGCAGGGTCAGGGGGACAAGGAGATAAGAGGAGGGGCTTTCAGAAACTTTGGGGATGAAGGTGATGCTGTAACTGAACCTGGATGGGCCAGGTCTAGGGGGCCAAAGGAGAGGAATATTTGTTTGTAATTTGGAAAAAGCTTAAGGTTGCCAAGAAAGAGGTAGGCTCTAAAACAAGTAGAGATTCCTTCAGTTCCATTCGTCTTTCTCAAGATTGCTTTGGCTATTCGAGGTTTTTTGTATTTCCATACAAATTGTGAAATTATTTGTTCTAGCTCTGTGAAAAATACTGCTGGTAGCTTGATAGGGATTGCATTGAATGTGTAGATTGCTTTGGGTAGTATACTCATTTTCACTATATTGATTCTTCCAATCCATGAACATGGTATATTTCTCCATCTATTAGTGTCCTCTTTGATTTCTTTAACCAGTGTTTTATAGTTTTCTATATATAATGTCCATAGGTGTGTGGATTTATCTCTGGGCTTTCTATTTAGTTCCATTGATCTATATTTCTGTCTTTGTGCCAGTACCATGCTGTCTTGATGACTGTGGCTTTGTAGTAGAGCCTTAAGTCAGGCAGGTTGATTCCTCCAGTTCCATTCTTCTTTCTCAAGATTGCTTTGGCTATTTGAGATTTTTTGTATTTCCATACAAATTGTGAAATTATTTATTCTAGCTTTGTGAAAAATACTGCTGGTAGCTTGATAGGGATTGCATTGAATCTGTAGATTGCTTTGGGCAGTATACTCATTTTCACTATATTGATTCTTTCGATCCATGAACATAGTATATTTCTCCATCTATTAGTGTCCTCTTTGATTTCTTTCACCAGTGTTTTATAGTTTTCTATATATAGGTCTTTAGTTTCTTTAGGTAGATATATTCCTAAGTATTTTATTCTTTTTGTTGCAATGGTGAATGGAATTGTTTCCTTAATTTCTTTTTCTATTTTCTCATTGTTAGTGTATAGGAATGCAAGAGATTTCTGTGTGTTGATTTTATATCCTGCAACTTTACTATATTCATTGATTAGCTCTAGTAATTTTCTGGTGGAGTCTTTCTCCATCAGTTTTGAATGAGATCCTTGCCAGGTAGAGTAATTGTCATTGTAGATTTTCCCCTTTCAGTACTTTAAATAAATCCTGCAATTCCCTTCTGGCCTGCAGAGTTTCTGTTGAAAGATCAGATGTTAAACTGTATGGAGTTTCCCTTGTATGTTACTTGTTGCTTTTCCCTTGCTGCTTTTAATATTATTCCTTTGTGGTTAATCTTTGCTAGTTTGATTAGTATGTATCTTGATGTGTTTCTCTGTTGGTTTATCCTGTATGGAACTCTTTGCACCTCTTGGGCTTCATTGACTATTTCTTTTTCCATGTTGGGGAAGTTTCCAACTATCAGTTCAGTTCAGGCGCTCAGTCATGTCCAAATTTTCACAACCTCGTGAACTGCAGCATACCAGGTCTCCCTGTCCATCACCAACTTCGGGAGTTCACCCAAACCCATGTCCACTGAGTCAGTGATGCCATCCAACCATCTCATCCTCTGTCATCAACTTCTCCTCCTGGCCTCAATCTTTCCCAACTTCAAGGTCTTTTCAAATGAGTCAGCTCTTTGCATCAGGTGGCCAAAGTATTGGAGTTTCAGCTTCAAAATCAGTCCTACCAATGAACAACCAGGACTGATCTCCTTTAGGATGGACTGGTTGGATCTCCTTGCAGTCCAAAGGACTCTCAAGAGTCTTTTCCAACACCACAGTTTAAAAGCGTCAATTCTTCGGCACTCAGCTTTCTTTATAGTCCAACTCTCACATCCATACATGACCACTGGAAAAACCATGGCCTTGACTAGACGGACCTTTTGGACAAAGTAATGCTTCTGCTTTTTAATATGCTGTCTAGGTTGGACATAACCTTCCTTCCAAGGAGTAAGAGTCTTTTAATTTCATGGCTGCAATCACCATCTGCAGTGATTTTGGAGCCCCCCAAAATAAAGTCTGACACCGTTTTCCCACCTATTTGCCATGAAGTGATGGGACTGGATGCCATGATCTTCGTTTTCTGAATGTTGAGCTTTAAGCCAACTTTTTCACTCTCTTCTTTCACTTTCATCAAGAGGCTCTTTAGTTCCTCTTCACTTTCTCCCATAAGGGTGGTGTCATCTGCATATCTGAGGTTATTGATATTTCTCCCAGCAATCTTGATTCCAGCTTGTGCTTCCTCCAGCCCAGCATTTCTCATGATGTACTCTGCATATAAGCTAAATAAGCAGGGTGACAATATACAGCCTTGACGTACTCCTTTTCCTATTTGAAACCAGTCTGTTGTTCCATGTCCAGTTCTAACTGTTGCTTTCTGATCTGCATACAGGTTTCTCAAGAGGCAGGTCAGGTGGTCTGGTATTCCCATCTCTTTCAGAATTTTCCACAGTTTATTGTGATCCACACAGTCAAAGGCTTTGGCATAGTCAATAAAGCAGAAATAGATGTTTTTCTGGAACTCTCTTGCTTTTTCCATGATCCAGTTAATGTTGGCAATTTGATTTCTGGTTCCTCTGCCTTTTCTAAAACCAGCTTGAACATCTGGAAGTTCACATCTTCAAAAATTTTCTCATGTCCATTCCTTTTCTCTTCTTCTCCTGGGACCCCTATAATTCGAATGTTGGTGCATTTAATATTGTCCCAGAGGTGTCTGAGACTATCCTCAGTTCTTTTCATTCTTTTTACTTTATTCTGCTCTTCAGAAGTTATTTCCACCATTTTATCTTTCAGCTCACTGTTCTTCTACTTCAGATATTCTGCTATTGATTCCTTCTAGAGCATTTAAAATTTCAGTAATTGTGTTTGTTTGTCTTTGTATGTTTATTCTTTAATTCCTCTACGTCTTTGTTAATTGATTCTTGCATTTTCCCCATTCTACTTTCAAGGTTTTTGATCATCTTTATTATCATTATTCTGAATACTTTTTCAGGCAGTTTGCCTATTTCTTCTTTATTTACTTGGACGTGTGTATTTCTAGTTTGTTCCTTCATTTGTGCAGTATTTCTGTGCCTTTTCTTTTCTTTCTTTCTTTTTTTTTTTAACTTATCGTGTTTGAGGTCTCTCTTTCCCTGGCTATAAGGTTGAATTCTTTTTTCGTTTTGGTTTCAGCCCTTGTAAGATTGGTGTAGTGGTTTGTGTAAGCTTCCTGTAGGCTGAGATTTGTACTCAGTTTTTTTTCTTCCTGTGATGGGCAAGGCTGAGTGAGGTGATAATCCTCTCTGCCAATGACTGGGTTTGTATTTTTGTCTTGTTTGTAGTTTGGATGATGTGGCCAGCACAGGGTACTACTGGCAGTTGGGTAATTCAGGGTCTTCTATTTAAGTGGTTTCCTTTGTGGGAGTTCTCACTATTTGATACTCTCTATGTTTAGGAGTTCTCTGGTAGTTTGTATCTTGGAGTCAGCACTCCCATTCCAAAGGCTCAAGACTTAATCTCTGGCCAGAAATGGAGATTCCACAGGTGGTTTGTTATGGCATTAAATGGGATTAAAATGAATACCCAAAAATGAGAAATAAAAGATAAATCCCAGACAAATGGCTGTTACAAAATCAGGCAAATAATAATTAAATAATGGAATACACACACACACACACACACACATATATATATATACACCCATAAGCAAAATCAAAACAGTCAACAAAAATAAAGTACAATAGATTGACCCAGGACACAAAGGAAACAAAAAATGATCCAAAATGTTAAGACCAAAAATGTTAAGAACAAAACTAACTAAAGCACAAACTGGAAAACAAAAGTAAGGTGCCAACTGGGGAAGAAAGCAGTGAAAACAAAACTTAAAAATATGGTGAGAAAAAGAAAGAAAGAAAATAAAGAAAAGAAATGCAAAGCTAAATAGAGGTAGATAAAGAAGACTTATATATATAAAAGTTTAAGCAAGGGGAAAAGAACATTAGAAAAGCAAGCAAAGTAACAAATGTAGAAAAAGTAATAATAGGTCTAAAAAATTAAAAATTAGGAAAAAAAAAGAAGAAGGAAAAAGAAACAGGAAACTCCACAGAACTGCAAAAGGCCAACATAGAGGCATAGGTTTTTAACAGTGATAAAAAGTGTGATTTAAAAAAAAAAAACCTCAAAAGCTTAATTAGATTTCACAGTGCTAATAAAATTGACAACTACAACAGAGAAGGAACAAAAAAAAAAGAAAAAAAAAATCCAAAGGAACTACGGAACAAGTCAGAACTTAGGAATAATAAAAGTTTTTCTTGAGTCACTGCTGTCAGAGTCCTTTCCCTCGCTGGGAGTCACAGTCCACCTCACCCCCCTAGGATGCCCTCTAACACTGTGCTGGTCTCTGGACCTGCTTTAGGGGCAGCTCAGAGTCTAATCTGGTCCTACTCCTGTGTGTTCTTGCCTCCAATGTCCACAGCTATCAGAACTAGTGCATATTCTTTTGTGGGAGCTCTCAATGTCCTTTTATACACTCCATAGACACAGAATCTGCCTAGTTGATCATGTGGATTTAATCTGTGGCTTGTATAGCTGGTGGGAAGGTTTTGAGTCTTCTTCCTTAGCCACACTGCCCCTGGGTTTCAACTGTGGTTGTATTTCCACTTCTGCATGTGGGGCATCCACTGGGGTTTGCTCCTGCGGCTGCCCTGGAGGACTTGGGTTTGCCCCTGTGAGGGCCAGGTGTGGAGGTGGTGCAGCTGCTTGGGTCACAGGAGCTCTGGCAGCACCAGGTACTCAGGGAGTTGGCGGCTAGGGCAGCAGGAAATGTAGCGCTCTAGAAGGGTACGGCAACCAGTATGGGCCAATACGCTCCAGTTTCTTGTGTGGAGAACTGCTTTCCGTGACAGAGGAGCCTGGCAAGCCACAGTCCACAGGGTTGCAAACAGTTGGACACAGCAGAGGCAACCCTATGTCTGGGGTGTTTCTAAGATGCAAGACTTTTCCCTGTGGCAGCTCCACCCCAGTGAGGGTTCAGCATGAAGGAGACACAGCTGCTTGGGTCATGCGGACCCTGATGGTGTCAAGGGTGCAGGGACATGGACTACTTCTGCCACAGAAGTTATGGCCCTCTCAGTCTTTTTTTTCAGCCTCTGGTGGCTGGTGATCAGAAAGCCTGTTTGACCAGTCTTTTCCATAGCTCCGCCCATTCAGGCACTTAGAGGGCTCCCTTGCCTGGGGTCCTTCTCTGTTGTTCTGCTTGTCAGGCACATAGAGGGGCTTCGCTGGCTGGGGTCCTACTCTGTAGATCGGTGCTTCAGGCACTTAAAGGGGCATCTGGGTGGGGTCCTGCTCTGTAGTTCAGTGCATTAGGCGATTGATGGGCCAGCCTCTTTATTTGTTCAGCTATTGCTGTCATGTCTGGGGAGAGAGGCTATGGTTCTGTCTCCACCCGCTACGTGTGACTCAGCAGCATTGCCTTGCTTCTGTGGCTGCCTGCCATTCCTCCACCAGCATTTCCCACCACAGTCTCCTCCCTCACCTCCCCTTGATCCATCTCTCTGCAGTCAACGGCAGCCCTCGCCCTGGGCCCACTCTACACTCCCTAAACTCCAGCTCCCAGGTGCCGCACCTTCCAGGGGACCAGCGTTCCTGTCCGAGGTATGTATGGCTGCGGCAAGGACCGTCTGATTCTCATCCCATCGAGGCTTCCCCAGATCAGCTGTTTCACTTAAATGTTTCTCCTCTGATCCAGACAATTGCCCTGATGTGGGGATTGGACCCCTGCTTCAGTTCCCCCTCCTGCTGAGGGCAGGTCCAGGCCTACTAACACTCCTGTTTTTCCCCCTAGTTCCTTCATCCTACCGAGTTTTGCATGGTTCTATATATTCTTTTCTGGTGGTCAGGTTCTCCTGTCAGTTGGTGTTCTGCAAGCACTTCTGTGTCTGAAGATGTATTCCTGATGTATCCATGGAGAGATATGTACTCCGTGTTCAAACTGCACCATCTTGTTCCTCCATTAGGAATATTTTATGGCTCAGTGAGCATACATACGCATATGAAATGTGATATTTTATTTGGGGGGAGTTTTATTATCAGTAGTACAGAACATGCCTATATTTCAATTTTAAATTCAAATTTCATTTAAAATAATTCACTATCAATTTGACAAGAAAATGGCATGATTATCATTACATTGGCATGTTTTGTCTTATGCATTTTTTTTACTGTTTTACTATTTTATTTTTTAAAATATGAATTTATTTATTTTTCTGAAAATAAAACAAAACAGAAAAGGCAGTCATGAGGGAGATGACTGACAAATAAGCCCCAAGCACACAGGCTGCAGAGGCAGTGGTTATTACAGAGACAGGATGCAGCCTGCAGCAGGAGAACAGGAGTTGTGGGTGGTGGAGCTGGAGGGTGGGGGTGGTTTGAGGAGTTCGGGGACAGCGATGGAAGCTTCTGGAAAGTCCCCAGGCAGCATCGAGTGGTCCTGACCGCCGCCTCCAGGGGCAGGAGGAGTCTCTCAGAGGATACTCTGCAGCAGGCAGGCAGCCACGGAAGCAAGGCAATATTGCTGAGTCACACGTAGCGGGTGGAGCCAGGACCATAGCCTCTCTCCCCAGACATGACAGCATTCAGGACTCTCTCAGAGGAAGGAGATGGATGAGCAGGAAATGCCGTGTGTGCATACGTGTGCACACGTGTGTGCACACACACGTGTGTGCGCATGCACACGTGTGCACACATGTGTATGTGCCTGTGTGCTGTGTGCGTGCATGCATGTGTATATGTGTGTGTGCCTGTGTGTGCATGTGTGCATGTGCATGTGCACGTGTGTATGTGTGTGCACATGTGTGTCTGTGTGTCCGTGTGTGTGTGTGCACGTGCGTGTGCATAAGAAGCAGATCTGCTTGTGTACAATTGTAAATCAGCATTAGAAACACCCTATCTTACAGGATAGAGGACTGCCAGGACCGTCACCCATGAAACAGCTGAAGTAACACTGAGTGCACGTCGGGCGCGCTGGCCAGTTCAGCAGCTCAGTATTCTCCTTTTTAAAAAATCACCTCCTCCTCCTCCAGCCAGTTCTTAACTGCTGATGTTTTCCAAGTATCATCATCCATTGTCTCCATACACATTTATTTTTTTTATTTTTTTAAATTTATTTATTTTAATTGGAGGCTAATTACTTTACAATATCATATTAGTTTTGCCATACATCAGCATAAATGATCAATTGATTTTTATAGCAATTTGAAGTTTATATAAAATATTGAGAAGAGAGTAACAGAGTTCCCATGTACCACCTCCATCTCCCCTCACCTCTCCTGTGAATATCTTGCATGACGGTGTTACGTTTGTTATAATTTATTGGTCATGACTGATACATTATTAATTACACTGGGTTCTCTCTTGTGTTATACATCCTATGGGTCTGGACAAATGTATTTAATGTAACAACAGGACATGCATCCACCATTTCTGCAGCACACAGATGGTTTCACAGCCCTGAAAACTCCGGGGACTCCTCCTCCTCACCTCACTTGCCCTCTCACTGAGGGGACCCCTGGCAACCACTTATCTCTACGCTGTGTCTACAGTTTTGATTTTTCCAGAAGGTCGTATGGCTGCGATCACACAGTATTTATTTTTTGTACACTAGGCAGGATGTACTGAAGCTTCTCTGGGTCTTTTCATTGACAGCTCTTCTACTTTAGCCCACTGTATGGATGGACCACATTTTGTTTGTCTATTCACTTACTAAAGGACAAGTGGGTTACTTCCAAGTTTGGGCAATTACGAATAAAGCTCTGTAAACACCCTTGTGCAGCTTTTTGTGTGCACATAAGTTCTCAACTTCTTTGGGTAAATACCAAAGAGCATGACTGCTGAATGGTCTGGCCAGAGTACACTTAGTTTTGTAAGAAACACCCACGAGGATGTGCACAGTGATGGGAGCACTCTCTGTCTGCCCCAGTGATGAACGCACGCTCCCGCTGCTCTACCTCCTCGTCCGCATTCACTGCCGTCGGCCTGGGTGCCAGCCGTCCTGACAGGTGTGCTGTTTAAATCACACACCGTGTTTTACTCCCCCAGCGTCACCAGCCTACACATCAACAACGTCTGCGTATCCTGGGCAGGTAGGTCCTTCCAGCCACATCTGGGACATCCAGGGCCCTCGAGGACCTCATGCTGAAGATTTCCTAACCTTACCTTGTTCGTTTACCTGGTTCTGATCCCGATGACTCCCTGTCCCATAGGACATGGCAGTTCAGACGGCATTTTCACAGGACTCTCCCTCCCAGCACCTTCCCTCTTCCTTGCGTTGGTTTGACCACCAGCAAGTCACACATTCACAACAGACAGTATCATGCAGTGTGAACAGGCCATGGATTTGCAACCACCAGAACTGAGTCCAGGGCTGGCTCAGCATTTTCCAGCTCTGTGACCTTAGTCAGGAAACTGGAGTTCTTACCTTCCTCAGGTGTGAATTCACTAGTCTAGCAATTCTATGCTACTTTGGAGGAGCAATTAAGATATTGCAGAATATATTAATCTCTAAATTATCTAAATTAAGATAATGCAGAATATTTTAATTAGGGAATACCCTGGGGTTAAAAATCTTCCTCCCAACATGCAGGGGTTGCGGGTTTGATCCCTGGTCAGGGAACTAAGTCCCATGTGCTGCGGGGCAACTTAGCTGGTGCACTGCAACTAGAGAGCCCACACCACCATGGAAGATCCCGCATGACGCAGCAAAGATCCCTGCTGGCACTGAAAGCCTGCTGATTCACTCTGAGCCGCTTCCTCTCCCACCACGACCCCTCCCGTCATCCTGGGATCACCTCCCACTGACCGTTCTGCCAGCCTGTCATCTGGCTGAAGCCTCTCACAGCTTCCTCCCCTCCTCTCGGATCTTTTCAGGACCATCCTTCTCCAGAAGAAGTCTGAGGGTACTCTTTCAGGCTTAAATGCTTTCCATGAAATTAAATCAAGTCCACATGTTCTAAAATGCAAACAAAGACCTCGTATGTGAGGAAGCCCCAGCGGCTTGAGGAGCCTGTGTCCACTCTGCTGTGCAAGCCTCACACCCAGCACGTCACACCTGTGACTTTGTCTAGTGAAGCCATGTATGTGCGTTGGCTGCACCGTTCCTCATGGACCTGCCCAGAGGCCAGCTGAATCCGCATTCACTGCCGTCGGCCTGGGTGCCAGCCGTCCTGACAGGTGTGCTGTTTAAATCACACACCGTGTTTTACTCCCCCAGCGTCACCAGCCTACACATCAACAACGTCTGCGTATCCTGGGCAGGTAGGTCCTTCCAGCCACATCTGGGACATCCAGGGCCCTCGAGGACCTCATGCTGAAGATTTCCTAACCTTACCTTGTTCGTTTACCTGGTTCTGATCCCGATGACTCCCTGTCCCATAGGACATGGCAGTTCAGACGGCATTTTCACAGGACTCTCCCTCCCAGCACCTTCCCTCTTCCTTGCGTTGGTTTGACCACCAGCAAGTCACACATTCACAACAGACAGTATCATGCAGTGTGAACAGGCCATGGATTTGCAACCACCAGAACTGAGTCCAGGGCTGGCTCAGCATTTTCCAGCTCTGTGACCTTAGTCAGGAAACTGGAGTTCTTACCTTCCTCAGGTGTGAATTCACTAGTCTAGCAATTCTATGCTACTTTGGAGGAGCAATTAAGATATTGCAGAATATATTAATCTCTAAATTATCTAAATTAAGATAATGCAGAATATTTTAATTAGGGAATACCCTTGGGTTAAAAATCTTCCTCCCAACATGCAGGGGTTGCGGGTTTGATCCCTGGTCAGGGAACTAAGTCCCATGTGCTGCGGGGCAACTTAGCTGGTGCACTGCAACTAGAGAGCCCACACCACCATGGAAGATCCCGCATGACGCAGCAAAGATCCCTGCTGGCACTGAAAGCCTGCTGATTCACTCTGAGCAGCTTCCTCTCCCACCACGACCCCTCCCGTCATCCTGGGATCACCTCCCACTGACCGTTCTGCCAGCCTGTCATCTGGCTGAAGCTTCTCACAGCTTCCTCCCCTCCTCTCGGATCTTTTCAGGACCATCCTTCTCCAGAAGAAGTCTGAGGGTACTCTTTCAGGCTTAAATGCTTTCCATGAAATTAAATCAAGTCCACATGTTCTAAAATGCAAACAAAGACCTCGTATGTGAGGAAGCCCCAGCGGCTTGAGGAGCCTGTGTCCACTCTGCTGTGCAAGCCTCACACCCAGCACGTCACACCTGTGACTTTGTCTAGTGAAGCCATGTATGTGCGTTGGCTGCACCGTTCCTCATGGACCTGCCCAGAGGCCAGCTGAGGTTTGTCTGAAACACTCAGCATTTCCAGTGTACAGCACAGTGCTGTCAGCCCTGTCACAGGCTGTTGGTCAGATCTCCAGAACCCACTCATCTCCCGTCTCCAGAACCTGAGGGTCTGCACCCTTGGACCAACATCCTGGATTTCCATCTCCCTACCCACCCCCCATGACCACTACTCTGCTCTCTGTTCACATGAGTTTGATCATTTTAAATTGACTGTGGTGATTACTTCATAATGTATTCATATATCAAAGCATCAAGTTGCATACTTTGAATATATCCAATTTTTATTTGTCGATTATACTTCAACTAAGCAGGAAAACAGCCAACCGTTTGTTCAGATTTCCTATCCCTGCTTCCCCAGCTCCCCTGCCCCTTTGTCTCCTAAGCACTGTTTGCTTGCTTTTCCCCCGCGTGCTCAGGACAGGAGCCCCAGGGCCCTGGCAAAGGGACAGAACATAGCTTCTGGCCCTGATTGACTGATGACCTGACCCACACTGACTGTGACCACGTGAAGTACCAGTGACATCAGATGCTCCACATTTCAGTGGAGAGACAGTTTGGAAGCTGTCTTCTACATTTAGAGCACTGTAAAATGTGATTCTGAATTCTAGATTCTAGATACCGTCAGTTGCAATTTGGCTACCGTGAAGACTGAACAGAATAAAGTGAAGTTGCTCAGTCGTGTCCAACTCTTTGCGACCCCATGGCTCCTCAGTCCATGGGATTTTCCAGGCAAGAGTACTGGAGTGGGTTGCCATTTCCTTCTCCAGAATAGGCACTGAGACATAACAGGGAGCCTGGGACAAGGGAATGTGTGTCTGAGAATCTTGGATTTTCACGTTCCTCTATTTTCCACAGACTGTCTGTACTAATCTCAGCTGGTTTCCAGCTGTTCTGAGAGATTTAGAATCTCCCGCTGAAGGGCACTTGATCTGAAGTCCAGCAGGCACACCAGGCCCTTCGCTTATTTCTCCTGGAGCTCCTGGGGGGACCAACCCCCAACCCTGGCACCCTTCCCTCCCTCCTGTCACTGCTTCGGTTACTCAGCTACTCAAGACCAACCCCCAACCACAGAGAGTGAAGTGGATCTTTAAAAATATTTGAGTAGCTGGCTGATCTACTTATGGCCTGATTTGAATAAATGGGGTTTATTTTCTAGAGAACCTGTTTCATGTGATTCTTCCTAAACTAGAGGAGAGGACTACGCAAAATGACTCATGGTCTTTTCCTATTTTCTTCTCTTTTTATGAAGTAAAATTTAATATTTTAAGAAGCCTGCCTTGAAATATTCATACAAAGTAACAAAGTAACGCAAATTTCCATATAAAGCAGAAAAATCAAATTCAATCCAAGAGGCTTTTTGTAATACTGCACTTTCTAAGTCAACGTTTGCCAAGAAACCTATTCAATTTTTTTTTTTTTAAACTAAACCTCATTTATTTCAGGAGCAGATTCTATTTGAATCAGCCATCATTCTTATTTCACAATAAGCAATGGAATTTGTGAGGTGTTGGGGCGGTGACCTGGTTTACCAATACTGCATTTATTGTCAGCTTTAGCTCTGGCTCTGACACTTAATAAACAACAAAGCTGTGCTGTGAAAGAAGCCTTGGTTGCAGATGCTACTTATGGACCAGCTGAGTCAAGGTGTGGTGCTAATTTCCTGTGTACACCTCGGGCAGCGCAGGGCCTGGATGCCCCGGCAGAATCGAGGTGCTAGTGACAGTGGCTGGCAGAGCCTGAATGAGCCCTTGTCAACCTCCCCGCCTGCTTCTCCCTGTGACCCTGTCGCTGAACATCACACACGAGGTGCTGGGACACACACCCTGTTACAGCCCGAGCGTCAGACACACTGACCTTTACTTTTGAGGAAGTCGATGGAATCAGCCTTCTGGGGAGGACCTAACAATCGCTCACCGTTACTTACTTAGAGGAGGACACAGAAATGCCATCTTACTCGGTGTATTATAGCAAAGGTTTCTTTGGGATTCTACATTCAAAAAATTTTAAAGCAAATTGTAGTCTGAATGCAAGTGAAATGGAGTCTCTGTGCTTTGTTCAGGGCATTGTGACCGCCCACAGGTCTGAAACCCACCGGGACTTCGTCCTGTGAACAGCACCGGGGTCTCAGGGCCCCACGGCCCCAGCGTCCAGCGCTCTTCTCACCAAGAGAATATGAGGTTTGTTAATCAGACTTATTGCTCAATTCCCCCTTAAATAAGTGGATTCTCAAAAGTCAAGTATGGTTCTTCTTTGTCCCTTCAGTCAGTATTATTTTGTTCCTTCCTCTCCTAAGCTCTCAGTTTATTATTAAATCTTTCAAACTGACACTTGGAAAGTGACGTCTGTCCTCCAATAACTCATGCTGACCCCGCAGACGCTGCCGCTAAGCCTCTGGCTGCTGTGGTGAAGGCGCACCGCTCTCACATTATGTGCTATGTAATCTTGATAGTAACATGATGGGTCCTGGTAAATAAATCACTTAATACTCAGATTTAATTCCAAATTCTCTTCTGGTTGGAGTGACAAAAACTTCACTTCTGATATATAGGTCTATTTCTGCCTGAAGAATAGCTCTGTTTATTGGCTACCAGTGACCAATGATCCAAACTCAGTCTTAGAACAGATACGGTAGGACAGCACAATTAGCCCTTCCTTCAAAAATTTAGCCCAGATATTATATCACATATGAAATCAGATAGGCTTCCTAAGTACTTAAAACACGCAGTGCCATTTATAGAAAGAAACAGGAGAACACGATTTTCTGAAACACTACTCCATTGTCAGTTGCTTCTCCCAAGCTCCTGTATTTAAAAGACCTCATTTAACATGTAATTACTGTGCTTTTCTCACATGAGAGAAAATACGTTTTTATGTAGACAACTTCCATCAAGTAGCAACTAGAACAAAAGCAGAGAGTATGCGACCAAGGCTATAGCTCAAGTTGTCCCAGACATCTAGTTTCAGAAAAGACAACCACGGTGAGCAAGGGCTCAAACAGCCAGAGAACATCAGAACACACATAACCTGCCAGCACCGGCCCCGCACGGGCCACTTGTGGGAAGGCGGGGTCTCGCGCCTGAACGTGCACGCCGCCTGTGAACTGAGATCCGGTATCCCGCTGCCAAGGGCCAAGGCTCCCTGCCTCCAGCCAGCATCCAGCTTGTCTGCCCAAGCTGGCACCACCTCTCTAGGCACCTTTGCAACACGCCGCTGACACAAACTCTTTCTGGGGACCGTCGGGACTTGCTCTGGCACCTTCTGTCTTAAACGTGGAGCATCACTCTGCTCTGCAGCCGAAATAAAGTGCCCAGACGGAGACTTAAGCAACAGAAGCTCACTTCTCAGGGCTCTGGAGTATGGAAGTCCAGGACGAGAGTGCCAGTGTGGTCGCTGCCCGGCGAGGCTCAGGGAGGGCCCTGGTCTCTGCCTCTTCTCATTAGGGCACCACCCTCCTTCCCGGGGCTCCATCCTCATGACCTCATGCCCCTAAACCGTCACCTCCCAGAGGCCCCTCCCCCTGGTACCATCACCTGGGGTTTGAGGGACAGGCGCTGAGAGTACATGGCGTTCCTCTCCGTGTGTCAAGGTCCCTGCGCCTCCCTGGGTAGCACAGTCTCCCTCCTCACCATGCGTTATCCAACTGCTGTGTCCAGAGCTTCTGATTCTTGTCATTGCTGTACCGGTACGACACTTCAACAGAGCACATTTCTTTCTGCAACATAAAATACGTACAATTTTCTATAAAAGAAATATTAACTCATATTTGCACTAAAAGTAATTTTGAGTGCTCCATTAAATAAAATTTCTGAGTAGATGATGTTCTTGGCTATAATTTTCCTAGATAGCTTGACTTTCCAAGGATACTACATAACATTCCTTCAGTCAGAGTTAAGTATCCTATCCACATATATAACTCAGACACAGAGGGATAAAAAACATGTCCCTAACGGATGATGATTTAGAAATTAGTATTAAATGGTTTAGAAGAGCAGAATGTTTTCTCTTTGTTGCAATTAACCATAAAATTAGCAAAGTTATTCTTATAGATGTCTCTTTGTAGACAACTTTTCCCCAGCTTTATTGAGATATAATTGATCAGCAAAACTGCACATATTTAAGGTGTATAGCATGACAATTTGATATACATAGATAATGTGAGATTATTGCCACAGTCAAGCCAATAAACACTCTCACTTCACCAATGTTATGATTTTTTTTTTAATGAAAACATTTAAGATCTACTCTTGGCAAATTTTAAGTACATGATACAGTATTGTTAACAAAGTCATAAAATCCATAAGGAAGAATAAAGACAGCTCATCTACTGAGAAAATTGTTTTTGGAAGATCTGTTTTATAATCCGTTCTTGCTTTTGACTGTTTTGCTTGCAAAAGGTCAGCAGTGTTTCACTGTGATCTCTTCTGGGACTGCTACACCCCAGACCAGCCAAGCTCACATCATGTGGCTAGGAGCCTTGCCCTCCTCCTGGGAAGGAGGGGTTATCAGCCCTCCTGGGGTCTGGCCTCCCTCTGTGAAGCAGGGAGCTGAGAAGGTGAACGTGAGAACCAGCAATGTCATCGTCCTGAAGCTGGGATGGAGTTTGGGTATTGACATCTGTTGTAAAATGTGACATGCCTGGCACGTGCTCCATTGTGGAGCATTTGTAAAAGGCTGTACATCCTAGTACGTGAGTTAAGAGCCATCTCTGTGAGGCAGGAGTAGTTTCCCAGTGAATGCCAGGTGGTTAAGAAGGATCACACTTGAAATCATTAGCATAGATTTAGAATCTTGTGTTCCTCGTGTATCGGAGGTCAGCATTAAGGTTCGGGGCACACACCTCCAGCAGGGCCATGTGATCACCCTCCTCCCTGAGCAGGACGGCCTCCCCTGATGCCTGGAGGTGTGATCACTCGCTGCACCAGCCTTGCACTCCCCCATCAGCACTGCATCCTCAGCAGTGCGAGCCAGGGGATGGGCTCTCTCCTTGGCGAAGTCCAAGTAGAGGAAGGACCCAGGGTGAGTCAAGCCCAGCTCAAGATGCTGGTTGCCTGGGAGAGGCCTCAACCAAAGCAGGTGCTTGGGGTCCCCGAGCTGGGAGGTGTCCTTAGAGTGGTGGCTCTTGGACTCACAGCATAGGCGAGTCACCTGGAAGTTTGTGTCCCAGATTCCAGGCACCCCCTTGGGCTGCTGATCCTACAGATCCAGAGCAGGGCTACCCTTAAGCTCTCTCCATGAGCCACTATCCCCTCCTGTTAAGGTCACAAGATCTTCTGGAGACAGAATCTGGAGCCATGGCTGTGTTGTTTCCCACCTGATGGGGAAGACCTTATTCTAGACACATCACATGCCCTAAAATCATATTTAAAGTAAAATCAGTAACCAACAACTGAGCTGGGCCACTGAGCTGTCCAGGGACATCTAATAGGGCCTCACGGGGTGGCTGAGGTCAACCCTGACCTACTTTCACTCTGGACCCTGTTGGCTTATTGTCCTCACATGCCTACAGCCCAGTGATTGTGTGAGATCCACGGAACCAGAAAGTAGAGTAACTTGCTAGTCTCAGCCTGGTTTTACTATGAAGGTGAAGGTGAAGGTGAAGGTGAAGGTGAAGTCGCTCAGTCGTGTCCGACTCTTTGTGACCCCGTGGACTGTAACCTACTAGGCTTCTCCATCCATGGGATTCTCCAGGCAAGAATACTGGAGTGGATTGCCATTTCCTTCTCCAGGGCATCTTCCCGACCCAGGGATCGAACCCAGGTCTCCCGTGTTGGAGGCAGACGCTTTAACCTCTGAGCCACCAGGGAAGCCCCCGGTTTTACTATGAGGCTTGACTAACCAGGCAGCTCCCATCTAGATTTCCAGAGTCCCAGCAGGACTGAGCTGGTGGGACCCTTGTCATCCCTGCTCACACATCTCAGCTTCCCAAAGGAAGAGGGACAGCTCCTTAATTTGTAAAGGGAAGGGAAAGTCGCTCAGTCGTGTCCGACTCTTTGCGACCCCATGGACTGTAGCCTACCAGGCTTCTCAGTCCATGGGATTTTCCAGGCAAGAGTACTGGAGTGGGGTGCCATTTCCTTCTCCAGGGGATCTTCCCAACCCAGGGAATTTGTAAAAGGCAAACTGATTTCCATTTCTTTGCTGTATTGTGCATTGTTTCACATGTTGTTTTATTTTTTCAGTGGAGATTAAACTACATGGAGGTGTACCCATGTTTGCTAACAGAAAAATACAAGTGTTGCTTTTGTAGTTTTGTATTCACACACACACACAATGTGTATACCAGTGGACTCATCTTTTACTTAATCTTCCTCCTGTTCCCTTCCACGTCTGCATTTTTCGGAATTTGCTTCTGTGCTCTTTTCTCTGCTTCAACCTAGCCAGACATTTCTTTCAATGTTTGGTGCCCTACCCTTGCCTCTATTAGACAGAAAACACATTTGAATAGGAAATTTAGGATTAAGAAACCCTCCGTGTAGCTCGGGAGTGTTCAGAAATGCATGCATGCAAAGTCCTGAGTGGAGCAATCTCGCCTCCTGAGCTTCTCAGTGCAGAGCTCTTGTGCTGACTCAGAATGGCACACGTGGGACCGCAGAACCTGTGCAGAAGCTAAACTGTGTCGATGTGCTTTCCCGTCAACACAGGGCACTAACTGGTTTCTGGAGGAAAAGTAAACTTAATAAATCTAGTAATTAATCGTGATCATGTGGGTGATTATGTGTGTGTACCTGTGAGAAACACAGACATACAAACAACTAGCTGAAAAGCGTGGAGATATAACAAGTGCCATTTAAATGGATGCCCTTCTTGGTTAATTTCAATATGAAAAGGAGGTCCATCATTTTGAAAACGTCAAAGGAAGAAGAAATCCAATTGTAAATTTCATTTGTTTTATTTTGTCTTCTCAGTTTTATTGAGACATACAAAAAACTACACATATGCAATGTATACATTCTGATGAGTTTGGAAATACACAAACACTTGTAATACCAGAGAGCACCACAGTCAAGATGCTACCCAATACCCAGCACCTCCAAAGATCTCTCATGTTCCCGTGGTTGCCGTGTTTGTTGTTGGGGGCTTTATTTTTAACATTGAGATCCATCCTGTCTTAGTTTCTTGTGCAGTTCACCGCACTGTTCCCCACAGGTGCTGTGGGTTTGCAGAGACCCAGACCTCACTCTTTGTAGGCATCAGTAACTGCACATCTGTTGGACCACAGTCAGTTTAGAGAAAGAGAGGGTGACTTTTTGAGGCAGTTGAGAGCCTTTTATGTCATTAAGTGACAGACAAGTCTTTGCTTTTATTCAAAAGACAAATATTTTATGTTATCACTTACATCTGGAATCTAAAAAACAAAACAATTGAATGCATATAATAACACAGAAACATAGTCACAGAAATAGAGAACAAATTAGTGGTTACTAGTGAGGAGAAGGGAGGGGTGACAAGAAAGGGAGGGGGACTAGGAGACAAAGCTGCTATGTATAAATAAGCTGTAAGGATATATAAGTGCAGCATGGAGAATATAACCAATGTTTTATGATTACTTTAAACAGAGTATAATCTGTAAAAATTTTGAATCACTGTGTTGTACACCTGAAACAACTATAATATTGTAAATCAACTATACTTCAATGAAAAATGTCAAATTTACTTTTTCATAAAATAGACTAAATGTGAGCGCTATCAACTCTCTCTCTCGAGGATGCTCTAACAGAACACCAGAGACTGGGTGGTTTAGGAACAATGGACATTACTTTCCCCCAGCTCCAGAGGCTGGGAGTCAAGGCGAAGGCCTGGAAAATTCACTGTCTGGTGAGGACCTTCCTGGATCACAGATGGCATCTTCTCATCTTCTCACTGTGTCCTCTTGTGGGAGAAGGGGCTCTGTGGGGCTTGTGGTCAGGGCACTAATCCCATCATGGGGGCCCCACCCTTGTGACTCTCACCTCCCAAAGGCCCCTTCTCCCACCTGATGCCATCACCTTGGGGGTTAGGATTCAAGGTATGCATTCTGAGGGGACACAGACATTTAATCTATAGCAACCACCTTTAGTGAGCAAAGGTTCCACATTTTGAGAATCAAACTATGATGTTAAAATTCTGGTAAAAGTGTAATATATAAATGGGAAACAAACAGCTGATTTCCTAAAGTTAACTTAGAAGTAAAGTATAATTTTCATATCAGCAGGCTTCCAAGCATTTATTTTGATTGTACTTAAAAATGTGAAAGAGCGCCTTCATTTTCTTCCATAAATATGAGTCTGTATGTGTAAATAATCCAGATGTAAGGAATAAAGACAATTTATGTAACTTCTTAATGAATTCTCATAAGCCTTTAATTAAGCACATAAATCATCCAAAGCATTTGAGTCTAATTGCTTCTGGAATTTGCTGCTGTGTCTGAGCTGCATTATTATTGATCTGAAAATAAAAGAACGTTTCCATGACTTTCTTACCTCTTAACTGATGCCATGTATTTCTTTTGTTTTTAAACCCGCCTGTTGCTGTTGACCAGGTGTGCGTTCTGCAGGATGGCCACCAGCAGAAAGACAGATCTCACACAGCCTGTGTGGGAGAGAAAAGCACTAAGTGGAGACAGGTATCCACCCTTCGTGTTATCATACTTCAGGGCTTTGTGGGTGACAGGGAAGAGTCAGTCCCCTCTCAAGAAGCTCACATGTCATCTGAAGAGCCAAGGACTAATATGACTGGAAAAGAAGACGTTTGTGCTATAAGGGAAAAGAGTGGGGGTAAGGTACCTTCCAGAATGCAGAGGGGGACACGGAGTTCTTGGAACAAAAAGCCGGGACTGACTTGTAGGAATGCCTGTGACTTGAACAGCCCCCCCAAACAGACAGACCGAATCTGAGTAGGAGTAAGGAAGGAACAGGCTTTCTGTGAGGTTTCCCAGGTTGGGCAGAGAACAATATGACCATGAGAAAGATGGTTCCTTCCTTCAACACTGCCGACATAGAGAGGTGTCTTACCTACACATGCACCTACAGGGATATTGACTTACAGGAAAATATGATTTTCCATAAGTTAGTGCTTCATAGCGGAGGCCATGTTGTCTCCTACAGGACATTTTGGAACTTGGTGGGCAAGTTGTGGTTTTTACACGATTGAATGGGAAACAAGCTGGGATGCAGGACAACCTACAAGGCAAGGGAAGCATTTAGCACTGAACACCTGGCCTGGATGCCTGAGTCCTCTGTATACGGGAAGCCTTCTTGGAACCCCCTGAGCCCAGAGCGTAGCTCCATTTTTTTTTTTTTCCCATATGAGATGGGTAAATTTCACCTGGTTTTAACATACAATGAATCCACCCTGTAATCTGAGAAAACATGTCACACTGTTTCATTGAGAACTTTAGCGCATGTTGATAATGTTTTGCGGAAGTCATGCCTCCAATTTGAACAAGGCTGTAGTATTTTATTTGTCAAAACCCATCCCTGTAGGCTGCATCACTGTCAATCCCTTTCCTGATGAGCCCACATAAGCTATAAACATCTGGTATTTTTGTCTTTTATTTTTAATGTAGACCACAGTGATCAGTTGGGTTTCCCTGGTGGCTCAGATGGTAAAGAATCTGCCTGCAATGTGGGAGACCTAGATTTGATCCCTGGGTTGGAAAGATCCCCTGGAGAAGGGAACGGCTACCCACTCCAGTATTCTGGCCTGGAGCATTACATGGACGAAGGAGCTTGGCAGGCTACAGGCCACGGGGTTGCAAAGAGTTGGACACGACTGAGCGACTTTCACTTTCAGTGATCAGTTACAAGGAAGATGCATATCAGTTCTGAGATAAATTGTCATTTTTTCTTTTCTTTTATATCTATGTTGTATTAAGGAGTTATACCGAGTTTACCTTTTTCTTTTAATTATATGTGTACATAGGTTGGAGAAGGAAATGGCAACCCACTCCAGTGTTCTTATCTGGAGAATCCCAGGGATGGGGGAGCCTGTGGGCTGCCGTCTATGGGGTCGCATAGTCAGACACGACTGAAGCAACTTAGCAGTAGCAGCAGTAGCAGAACATAGGTTAAATCATCAGTGAATTTCCATAGAGGATTAAAGAGAAGACTGGATGAAATATTTACTATAAAAAAGTTGCATGGGGTAGGGTAAATTGGAAAATCACTGAGATTGTTATCTGTTTATATGTATCTTAGAAATTAGAATTATAATTAGAATAACAATAATAATATTATATAAATTAGATATCCATATAAAATTATATATTATATAATATATGAATATTGAGTATTATATATTATATAATAACTATAATTATAATTAGGATTAGAATCTGAAATTAGAATTGTATATATCACATAAACATGTATATATATATATATAAAACCATTGATGAAATCACTTGTCACATTGTTTTAAAAACAGAGACCAAAACAAAACCATACGAGGTCCCAGCAGAGACTCCCATGGCCAGGAATCGGGGGTGGCTGCACATCCCCTCTGGAGGATGCCCCTCTTCTCCCCCTGCCCTATAGTGTCCCAGGACTTAGCATCTCTCACCCCCATCACAGTGACTGTAGGACCAGGAGGTGGGCTTCCAGCCTATTCTGAGGCCACAGCGCACAGCCTGCCTTGGGGTCTCTCTAAGCTCTGCCCCCTGACTGTGCTCCTCCTAAGTCAACAGTGGGTCTGCCCTCTGCTGACAAGTGGGGGTTCCCTCCCCTTTCCTCTGCTCCTTGGAGGCAGGCTGTCCTTTCTCCGTGGGGTGGGGGTTCCTTCTTGGGGCAGGAGGCTTTTGTTACTGGAGTTCATGTTCTTGCTTCCTTTCTTTCTCCCTTTCTATCCATCACTTATCATCTACCACCTACCTATTATCTCTTTTGCTATCCAGATGGTGGATACAGATTAGATCTATTTGTATTTATACCTATCTAGTTTCTATTTATACATCTATGTATGCATCCAGCTATTTAGTCATCTATGTATATAAGCATTTATTATAGATCTCTAATACATCTACCTAGATCTATATCCACCTATATTTATCTATATCTAGATTTATCTATTGCTTCCCAGGGGGTGCAGTGGTAAAGACTCTGCCTGCCAACGCAGGAAACACAGGAGACTCGTGTTTGATCCCTCGATCGGAAAAATCCCCTAGAGAAGGGAATGTCTACCCACTCCAGTATTCTTGCCTGGAAAATCCCATGGACAGAGAAGCCTTGTGGACTGCAGTCCATGGGGTCACAGAGAGATGGACAGGACTGAGCATGCGGTCATGCATGCAGATCTATCTATACCTAGAAAATACCCACTTACAGCTATCTAGTTAGATCTAGATTGATCATCTATTTTTCCATCACATTTAAAATATAATGTGTCTCTCTTGTTTCTATTTTTTTCCAATTTAAAGTTGTCCTTTTAAATAGAATAACCTTTTCCAAAAGTAACGATTCCTGATTTTATTTTACTGTTTTATATAAACATCTGTGAGATGTTACACAGATGCCTTTATACACAATTGGGCATTATTATTATAAGTCAAAGAAAGCAGTATTTTAAGTAGTAAAAGCACACAAATGCCTCTTTAATATTTTAATCATCCAGAATGGTGGAGTATTTTATTTCTAGAAATATGACCCCTGACTTTCTTCCTTGTTGCTGATGCATAATTAAAAAACAATTCACCTGCCGTGGTGAAAGTGGTGTTCTTCATTTTTTGATGTATGTGTAAAATGTACACTGGATTAAGAGGATTTAATATCAAATTTAATGTAGAATATCTCATAATATTTTTAGATTGAATACCCAAAGAAATAATATTTTGGACATATTAGTTAAAATAAGATATATTTTAAACTTCACCTTTACCTCTTTCTGTTTATATGGTTCGTATGTCTTCTAGGAGACACTGAGTTGCTGTTTGACGGTTTCTGTGGGTGACACTGCTCTGGGCTCTGTAGGTCGGCCTGACCACTGTTCCATTCTTTGTAACTCTGTGCATGATGGAAGGGCACTGGAGTTTTGAGCAGAGGAGTGACGTGGAGGCTTTATCTCTGGGATCGCTTCCTCTGGGGCGTGGGGAGGAACTCAGAAGCAGTCTTCGCAGAGTTGTGAGCAGGAGGCCAGCACAGTAGGTAAGCTGGGTGCACCAATGGGGGGCGGCTGCTAAGGTTCTGAGAATCCATCAGTGTGGGAGCATATGGGAGGTATTTGATGAAGGATTTAGCACTTCTAGGAAGCTTTACATTTTACATAATTACTCCCATATTTTTTATACTCTAATCTGAAGGGCAGCTATGGTGCCACTTCTAATGCTTTCTCACAAATCCCCAAGCTGTGGGGGCTCCTACCCTGAATATCATAAAAATATTCTGCAAACAGCAACGACCACTTGCCATCACGGCATCAGGCCACTCCTGCCTCAAGTCCTCTGCATCGGTGGTTATCCGGGCATTCTCTCTCATCACATGCCTTTCCCACTAGGTTCTGTGCATCACTGACTGGTCTACCAAGTGTGGTTTGCTCCCCGGAGACTTCTCAGCACTCCATTCTGGAACATACTCTTCTCTGCTGCTGCTGCTAAGTCACTTCAGTCATGTGCGATTCAGTGCGACCCTAGAGATGGGAGCCCACCAGGCTCTCCCGTCCCTGGGATTCTCCAGGCAAGAACACTGGAGTGGGTTGCCATTTCCTTCTCCAATGCATGAAAGTGAAAAGTGAAAGTGAAGTTGCTCAGTCATGTCTGACTCTTCCCGACCCCATGGACTGCAGCCTACCAGGCTCCTCCGTCCATGGGATTTTCCAGGCAAGAGTACTGGAGTGAGTTGCCATTGCCTTCTCTAATACTTTTCTCTAACTAACTACAATTTTCTTTTGAGATCTGTCTTTGTACTTATGGGGGGATTTGAAGGACACCTGTTTCCTGTTTCAGTCACTCAGCCCCAAGAAGATATGAGTGGTCAGCTTGCTCAGTTCAGTTCAGTTGCTCAGTCGTGTCTGACTCTTTGCGACCTCGTGGACTACAGCATGCCAGGTTTCCTTGTCCATCACTGACACTCAGAGCATGCTCAAACTCATGCCCATTGAGTCAGTGATGCCATCCAACCATCTCATCCTCTGTCGTCAACTTCTCCTCCTGCCTTCAGTCTTTCCTAGCATCAGGATCTTTTCCAATGAGTCAGTTCTTCACATCAAATCGCCAAAGTATTGAAGCTTCAGCTTCAGCATCAGTCCTTCCAGTGAATATTCAGGACTGATATCCTTTAGGATTGACTGGTTTCACCTCCTTGAACTCCAAGGAACTCTCAAGAGTCCTTTCCAACACCACAGTTCAAAAGAATCAATTCTTCAGTGCTCAGCTTTCTTTATAGTCCAACTCTCACATCCATACAGTGGAAAAACCATAGCTTTGACTAGATGGATCTTTGTCGGCAAAGTTATGTCTCTGCTTTTTAATATGCTGTCTAGGTTGGTCATAGCTTTTCTTCCAAGGAGCAAACATCTTTAATTTCATGGCTGCAGTCACCATCTGCAGTGATCTTAGAGCCCAAGAAAATAAAATCTGTCACTGTTTCCATTGTTTCCCCTTCTATTTGCCATGAAGTGATGGGACCAGATGCCATGATTTTTGATTTTTCAATGTTGAGTTATAAGCCAGCTTTTTCACTGTTGAGTTTTACGCCAGCTTTTTCACTGTTGAGTTCTAAGCCAGCTTTTTCACTCTCCTCTTTCATTTTCATTAAGACGCTCTTTAGTTCTTTTTCACTTTCTGCCATAAGGGTGGTGTCATCTGCATATCTGAGGTTATTGATATTTCTCCCGGCAATCTTGATTCCAGCTTGTGTATCATCCAGCCCAGCATTTCACATGATGTACTCTGCATATAAGTTAAATAAGCAGAGTGACAATATACAGTCTTGCCATACTCCTTTCCCAATTTGGAACCAGTCGGTTGTTCCATGTTCTTTTCTAACTGTTGCTTCTTGACCTGCATACAGATTTCTCAGCAGGCAGGTCAGGTTGTCTGGTATTCCAATCTCGAAGAATTTTTCACAGTTTGTTGTGATCCACACAGTCAAAGTCTTTGGCATGATCAATAAATCAGAAGAGGAAGTTTTCTTGGAACTCTCTTGCTTTTTCTATGATCCAACAGATATTGGCAATTTGATCTCTAGTTCCTCTGCCTTTCCTAAATCCAGCTTGAACATCTGGAAGTTCTTGGTTCATGCAGTGTTGAAACCTGGCTTGGAGAATTTTGAGCATTACTTTGCTAGTATGTGAGATGAGTGCAATTGTGTGGTAGTTTGAGCATTCTTTGGCATTGCCTTTCTTTGGGATTGGAATGAAAATTGACCTTTTCCAGTCCTGTGGCCACTGCTGAGTTTTCCAAATTTGCTGACATATTGAGTGCAGCACTTTCACAGAATCATTTTTTAGGATTTGAATAGCTCAGCTGGAATTCCATTACCTCCACTAGCTTTGTTTGTAGTGATGCTTCCTAAGGCCCACTTGACTTCAGACTCCAGGATGTCTGGCTCTAGGTGAGTGATCACACCATCATGGTTATCTGGGTCACTAAGACCCTTTTTGTATAGTTTTTTCTATGTATTCTTGCCACCTCTTCTTAATATCTTCTGCTTCTGTTAGGTCCATACTGTTTCTGTCCTTCATTATGCCCATCTCTGCATAAATGTTCCCTTGGTAGCTCTAATTTTCTTGAAGAGATCTCTAGTCTTTCCGATTCTGTTATTTTCCTCTATTTCTTTGCATTGGTCACTTAGGAAGGCTTTCTTATTTCTCTCTGCTCTTTGGAATGGCAGATGGGTATATCTTTCCTTTCCTTCTTTGCTTTTGGTTTCTTTTTTTTTTTTCCTCAGCTATTTGTAAGGCCTCCTCAGACAACCATTTTGCCTTTCTTTTCCTTGGGGATAGTCTTGATCACTGCCTTCTATACAATGTCACAAACCTCCATAGTTCTTCAGGCACTCTGTCTATCAAGTCTAATCCCTTGAATCTATTTGTCACTTGTACTGTATGATTGTAAGGGATTTGATTTAGGTCATACCTGAACGGTCTAATGGTTTTCCCCACTTTCTTTAATTTAAATCAGAATTTTTCAATAAGGAGTTCATGATCTGAGCCACAGTCAGATCTCAGTCTTGTTTTTGCAGACTGTATAGAGCTTCTCCATCTTTGGCTGCCAAGAATACAATCAATCTGATTTTGGTATTTATCATTTGGTGATGTCTATGTTTAGAGCCTTCTCTTGTGTTGTTGGGAGATGGTGTTTGCTATGACTGTGTGTTCTCTTGGCAAAACTCTGTTAGCCTCTGCCTTGCTTCATTTTGTACTCCGAGACCAAACTTGCCTGTTACTCCAGGTATCTCTTGACTTCCGGCTTTGATTTCCAGTCCCCTATGATGAAAAGACATCTTTTTTCTTTCTTTCTTTCTTTTTTTTGTTTTTGGTGTTAGTTCTAGAAGGTCTTGTAGGTCTTTCTAGAATATTCAACTTCAGCTTCTTTGGGTATTAGTGGTTGGAGCATGGACTTGGATTACTATGATATTGAGTGGTTTGCCTTGGAAACAAACAGAGATCATCCTGTCATTTTTGAGACTGCACCCAAATACTGCATTTCAGACTCTCTTGTTGACTATGAGGGCTACTCCATTTTGTCTAGGGTATTCTTGCCCACAGTAGTAGATACAATGGTCAGCTGAATTAAATTCACCCATTCCAGTCCATTTTAGTTCACTGATTCCTAAAATGTCAATGTCAGCTTGCTACGATGTCCCCTTCCCCTGCTAGAGCCCATACCAATATGGAGGGCAGGGAGTGATCACTGATTGAACAAAATGAATTAATGAATGGAGCACTCATGTCTGCACCAGATGCTCTGTTTCCATACCAACTACACCTGACTGGACACAAAGCCAAGGAAAGAGGACAGTGTTCTCACCTGAGTGCAGCAAATTTGAGACTTTTTTCAGTCCTACCATCGAAGTTATGCTGTTTATTCAGTATCTTACGTAGGTCAAGCATACTTATTTTAACTCTTTCTTTGTAGGTTTTAGGTTCTATCTTCTAGATGTTTTAGACAGATTGATAAATGTGGCAATTATCAGAGAAGGCAAAGGCAACCCACTCCAGTACTCTTGCCTTGACAATCCCATGGACGGAGGAGGCTGGTGGGCTGCAGTCCATAGGGTCACGAAGAGTTGGACACAACTGAGCGACTTCACTTTCACTTTTCACTTTCATGCATTGGAGAAGGAAATGGCAACCCACTCTGGTGTTAGTGCCTGGAGAATCCTAGGGATGGAGGAACCTGGTAGGCTGCCGTCTATGGGGTTGCACAGAGTCGGACACGACTGAAGTGACTTAGCCTCTGCCACCGCCATGGCAATTGTCTGTTTGTTCTGTGAATCTTGTATGATACCATGACAGAGAAATGCATACTTTTGCAAAAGAGCATAAAAATACATTGTGAGGGAAGGAGGTGAAGCTGAAGTCAGAAGCTCTGCTGAACCTGGAGGCTGAGAGATCAAGCTGGGAGCCTTTGGAGTGGGAGCACTGACTCCAAGACCCTAGACTACCAAAGAACTAACTTTAGCAGGTATCAAATAGTGAAAACTCAAACAAAGGAAACCACTGTAATACAAGACCCCACATCACCCAACCACCAATAGCACCCTGTGCAGGACAGCTCATCTAAACAACAAACAAAACAAAAATACAAACCTAATTCATCAGACAGGACTACCACCTCACTAAGCCCTGCCCATCAGAGGAGAAACAAAAGGAAAAAAACTCAGCACAAATTTCACCCTCTAAGAAGATTATACAAACCACTGAACCAACCTTAGAGGGCAGAAACCAAAAGAAAGAAAGAATTCAACATAGAAGCCTGGAAAAAGGAGACCTCAAACACAATAAGCTAAAAAAAATAATGAAAAGGCAGAGAAATACTACAGAAATAGAGGAACAAACTAGAAACACAAAAGTCCAAATAAATGAAGAGGAAATAGGCAAACTACCTGAAAAAGAATTCAGAATAATGATAATAAAGATGATCAAAAACCTTGAAAGCAAAATGGAGAAAATGCAAGACTCAAATAATAAACTTAGAAGAATTAAAGAATAAACATGCAGAGACAAACAACACAATTACTAAATTTAAAAATACTCTAGAAGGAATCAATAGTGGAATATCTGAAGCAGAAGAACGAATCAGTGAGCTGGAAGATAAAATGGTGGAAATAACTTCTGAAGAGCAGAATAAAGTAAAAAGAATGAAAAGAACAGAGGATAGTCTGAGATACCTCAGAGACAATATCAAATGCACCAACATTTGAATTATAGGGGTCTCAGAAGAAGAGGAAATGAAAGGACATGAGAAAATTTTTGAAGAGATTATAGTTGAAAATTTCCCCAACATGGAAAGGGAAACAGTCAATCAAGTTCAAGAGGCACAAAGAGTCCCATACAGGATAAATCCAAGGAGAAACATGCCAAGCCACATACTAAACAAACTAACAAAGACTAAAGACAAAAAAGAAAATTAAAGGCAGCAAGGGAGAAGCAATAAGTAACATACAAGGGAAACCCCAAACACTTAACAGCTGATCTTTCAGCAGAAACACTGCAGGCCATAGGGAATGGCAGGGTATATTTAAAGTGCTGAAAGGCAACAATCTACAATGAAGATTACCTTACCTGGCAAGGAACTCATTCAAAACTGATGGAAAAATCAAAAGCTTTTCAGAGAAGCAAAAATTAAGATAATTCAGTACCACCAAACTGGCTTTACAACAAATGTTAAATGGGCTTATATAGTCAAGAAACACAAGAGAAGAAAAAAGATCTACAAACTCAACCCCAAACAATTAAGAAAATGACAATAGGAACATATATATTGATAATTACTTTAAATGTAAATGGATTAAATGCTCCAACTAAAAGACACAGACTGGCTGAATGGATACAAAAACAAGACCCATATATATGCTGTCTACAAGAAACCCAGTTTAGACCTCAAGACACATATAGACTGAAAGTGAGAGGATGGAAAAATATATTCCATGCAAATGGGAAGCAAAAGAAAGCTGGAGTAGCAATCCTCATATCAGACAAAATAGACCTTAAAATAAAGAAGATTACAAGAGATAAGGAGGGATACTACATAATGATCAAGGGATCAATCCAAGAGGAAGATATAGCAATTATAAATATCTAGTCACCCAACAATAGGAGCACCTCAGTACATAAGACAAACACTAACAGAAATAAAAGGAGACATTGACAGTAACACAATAATAGTAGGAGACTTTAACACCCCACTCACACCAATGGACAGATCATCAAAACAGAAAATTAGTAAGGAAACACAAATCTTAAATGATGCATTAGATGAGATGGATGTCGTTGATATCTTCAGGACATTCCATTCAAATGCAGAAGAATACACTTTCTTCCCAAGTGCACATGGAACATTCTCCAGGATAGACCACATCTTGGGTCACAAATCAAACCTCAGTAAACTTAAGAAAATTGAAATTGTATCAAGCATCTTCTCAGATCACAATATTATGAGACTAGGTATCAATTACAAGGAAAGAAACTGTAAGAAACACAAACACATGGAGATTTCAACAACACCTTTCTAAATAACCAACAGGTTACTGAAGAAATCAAAAGGGAAATAAAAAAATTTCTAGAAACAAATGATAATGAAAACACAACAACTCAAAATCTATGGAATGCAGCAAAAGCAGTCCTAAGAGGGAAGTTTATAGCAATACAACCCTACTTCAAGAAACAAGAAAAACATCGAAAAGACAACACAACTTGACACCTAAAACAACTAGAAAAAGAAGAAAAAAATGCCCCAAAATTAGTAAAAGGAAAGAAGTCATAAAGATCCAAGCATAAATAAATGAAAAAGAAATAAACAATAGTAAAGATTAATAAAACTAAAAGCTGTTTCTTTGAGAAGATAAATAAAACTGACAAACTTTTAGCCAGACTCATCAAGAAAAAAAGAGAGAAGAATCAAATCAACAAAATTAGAAATGAAAAAGGAGAGGTTACAACAGGCAATGCAGAAATACAAAGGATTATAAGAGACTATTATGAACAACTATATGGCAATAAAGTGGATAACCTGGAAGAAATGGACAGATTCATAGAAAAGTTCAATCTTCCAAGACTGAACCAGGAAGAAATAGCAATTATGAACAATCCAATTACAAGCACTGAAATTGAAGCTGTGAGCAAAACTCTCCCAAAAAACAAAAGCCCAGGACCAGATGGTTTCATAGGAGAATTCTATCAAATATTAGGAGAAGAGTTAATGCCTATCCTTCTAAAACTTTTCAAAAATTGTAGAGGAAGGAACACTTCCAAACTCATTCTATGAGGCCACCATCACCCTGATACCAAAATCAGACAAAGACAAGACAAAGAAAGAAAACTACAGGCCAATATTACTGATGAACACAGATTCAAAAATCCTCAACAAAATTTTAGCAAACAGAATTCAGCAACACATCAAAAAGTTCATACACCATGATCAAGTTGGGTTTATTCCAGGAATGCAAGGATTCTTCAGTATATGCAAATCAACCAATGTGATACACCATATTAATAAACTGAAAAACAAAACCACATGAAATTTTCAATAGATGCAAAAAAAAAAAAAGCCTTTGACAAAATTCAGCACCCATTTATGATTAAAACTCTTCAAAAATGGGCATAGAAGGAACCTACCTCAACATAGTAAAGGCCACATATGATAAGCCTACAGCAAACATTATTCTCAATGGTGAAAAACTGAAAGCATTCCCCATTAGATCAGGAACAAGACAAGAGTGTCCTCTTTCACCACTATTATTCAACACAGTTCTGGAAGTCCTAGCTACAGCAATCAGAGAAGAAGAAGAAGAAGAAGAAGAAGAAGAAAGGCATCCAGATCAGAAAAGAAGTAAAGCTCTCACTGTTTGCAGATGACATGATACTGTACATAGAAAACCCTAAAGATACTATCAGAAAATTACTAGAGCTAATCAATGAATTTAGCAAAGTTGCAGGATACAAAATCAATACACATAAATCACTTGCATTTCTACATACTAACAATGAAAAATCAGAAAAAGAAATTAAGGAATCAATCCCATTCACCATTACAACAAAAAGAATTACATATCTAGAAATAAACTTACCTAAGGAGACAAAAGAACTGTACAGAGAAAATTATAAGACACTGATGAAAGAAATAAAAATGACATAAACAGATGGAGAGATATTCCATATTCCTGGGTAGGAAGAATCAATATTGTGAAGATGACTATGCCATCAAAGGCAACCTATGGATTCAGTGTGATTCCTATCAAATTGCCAATGGCATTTTTCACAGAACTAGAACAAAATAATTCACGATTCATATGGAAACATAAAAGACTCCGAATAGCCAAGCAGTCTTGAGAAAGAAGAATAAAGCTGGAGGAATCAACCTTCCTGACTTCAGATTATACTACAAAGCTACAGTCATCAAGAGAGTATAGTTCTGGCACAAGAACAGAAATATAGACCAATGGAATAAGATAGAAAGCCAAGAAATAAACCCATGCACCTATGGGTACCTTATTCTGACAAAGGAGGCAAGAATATACAATGGGGCAAAGACAGATTCTTCAATAAATGGTGCTGGGAAAACTGGAGAGCTATGTGTAAAAGAATGAAATTAGCACACTTCCTAACACCATACACAAAGATAAACTCAAAATGGATTAAAGACCTAAATGTAAGACCAGAGACTATAAAACTCTTAGAGGAAAACATAGACAGAACACTCGATGACATAAATCAAAGCAAGATCCTCTATGAACCACCGCCTCTCCTAGAGTAACAGAAACAAAAACAAAAGTAAACAAGTGGGGCCCAGTTAAACTTAAAAGCTTTTGCACCCAGTTAAACTTAAAAGCAAAGGAAACTATAAGCAAGGTGAAAAGACAACCCCCAGAATGGGAGAAAATAATAGCAAATGAAACAACTGACAAAGGATTAATTTCCGAAATATATAGGCAGCTCATACAACTCAATACCAGGAAAACAACTCAATCAAAAAGTGGGAAAAATACCTAAACAGACATTTCTCCAAAGAAGACATACAGATGGCTAACAAAACACATTAAGGGATGCTCAACATTGCTCATTATTAGAGAAATGCAAATCAAAACCCCAAAGAGATATCACCTCACACGAGTCAGAATGGCCATCATCAAAAGTCTAGAAACAATAAATGCTTGAGAGGGTGTGGAGAAAAGGGAATGCTGTTGCACTGTTGGTGGGAATGCAAATTGACAGAGCCACCATGGAAGATGGCATGGAGATTCCTTCAGTTCAGTTCAGTTGCTCAGTCGTGTCCGACTCTTTGCGACCCCATGAATCGCAGCACACCAGGCCTCCCTGTTCGTCACCATCTCCCGGAGTTCACTCAGACTCACGTCCATCGAGTCCGTGATGCCATCCAGCCATCTCATCCTCAGTTGTCCCCTTCTCCTCCTGCCCTCAATCCCTCCCAGCATCAGAGTCTTTTCCAATGAGTCAACACTTCGCATGAGGTGGCCAAAGTACTGGAGTTTCAGCTTTAGCATCATTCCTTCCAAAGAAATCCCAGGGCTGATCTCCTTCAGAATGGACTGGTTGGATCTCCTTGCAGTCCAAGGGACTCTCAAGAGTCTTCTCCANNNNGGTGGCCAAAGTACTGGAGTTTCAGCTTTAGCATCATTCCTTCCAAAGAAATCCCAGGGCTGATCTCCTTCAGAATGGACTGGTTGGATCTCCTTGCAGTCCAAGGGACTCTCAAGAGTCTTCTCCAACACCACACTTCAAAATCATCAATTCTTAGGCGCTCAGGCTTCTTCACAGTCCAACTCTCACATCCATACATGACCACAGGAAAAACCATAGCCTTGACTAGATGGAACTTTGTTGGCAAAGTAATGTCTCTGCTTTTGAAAAATGCTATCTAGGTTGGACATAACTTTTCTTCCAAGGAGTAAGCGTCTTTTAATTTCATGGCTGTAGTCACCATCTGCAGTGATTTTGGAGCCCCCCAAAATAAAGCCTGACACTGTTTCCACTGTTTCCCCATCTATTTCCCATAAAATGATGGGACCAGATGCCATGATCTTCGTTTTCTGAATGTTGAGCTTTAAGCCAACTTTTTCACTCTCCTCTGTCACTTTCATCAAGAGGCTTTTTAGCTCCTCTTCACTTTCTGCCATAAGGGTGGTGTCATCTGCATATCTGAGATTATTGATATTTCTCCCAGCATCTTGATTCCAGCTTGTGTTTCTTCCAGTCCAGCGTTTCTCATGATGTACTCTGCATATAAGTTAAATAAGCAGGGTGACAATATACAGCCTTGACGTACTCCTTTTCCTATTTGGAACCAGATTCCTTAAAAAACTAGGAATAAAACCACCATATGACCTAGCAATCCCACTCCTAGGTATATACACTCAGAAAACCAGGGTTGAAAAAGACACAGGTATCCCACTGCTTACTGCAGCACTATTTACAATAGATAGAGCATGAAAGCAACCTAGATGCCCATCAACAGATGAATGGATAAAGAAGTTGTGGTACATATACACAAAGGAATATTACTCAGCCATAAGATGGAACACATTTGAGTCAATTCTGATGAGGTGGATGAACCTAGAACCTATCATACAGAGTGAAGTGAGTCAGAAACAGAAAGATAAATATATTGTACCGCACATATACGGAATCTAGGAAAATGGTCCTGAAGAATTTATTTACAGGGCAGCAATGGAGAAACAGACATAGAGAATAGACTTATGTGCCTGGGTCCAGCCCCGGTGGATCCAGGGTAATTCGAAGGTGGGGACGGAATCGGCGTACTAGGAAAAAACTTATTTAATTACAGATATATAGAGAGATTAGAAACGGATAGTGTAGTAGGAAATATTAGTGGAGAAAAAGAGGCTGAATAACTTGGTTTATGTGGAATACCAATCACCACCTACATAGGCCACAGGCGTCTTTCCATTCTCTCAAAGGAGAGGAAGCACTGAGGCCTCCCTGGTCCGCTCTTAGAAGCCCAGGCAAAATTAGCAGGCTTGGTGAGTACCCACATTCCAGATGGGAATTCAGCCAGAAAAATGGGGAGCAAGAAAGAAATGACACGGGGGAATCAGTTTTTCCAGAAACTGATCCGGATTTTTTATTTTTAGGTTTGCTTATATACCTTTTGTTACACATAGGGAGGAATAGAGTCACGTGGGGGTCAGCAGTCCTGACCTTTATCAAAATCAGGTGCTTCACATAAATGTATAAAAAAAAAGGTCTTAGGGGTTTTACATCATCTTCTGGCCATGAGGCCTGCTGACATTTTATGACCCTTTCTTTCTGATAACCAAAAAACTTATTTTTTCCAAGGGTGTTTTTTCTTAAATCAGGCACCACCCTCTGAAGGTAGCAGATAAAGCTGCATTCCTATAGGGTGAGGGTGTAATGGGTTACAACTAAGAAAGGAATTTATTTAACCTAAGGTTAACATCAATCTTAAAGGTTAATACTTATTTCTCCTATAAGCTAGTTATATTCATTGTAAGGGCAGGGAATAAGGAGATTTAGCAGCAAGCATCAGCCCAACAAATGAAAACCTTTCACCAATGTTCCCTTTAAGATCTGTTTAGTCTTAAGATAGTGATAAAGTTACATTTTTACATAGCAAGGACACAATGATTTATAACAAAGTACAGTGATCTATAACAAAAGAGAAAATTCATTAACTGAAAAAGTCTAGTATTGCTAACCTCAAAAACTACTATATTTCCTTTTCTATATTCCAAATACATTGATTAATATATTCCCAGGTGCCTAAGGATATGGAGGCCTGGTGGCAACCATTGACTCAACAATGAGAAAAGCCGTATGCTAATTAAGACTCTCAAAATACTCCAAACTCTCTGTGCTGTTTATGGTTGAGAGGTTGTCACACAAGCTAGTCTGTCAGCAGAGAGGTATGACCTGAGACACTCTGTCCCAGGGCAGGGAATTAGCAGCACAACAAATGAAAAACCCTTCACCAATATAATTCCTAACCAACCCACTATACTAATAATTTATAACTTCCCAAAAGAATCTGCCTTTAGTAAATCTAAAACATCTCATGCCTCTCATGGTTGGGAGGCTGTAAACGGTTGGGAGGCTGTAAACAATCACATGTGGCTGCACGAACCTATACAGGCATGCTAGATAACCTTCAGAGGAGTTCATAAGCTGAAACACTCTTGTCACGCCCAGGAATTTTTATTGACTGGAGCTGCAAGTTTACTCCTTCTCCGGGAGAACCGGTGGGGAACAGCCCCCCATAAAGTCAGAGGTGTAGGTGAGAGCATGAAACAGTAAAGTAGGTAGACTCTGGTTTTGGGGGTAGATGCTCGGGAACAGGGGGTTTCCTGAGGCTTGATCATGCCTTTGCGTATGCCGAAGCCTCCTTCCTCATGACCTTTGCCATGGGCGGAGTTCCTCACGCTGGCTCCCAGCACTTATGGACATGGGAGAGGGGAAGAGAGGGTGAGATGTATGGAAAGAGTAACATGGAAACTTACATTCCCATATGTAAAATAGATGGCCAACGGGAATATGCTGTATGCCTCAGGAAACTCAAACAGGGGCTCTGTATCAACCTAGAGGGGTGGGATGGGGAGGGAGACAGGAGGGAGGGGATATATGTATACCTATGGCTGATTCATGTTGAGGTTTGACAGAAAACAATAAAGTTCTGCAAAGCAATTGTCCTTCAATTAAAAAATAAATTAAAAAAATACATTGTGAACATCTTTAGTATTATAGGCTGCATCCTGGGGAAACTGGAATTGCTAGGGCATGTCATTTGGGATTAGAGATTGCTACCTTGGGAAGTGCATGAGGAGCTAGGTTATTGGTATAAATAACGTGGTGAAAGAATAATTACCTACTTAGATCTTTGAGACATGTTTCATTTTTACACATAATTTTTGCCTCTTTGCAAACCATAGGTCTGTGTACTGTGCACCTGAAATGTTACTGACACATGGATGTATAGAACAAAGTTTCTTCTCTGGTGCTTTTCTTTGTAATTTTTTGGGATCCTCTTCTATTTATGGATGCCAGAGAAGCCCTGAATGCATTTCATCACTTTCATTATCAGCACCTTGGTGTTTCTGAGTGAAATGGATTGTCTCTGTGCAGCTTTCAGGGGGCACGATTCACCCCAGCATCTTGTGGCCAGGATGAGCAAAGATGGTAGAGGGCACCCAGAGGGGCTACTGGCAGATGGAGACTGTACTGCAATCATGAGCTCCAAAGAAATGTCAGAGACTTAAATGGAAATATGTGAAAATTCTACCCACTGTATTTAATTACCTCTTTAAAAATATAACATCCCCTTCTCATTTCATAAGTTAATTTAATAAATGCTGATACATAATAAATAATGCAATGGGGATTGATGGCAGTTTGGGACATTTCAGGCTGGAGATAATCAAATGTGAAAGAACGCTTTAATCGGTAGCTGGGGATGTGTCTGGGTTGCAGTCAGCTCCTGGCTGCAGAAGGGAAAGCATGGGGAGTGTCTGGGTCCCCACACCTCTCCACACTCTCCCGGCCTGTCTGCCCCATTCTGGCCTTGGATGGCAGATGAAGCCTCCAAGCTTCCAGCCCACACTGTGGGGAAGGACGACCTCTAACCTTACACTGACCACTGCCTTTGAGGGTTCTGGTCCCTCTGTCTCTCCTCTCTCCCTCCCTATTGTGTATCTGTGGGAGACAGGAGCCAAGTACCCCACCTTAGTCAAGAGGACCAACGTGGTCTGACCACTCAGGACACTTCACAGGGAGTGGCTACAACAGCATTCCTGTGTGGTGGGTGAGGATGGGAGAGGGGTGTGTTGGCTTGGGATACACTTCAAGAAGAATAGCTTCAGTTCCGTTCAGTTCAGTCACTCAGTCGTGTCCGACTCTTTGCAGCCCCATGAATCACAGCACGCCAGGCCTCCCTGTCCATCACCAACTCCCGGAGTTCACTCAGACTCACATCCATTGAGTCAGTGATGCCATCCAGCCATCTCATCCTCGGTCGTCCCCTTCTCCTCCTGCCCCCAATCCCTCCCAGCATCAGAGTCTTTTCCAATGAGTCAACTCTGCATGAGGTGGCCAAAGTACTGGAGTTCCAGCTTTAGCATTATTCCTTCCAAAGAACACCCAGGACTGATCTTCTTTAGAATGGATTGGTTGGATCTCCTTGCAGTCCAAGGGACTCTCAAGAGTCTTCTCCAACACCACAGTTCAAAAGCATCAATTCTTCGGCACTCAGCCTTCTTCACAGTCCAACTCTCACATCCATACATGACTACTGGAAAAACCATAGCCTAGGCTAGATGGACCTTTGTTGGCAAAGTAATGCCCCTGCTTTTTAATATGCTATCTAGGTTGGTCATAACTTTCCTTCAAGGAGTAAGTGTCTTTTAATTTCATGGCTGCAATCACCATCTGCAGTGATTTTGGAGCCCCCCAAAATAAAGTCTGACACTGTTTCCACTGTTTCCCCATCTATTTCCCATGAAGTGACACTTCAAGAAGAATGGCTTACAGTACCCTTATTTCAGGCTTGGAAGTGATTTTAGAATGCAGAGAAGCTCAGAAAATTTAAAATCCTCATTAGATAGCTAAGGAGATTTGGGCAATGAAAGGCTAAATGATTTTCCTAAGGTGACCAGGATTATGTGGTTTTGCATCTATTCAAGAGAAGTAGCTGGGTAGGTTAGGCACTGTGCACAGGGTTGGGGCCACAGAGATAAATCTGATTTATCCCCAACTTCAAGGGTTTCTTGAGATAGTAGAGGATCTACGTATCTCCCTTTCTATGTGCTTACCTGTCTGTATCATCTGTTATCTCTACTATTATCCATCTATCTATCCATCCATCCCACCTATCTCCATCACCTTTCCACTCTCTGTTGAGCCAAATAATACATGGCTGTCCAATGAAGGTAGGAATGGGGAAGAATAGCTCAGAGTCTGATATAAGTAACAAAATATCAAGCTATAGGTGTGTGGATTTATCTCTGGGCTTTCTATTTTGTTCCATTGATCTATATTTTTGTTTTTGTGCCAGTACCATACTGTCTTGATGACTGTGGCTTTGTAGTAGAGACTGAAGTCAGGCAGGTTGATTCCTCCAGTTCCATTCTTCTATCTCAAGATTGCTTTGGCTATTCGAGGTTTTTTGTATTTCCATACAAATTGTGAAATTATTTGTTCTAGCTCTGTGAAAAATACCGCTGGTAGCTTGATAGAGATTGCATTGAATCTGTAGATTGCTTTGGGTAGTATACTCATTTTCACTATATTGATTCTTCCGATCCATGAACATGGTATATTTCTCCATCTATTAGTGTCCTCTTTGATTTTTTTTCACCAGTGTTTTATAGTTTTCTATATATAGGTCTTTAGTTTCTTTAGGTAGATATATTACTAAGTATTTTATTCTTTTTGTTGCAATGGTGAATGGAAATGTTTCCTTAATTTCTTTTTCTATTTTCTCATTGTTAGTGTATAGAAATGCAAGGGATTTCTGTATGTTGATTTTATATCCTGCAACTTTACTATATTCATTGATTAGTTCTAGTAACTTTCTGGTGGAGTCTTTAGGATTTTCTGTGTAGAGGATCATGTCATCTGCAAACAGTGAGAGTTTTACTTCTTCTTTTCCAAAAAAAAAAAAAAAACTATACCTTTTTGTGTAATAAAAAAATATTCTGTCCTCAGGCAAGTCACTGTGAGAGAGCTCATCCTGACGGACACTTTAATTCAACCCAGTTCCTTCCTGTCACTTTAAATCAGGTCTTGGTGCCTTGGTCACGTCATACAGTTCCACTTGAAAAGCCTTCAACTGATCCTGAGTTGTTTCTATTTGAAGGTAGGTAGAGACAGATCTTGAGTTGTAGGTGAAACTTTTTGGGTTATTGTTAATCTGGACAGACACTGTCTTCATTATTGGAAACACACAGGGAGATGCAATTCCAGTCTGCAAATTCAATAGTGCCTAATCTGCGAAATATACTGTATTTAATCATTTATTGTTTCAAACCCACTTAAATCCAGTTCTGAGCCTCTGCCTCGGTGCCTAGGGAACTCTGCTTTGTCTGACGAAATCCCACAGCAAGGAGCAGGGCAGGGCTGTGGCCCTCTGCTCTTAGATCACTCTCTGGTTTCCACTGCTGCCCCTGTGGGAAATCAGCCCAGTGTCTGCTGTCCCCAAGAGCAGTGTGCCCTGTGCCCTGGAGGTGACAGTGTTCCAGAAGATACTGGATCCTGTTGCCTCTCTCCTGTGGCTCTCCAAGGCTCTGCTTTCCAAACCCTAAAAGCAGTGGTGAGATTAGGTCTGGCTTTCATACAAGATGAGGAGAAATCTCCAGAAACAGTGCAGAAATCTCAGCGGCCAAGAGTTAAGAAGATATTCTGGTTAAAGTCAGAGAATAAAGGCAATAAACAAATTAATTGTTGTCTCAGAAATAATTAACCATGAGTGTAAACTCCAAAGCCCTGAGGCAGAATTTCATTGCCCCTTGGCGTTGACAGAAGCTGCACTGGACATCTCTGATCCATACCAATAGACATGGCCAGTGATTACATCTGAGAGGGGGCAGTGTGGAGTGTCCTGATCATTTCTCCCTTAATCCACAGTGAGATTCCTCCTCTCCTCCCTCCCTCCCTTCTTTCTTTTGGTCTTTGTCTTTCTTACTTTTGTAAGCTAAGCTAACATATAATTTTTGCTTCAGCCTTTTGTCTTTAAACTGATGTATGGCAAAACCAACACAATATTGTAAAGTAAAAAAAAAAAAAAAAGATGAATAAAGTCTAAGGATCTAATGTAAAACATGGGAAAAAAAAAAAAGTCATTTACCATCTCAAAAAAAAAAAAAAAACCCAAAAAACTAAAAACAACAACTGTACCTGACCCAACTCATGTGACCACTGGCCAATTAAAAATCAATTTAAAAAAAGCTGTGGCCACTCCTGCCTGGTTTGTAGCAATTATCGCTCAGCTTCCTGCAAGCAGGAAGCTTTCTCCCGAGTTTTCTTCTTATTTAATTGACAGGTGTGACTGCTCATGCCTAAGTCGGGTGGTGGGACTGCCTGATTCTCTTCTCTCATGAAATGATGATGACACAGGCCTGCTGACACCCACCACGGCTCATCCACCACTCAGGCTCTGGCACATCACTTCTCCTCATCAGCCCCAACGCCGGGGCCTGAGCTGTGCCAGCAAGTCTGCCTGGTGGTGCAGTCCTCTGCTTGGAGAGTTTATTTTCCCCTAATGATCCATCCAAAGGGTATCGACTGTGATTTCCGTTTTGCAGTTTCTCCTGCTGTGACCTATCACTAGAGGCTCATAATGGTGGCTTCCTTAAGAAATATTAGCTGGGTTGATGTGCTAAAGAAGCAAAGGAAATAAAATACTTTTATACTCATTTTTGTGGCTACTGCAACTAAAATCAGCAGAATCCTGACTCAAGAATGCAAAACAATTTGATTTCTTTTTGGGGGGATGGTGCAAATTTCCAAATCACCTCAGAATGTACAAAAGGTAATGGACGATATGTACTGATTTGACATTATAGGATTTTATGTTCTTTAATATGTAAATTGTCTTTTTTCAAGTTTTATATCTGTAGAAGTGAAAGTTTTATATCTGTAGAAAGAAAGTTGTGTCTGAATCTTTGTGATCCCATGGACTGTAGCCTGCCAGGCTCCTATGTCCATGGAATTCTCCAGGCAAGAATACTAGAGTGGGTAGCCATTCCCTTCTCCAGGGGATCTTCCCAACCCAGGGATTGGACCCAGGTCTCCCACATTGCAGGCAGATTCTTTACCACCTGAGCCACCAGGGAAGCCTATATCTGTAGAAGGACAGTCTTAAATATTATAATCACACACACACACATACTATATATATATATATATATATATATATAGGCTTCCCAGCTGGCTCAGTGAGTAATGAATCCATTTGAAATGCGGGAAACACAGGAGATGAGGGTTCGATCATTGGGTCAGGAAGATTCTCTGGAGGAGGACATGGCAACCTACTCTAGTATTCTTGCCTGGAGAATCCCATGGACAGAGGGGCCCGACAGGCTACAGTCTACAGGCTTGAAAAGAGTTGGACACCACCAAAGCGACTGAACACACACATACACAGACACACACTATATATACTACACAATTATATATAACATGTAGTATCTATGTTACATATATGTTGTTGTTGTTTAGTTGCTAAGTTGAGTCTGCCTCTTTTGCAGGCTCCTCTGTCCATGGGATTTCTTAGGCAAGAATACTGGAGTGGGTTGCCATTTCCCTTCTCCAGGGCATCTTCCCAACCTAGGGATTGAACCCAGGCCTCTTGCAGTGGCAGGTGGATTCTTTACCACTGAGCCACCTGGGAAGTCCATGTCATATATCTACACACACCTATGTATGTGTTTTTACAAGCAGATTCTAGTTCTCATTTTCACTGCTCCATTTACCAGCTGAGGATCTGACTCAGGCCTTCCACACCTGCAGCCCTCAACTCTCCTCCATCCACTCCCTGCAAGTCAAGGCTTTTAATAAAGCCTACACTTAGATGTTCTTTGTTCACATACCACTCTGACGAGTCCAAGTGGCCTCTCTGTGAAGTGGTCTCTTTGTCTGCATGAAGATACAAGAATTAGGCAGCTGACCCTCTGGACTTTGGGTCACCCTGAGGGGCAGCCTCGTAGGACCTAGTCCTGTCCCCTGCCCCATCAGAGGATCTTATCTGGGGCCCATCTGAGAGACAGAAATTATTTTTAAAAAAGCAATTCTAAGATAGGTTTTTTCCCCTATTATTCTGGAATCAAATTAAGGTTTGCTTATCAGAAAAGCAAGGTAATCAATACAAATTCTTTAAAAATATTTCTGCTAGACAAAGCAACATTCAATAATAAATTATATGGAAAATGAACTGTAAATTAGAAAAAGACAAGCAGCCTCTGACAGACAGGTAAAAAGGACCTTGTAATTACTTTTATCTAGGAAGACAGACCCACAAACAGAGTGAATTTTTTAATTAGTTTGCTCATTAAGAATGTCTCTTGTATGAAAGCCAGCATTCTCTCTTTAATTAGAAAGAACCTGACTTTTGAAGGTATTTAAGTCAAATCACTATAAAACGCTGGATGAAATTACTGCATTTCTCTACTAAAAAAAAGAATAAAGATTTGGATATTTGATATCCTGTTGGCTGAACCCAGAATGATCTCTGTTGTTTCCAAGGCAAACCATTCAATATCACAGTAATCCAAGTCTATGCCCTGACCAGTAACACTGAAGAAGCTGAAGTTGAATGGTTCCATGAAGACTTACAAGACCTTTTAGGACTAACACCCAAAAAAGATGTCCTCTTCATTATAGGGGACTGGAATGCAAAAGTAGGAAGTCAAGAAACACCTGTGTAACAGGCAAGTTTGGCTTTGGAGTACAGAATGAAGCAGGGCAAAGGCTAATAGTTTTGCCAAGAGAATGCACGGGTCATAGCAAACACACTCTTTCAACAACACAAGAGAAGACTCTACACATGGACATCACCAGATGGCCAACACTGAAATCAGATTTGATTATATTCTTTGCAGCCAAATATGGAGAAGCTCTATACAGTCAGCAAAAACAAGACCGGGAGCTGACTGTGACTCAGATCATGAACTCCGTATTGCCAAATTCAGACTTAAATTGAAGAAAGTGGGGAAAACCACTAGACCATTCAGGTATGACCTAAATCAAATTCCTTATGATTATACAGTGGAAGTGACAAATAGATTTAAGGGACCAGATCTGATAGATAGAGTGCTTGATGAACTATGGACAGAGGTTTGTGACATTGTACAGGAGACAGGGATTAAGACCATCCCCAAGGAAAAGAAATGCAAAAAAGTAAAATGACTGTCTGAGGAGGTCTTACAAATAGCTGTGAAAAGGAGAGAAGAGAAAAGCAAAGGAGAAGAGGAAAGGTATACCCATTCGAATACAGAGTTCCAAAGAATAGCAAGGAGAGATAAGGAAGCCTTCCTCAGTGATCAGTGCAAAGAAATAGAGGAAAACAACAGAATGGGAAAAACTAGAGATCTCTTCAAGGAAATTAGGGATACCAATGGAACATTTCATGCAAAGATGGGCTCAATAAAGGACAGAAATGGTATGGACCTAACAGAAGCAGAAGATGTTAAGAAGAAGTGACAAGAATACACAGAAGAACTGTACAAGAAAGAACTTCATGACCCAGAAAATCACGATGGTGTGATCACTCACCTAGAGCCAGACATTCTGGAATGTGAAGTCAAGTGGGCCTTAGGAAGCATCACTATGAACAAAGCTAGTGGAGGTGATGGAATTGCAGTTGAGCTATTTCAAATCCTAAAAGATGATGCTGTGAAAGTGCTGCACTCAGTATGTCAGCAAGTTTGGAAAACTCAGCAGTGGCCGCATGACTGGAAAAGGTCAGTTCATTCCAATCCCAAAGAAAGGCAATGCCAAAGAATTGATACTTTTGAACTGTGGTGTTGGAGAAGACTCTTGAGAGTCCCTTGGACTGCAAGGAGATCCAGCCAGTCCATCCTAAAGGAGATCAGTCCTGGGTGTTCACTGGAAAGACTGACGCTGAAGCTGAAACTCCAATACTTTGGCCACCTGATGCAAAGAGCTGACTCATTTGAAAAGACCCTGATGCTGGGAAAGATTGAGGGCAGGAGGAGAAGGGGACAACAGAGGATGAGATGGTTGGATGGCATCACTGACTTAACGGACATGGGTTTGGGTGGACTCTGGGAGTTGGTGATGGACAGGGAGGCCTGGCGTGCTGTGGTTCATGGGGTCACAAAGAATCAGACATGACTGAGTGACTGAACTAGCCCCCAGGCTCCTCCATCCATGGGATTTCCCAGGCAAGAACACTAGAGTGGGTTGCCATTTCCTCCTCCTCCAGGGGATCTTCCTGACTCAGGGACTGAGCCTGTGTCTCCTGTATTGGCAGGCAGATTCTTTACCACTGAGCCACCTGGTAAACTCCTATTATCACTTGAATTCCACAAAATGACACTTGTGCTGAACAGCATTTACTTCTTTCTATTATCCTGAAGAAATGTCTGAAACTTCCATAATTTGGGGGTATGTTAACCAAAACACTACAACATGTCATTTACTGACATCAACACATAAAAAATAATTTGCCTAACTGTTTATCAACCTCAGTTTTTATAAATGTGAATGTTAACTAGAAAGAAATGTATTACCCTTGTTAATAACATTGGTGGGAATTTCAGGGTAAAGATGGAATGTATTATACATAAGTGTCTTTATTCTCAGAGAGATTAAATTTCATTATTATAAATAAAATGTATTAAACTGTTAAAGCTACCATATCCCAAAGATGGGGGAAGTCAATAATCCAGAGGTATTATTTCTATATTCTAATTCATTTGTCTACATTCTTCTACAGTCTAATCAAGGTACTCCTCATGCAAAGAAGTACAGGGCTTATAAGGAGTTATTGACCATTTTTAAGTCAGAAGAACTGCCTAGATTGATGATAACTGAAAACAAAACAGCCTCCTACCCAACTATACTTGTGAAATCAAAAGATTGCTCTCAGCTATTCAGAATTGAAATAACCTCTCTCCACAATAATTTAACACAAAATAAAGAAAATCAGGAGCTGCTAGACCTTGTAAAAATGGCAAACTAGCTCAAGGTGCTGGCTTCATTCTCCTCAAAATAAAGTTAAGAAGTAGTAGTAATAGGTGAGAAAGGAAAGCTTGGGGATGCTGGCAAGTTACCATAAAATTACAGTGAGAAACCTCTGGGTATTTTGGAGCCTATTTTGTTGCTCATTGAGCTGAGGGAGTCTGGAGGAGAAACTTTTTGTTTATGCTTCCCTCTTTTCTCTCTTCTGAGCTGCATTGAGACAAGCGACCGTCTGCTCCTTTGTGGAAGGAAGAGCAACCTCAGAGGTGGTTACAGAGCCTGTGGAGCTGGGGTTGATACCAGGGCAGCAAAAGCCCTCCCCAGGTGAAGGCTTTGTGAAAACAGGTGTGGGCAGACATGAGACAGATTGACGATGGCATCTTTAACAGTAACACTGGGTGGAAGAGGTCAGTAAGAATATTTCTAGATATTAAGATGTACAACTTGGAGTTTAAATTTTATCTAACAGATGGTTACAAAAATGTGGGAATGCAATAAATATTTTTGCACTGACAGTCTCAGACATTTTACTACATAAAGACACATATTGAAAATGCATTTATGAGATACATTGACAAGATCTGCTTATGAATGAAGAGAATTAAATCCACTTGAGTTGATGTGGAACATCTTTTCATGTGCTTGTTTGCCATCTGTATTCAGGTTCTTTGTAGCATAAGTGGTTTGTGAATATTTTCTCTAGTCTGTTATTTCTTTCCTTTTCTATGTCTTTTGTGAGCAAAAGTTTTTAACTTTTATGGGGTCCAATTTATTAATTTTTCTAGTATGGATTTTGTTTTCAGTTTCAAGCATAAGATGCTCTACATGTTTTAAATTTTTACCTAATAATTTATTTCAGTTCAGTTCAGTTGCTCAGTCATGTCTGACTGTTTGCGACCCCATGAACCACAGCACGCCTCCCTGTCCATCACCAACTCCTGGAGTCCACCCAAACCCATGTCCATTGATTTGGTGATGCCATCCAACCATCTCACTCTCTGTCATCCCCTTCTCCTCCTGCCTTCAATCTTTCCCAGCATCAGGGTCTTTTCAAATGAGTCAGCTCTTCGCATTAGGTGGCCAAAGTATCGGAGTTTTGGCTTCAAAATCCGTCCTACCAATGAACACCCAGGACTGATCTCCTTTAGGATGGACTGGTTGGATCTCCTTGCAGTCCAAGGGACTCTCATGAGTCTTCTCCAACACCACAGTTCAAAAGCATCAATTCTTTGAGTAATTATAAATTTTACTGTTTTTTCATTTCAGATTTTACATATTTCTTGTAGATAAAAAATGCAATTTATTTTTATATGTTGAACTTCTATCCTGCAACCTTATTGACTTCACTTATTCGTTCTAGGATTTTTTCTTTGTCTTTTTTAGATCCCATGAAATTTTCTATGTAAATCATGACGTCTACACATAGAGATAGCTTTAGGCATTCTTTTTTTAATCTAAGGACTTTTCTTGCTTTATTGCAATGACTAGGACTTCTAGTACTATGTTGAATATGAATGGTAAGAGCAGACATTATTGCCTTGTTCCCAACATTAGAGAGAAAATATTTAGCCTTTTTATCATGATGTATATCTTAGCTGATTTTTTGTTTCTTTTTAAAATAGCAGCTCTTTATCAAGTTGAAGTATTTTTCCTTTTTTTAAACTTTCTGAGACTTTAATCACCAGTCATGTTAGATTTTTTTCCAACATTCTTCCTCCTTGTCAGAGCAGTCAGTCCCAAACGGAAACTATGGACACAGCTCCATCTTGGCTGTCAGACACCTGGTGAGTCTGGCACCCTGAGGAGGGTCATCTTTGAAGGGCAGAGCCAGGTGACAATCACCCTGTGTGGCAACTATCACAGGCATCCAGGGAAGAGAGGAGTCATTGTCCACAAATGCCTCTACAGCCACAGATTTGAGTTTGGGTTGAGAATGCTATGCACCAACTTCTTCTCCCAGAAGTGACCAGTGAGTGGCTGTCAGCAGAGTTACAGTGAGAAGCCCTTCAGCCGCAATGTGTCATTCCTGACCCCTCCCTTCCAGGCGATGGTCCCCTGTGGCCCATTCCTACCATCCTTTCCTTCTTGTGTTCCCGCAGGTCCATCTCAGCCAGCATCCCCAAGTAAGCTCTGTCAGGGGTTTTTAACCCACTCAAGCAGGACCCCTCCCCAAGCTTACAGGAGACCTTTTGGCTAAGAAATACCTCCTTGGTAGGAAAGGCCAGCCCCATAATGAAGCACTTAGAGAGGAAGACTCTGTTTCCCAGGAATTATACTGCTGCTGACCTGCCCCTGCCCTGTGGCCTCTCCTACTATTTAGGTCAATGATTCCAGCCCCAACCTTTCAACAGAAGAAGACTTGGATGTGAATAAAGATTGAAAGTCTTAAACATACAAATTAAAATATATGTGCAAAATTGTCAAGTAGGTTTTGGTTCACATTGGTTAATCCTCAAATATTTTAATCCTGTACAAGTATGTGAACAAGCAGTTTGCTGTTTAGAAATTAAATCAACAGTAATGTTGCTGACGTAGTTTTTATGATAATACCACTAGCTATGAGAAAATAAATTCCCCACACAACGTGGTTTTTCATTTGGACTGGTTTTCAGTTAAAATGATGGCTTTAAAGGAGACCATGTAGATAAAATGAGTAAACATGAGATCTGTCCAATCAAAAGGAATTATGACTTAATTACAGGTTTTAATTGCTATGGTTATCATTTGATTGTTGAAAAAGGCCAGGATCTCAGGGAGGTCAGAGAAACGTGACAAAGGTATTCATATTTTGACCTTTCTGAGGAAGCTAATTAGCTCAGCTTTATCAAATGCTATCACGACCCTGTTCCTTCAATGTATGAATAAATTATTACACTCTCACTTTGAAGGCAATTAGAAAAAGTATCTCACCCACTGAAAAATTTTCTAATACTGTATAATAGAGAAATTTAACAGTTCTTCCAACTCAAGACTCTTTTTAAAAGCTCGCACTTGGGATTCAACAAAGGAAGAGTTTTCTAATGAAGCCTAAATATGAAATCTGTTGTGCATTTGAGTTAACAAGTGAAAGAAATCTGGGAATTAGAACAAAGCTTTGCCTGGTTTCTCTTCATTTTAAAGAAGAATGATACAGGGAATTGCTTTTCTTTTACTAAAGAAGTTTGGAAACTTACCCAGTTGGCTAACTCTCTATTTTCAGAAAACAACTGTCTTATTTCTGCTTTATACATCATTTTCTATGAAGTGCTTAAAGTTCTCCTTGGTCTAGTCTGCTGCTGAGTTTCAAATAAATATCCCTTGAGGCTCAGGGATGCTGGAGACCATTTGTTGTATCAAACGTGAAGCCCAAGAAAAACAGCATCTTAATTTTAAGGAGGCATCATTCACAAAATAAATAGGGTAATAGTCATGAGATTCCAATATTCTTTAATCTTAAATGGGATTTCTAACTTCTCAAAGCAACTTTGTTAGAAACAGTATAGAGATCCTTTAAAATGAACAAAAATGCCATTTTTGAAGGGTAGAAGGATTCCTGTTGAACACTGTGCTGAGAATGAACTGTGGGAGAACCAGGGTTGGGGGAAAAGACAAGCTTGCCAGGTATTAATTTTTGATCCTTATCATATATCCAAGCAAAATGTCAAAGAAGCAGTTGGACATAGGATTCTGCAGTCAAAATGCGAGGGACAAGAAGTCTGAAAGCCTAGGAAAGTTACAGAGAGTCGGAGCTTAGAGACATAACCTTGGTGGGAGTGTCATTGGTTTCCAGACGGCATTAAAGCCAAAGTCCCAGGTGAGGTCATCAAAAGACAGTGCAGATGCAAAAGAGAAAAAGGATGAAAGATAAAGTGACATGTTTTCTGTATCTAAACTTCACACTTTTTGTGACAAAAGAAAGTCAAAATGCAAACAAAGCCCCACATTGGATAAACTGTTTGCAAAGTTTGTAGCTACCTTAACTGAAACTCCAGTACTTTGGCCACCTCATGCGAAGAGTTGACTCATTGGAAAAGACTCTGATGCTGGGAGGGATTGAGGGCAGGAGGAGAAGGGGACGACCAAGGATGAGATGGCTGGATGGCATCATGGACTTGATGGACGCGAGTCTGAGAGAACTCCGAGAGATGGTGATGGACACGGGGGAGGCCTGGCATGCTGCGATTCATGGGGTCGCAAAGAGTCAGACACGACTGAGTGACTGAACTGAACTGTAAGCTGTAGAGCATTACATTTATAATCATAACAAGGAGCTCATATTTTTATGTACTAGGTTTCTTGGGGCTAATCCACAGCAGCTCCTTAGTCTCTTTTTTTAAAAATATAAATTTATTTATTTTCATTGGAGGTTAATTACTTTACAATATTGTATTGGTTTTGCCATACGTCAACATGTATCCACCACAGGTATACACGTGTTCCCCATCCTGAACCCCCCTCACTCTTCCCTCCCCATACCATGTATGTGAGATAGCAAAAGAGACACAGATGTTTAGAACAGTCCTTAGTCTGTTAAATGAGTCACCCTTCTTTAGGTGTTAAAATCCACTGTGTGCAAGTCCAGAAGTCTGAGTCCTCAGGCCACGCCAGGCACTCTGGCTGCTAAATTTTTTGACAGAAACCTGCAAGGCTTGGCATCCTCAGACACAAACTACTGCAGAATAATCAGCTCCAAGAAAGAAGGCGCCCTAAACCATCAGCAGCTCCTGAAGAGCACTGTACAACATGGAATCATAGTCTGATTTCCACAGGACTGGACTTGAAGCATCAGGTGGGTTGTTTAGAATCAAAATAGAATCTATGACTTGGCTGATCACTTAACTTCATTTGGCAAGAGCTTTCTGAGGAATGCAAACAATGACAAATGAAAAGCTTTCTGCTTCGGCCATCAGGAAGGAAAATTGGTAAGTAAGTGGTCTTGTCTATTTCCCTGTTTGAATTTATTTTTCAAATTTGTTATGTTTCCTTTTGATCACCATAACTGCCCTGCCTGCATGAGCTTTGCTCCTCTGAGAAATAACTTTATATGAAGAGGAGGGTGCCAAGTCTCTTTTATTGTTTAACGTTTTTTTGAGTATAGGAAGATTTTCAAACTAACTTCTCCAACCCCTTGTCTTCCCTTAAGTGTTAAAGGATTACCTGAAAGGATTACAAGCAGGGAAAAGAATTTTCTCTTCTCTACAAGCCTGGTTGTAGAAGCAGTCAAGCCCCTGATAATGTGGCTATTGATTATAGTTCATATTTTCACACCTACAATTTCAGAAAAAGTCCTAGAAAAGAAAAGGTGTGTCAACACATAATCATGGAGCTATTTAAAGGTGCTGTGAGGTTAAAGTTATAAAAATAATCCAGCCTATTATTTAGAATAACCATCAGTCAGAATATGGTAAGTTGTCAATGTGGTTTTATAACGTTTCCTGTTCCTATTAACCCCAATGGGGATTTAATTACTATTAATATGACGAAAGGTGCGTAGGAACGTTTCTATAACAGTTTATATAATCAAATCTTTTTATTGCTTTGCACCATGGGTTCTTCTCACTTTTCACAGTCTTTGCTTACATCAGATGAGCAGTGCAATGTTCATTAACAGATGCTTTTTCACCCATAAACTTCCATCCTCTGAGCAAGTCAGCATTGGCCTGTCTGCTCCCTCCCTGCCTGGCTCTAAGGATGGGATGATTTTAACTCCGGATGCCTCATCTAGGCCATATTTTACGGTGGGAGGCAGATCATAACTACAAAGAGAAGGTCTTCTATGTATTTTGGGAAGGTCTGCAGACAGTGTCCAGAGCAGAAGACATTTTTTGGCTCCATGAAGCTCATGGCTCTCGAGCCCTACCACTGAAAGGTAGGCACATGCCTTTTGGTCCCATGTGGATTTAGCCTGGACATTTTCAGAACTTGTATCCCTTTGGGAAGGAATTTGTCCACCTGACAATCATTCTCCCTTTATATCTTAACTACAGAAACTCAATTTTTCTTCTGGTTTCCAATGTTCCCAGTTCAAACACCATTATTTCCTAACTTCTTTCTTATCAAGATGTAAAAGTGTGAGTGTTAGTCGCTCAGTTGTGTCTCTTTGTGACCCCATGGACTGTGACCCATCAGGCTCCTCTGTCTGTGGGATTCTCCAGGCAAAAATATTGGGGTGGGTAGCTATTCCCTCCTCCAGTGGTAACAATTTGACAAATTCTTGGCCAATGAGACATGAGTATAAACCACTTTGTGAATTTTCTGGAAAAACTTAAAAAAATACCAGATATAGATGACGTATTATCTTTGCTCTTAGTCCCATCTCTCCCTCCTGCCTGGAACATAGTCTTGATGCATGGAAGTACAGCAGCCATCTTGGGACTGTGAGGATGAAATCTTTATGTTAAAGAAGGCAAGTGTAGACAGGACAAAAGGAAGTCTGAGAGTGAATGATATTATATAACATCTGTAGCCCTAACCACCCTGTCACTTGACTTCACCATCTGTGAGAAAATGGAACCATTCTGTGCACATTTAAGCCACTGTTATTCAGGATTCTGCTCATTTGTAGCCACATGCTGCATCAATTGATTCAAGCCTCTATTAATTTTAGTATTTTCACAAGCATGTGAAGTGGCAAAAATTAACAAATATGTGATTATTGCTTAGAGAATGAAACTGGTTATTGAGATGGCTCCACCCCAGGCCCATGAATCAGAGTTTTGATGATGGGTCCGAGAATTTATAGTTTTCCAAATGTTCAGGTGGCTCAGTGGTAAAGAATCTGCCTGGCAAAAAGGAAATATGGTTTCTATCTGAACCCTGGGTTGGGAGGATCCCCCAGAGAAGGAAATGGCAACTCACTCCAGTATTTTGCCTGGGAAATCCCATGGACAGAGAAACCTGCTAGGCTGCAGTCCATGGTAGTCGCAAAAGAATCAGACATGACTGAGCAATTAAACACCACCACCACCACCACAATGTCCTCAGGTAATTATAATCAACTTGGAGTGGAACTTTGAGAAACCACAAATAGAACTTTCAGCTGAACATTATCTTAAAGACTGGACTTAAAGTACGCAGGTAACAGTGCATGAAAGGTTCAGGCTCGCACATCGTCATGGATAGAAAGCCATTCTGAGCAGCGCGCACTGAAGGCTGGGCAGCATGCAGGAGGGGACGCAGGAACCCTCTCACCTCATTCAGCCTCAGACAGTATTGGAGTATCAGGTGCAAGCTTAACAAAATCACGATAAAAAGCAACTTAGTACCCGTGAAGGACAAATTTTGCTTCTAGTTACTTGAGAAATCTGTGAACTCACTGAGGAAGGAACTGCCTTTTCACCTTGGGTGTAAGCTTAATGAAATCACGATAAAAAGCAACTTAGTACCCGTGAAGGACAAATTTTGCTTTTAGTTACTTGAGAAATCTGTGAACTCACTGAGGAAGAAACTGCTTTTTCACCTTGGGTTCCTAGCATTCATTAGCAATGATGTGGTGTTTATTTTTATGATGACCAAAAATAATAAAAATTCTACTGTGGCAACAACTCCAACTTGGAGAACCAAGTCTTAGTTTTAGAAGTCAGTATTTCTCTAGGCGGGGTTCTAGAAAGATTCCCAGTGGTTTGGATTATATTTTTTCCTTCAGTAAGGGATTGTACTTTACCCAGGACTGGGAAACATCTGTACACAGCAATTGGAATAGGATTTATGAGGCTTAATTTTGCTAAGGAGTCAAACTGAGTGGGCAGTGAAGGCATATGAATTCTCTCTGAACTGCAGGAAAAATGTAAAAAAGAAAGCAACACCTCCAGAACATTCTAAGGTGATCTGCTTTCTGGTTCCGGGCCACACCTGGAAAAAATAAGGTGCTGTATAAATGGAAAAAAAAGAGATGGTGCCCCTTCTCCCTTTCACCCTACGTGGAGCCCAGACCCTCTGCCGATGGGCGAGGGCAGGGGCCGAAACAGGGTTTCTGTGTCACTTGGAAAAATACTTCTGTTCCTACAGAATCGCTATTTGCAAAACACATTGTGCTAACCTTTATATCTTTGTTTTCCTTTTAAATATCAAAATTTCATTTGTCAGAATCAAGCAATTTTTACTTTGCATCTTAAAACTTGATGGAATTGTAATTTTCCTGGCTTTTAGTAGCTTAAAATCAAACTGGTCAAGTCAATTTAAGGATAATGTAGTGAAAGAAAACATTTCCCTGTGTCTGACAATTTCCATGAATAATGTATCTTTAATAGCTGTCAATTATGGTGGTTTTTAGAGATTTATGAAGGGAGTATAAATATCTCCAAAAGGTGATTTATGGTGCAGACTCAAGAAAATTCTTCCAACAAAGCTACTCTGACAGCATATAAATTACTATACAGTATGGAATATGATAGAAAACATTGTGAATATCTGTTTTCTATGTCCTATTCCTTTTTATTCCATTTTTTCACCCCATAATTCCAATATCTTAATCAGAATTTTAGAGGTGAAAGAATCTGAGTTATCATCAGATCTACCCTTTTCAATGTACAAAGTATATATTATAATGTATATTTTGTATATCTTATACAAAAGGCTAGAAACTAACAATACTCTGACTTCTTCAAATAAACCTGTAGACATAAGTACTAGACTTGCACAAAGAATTTCTACAGAAAAATATGTTTTTGAATTGTGGTGCTGGAGAAGACTCTAGAGAGTCCCTTGGACAGCAAGGAGATCAAACCAGTCAATCCTAAAAGAAATCAAGCCTGAATATTCATTGGAAGAACTGATGCTGAAGCTAAAGCTCCATTACTTTAGCCACCTGATATGATGAACCGACTCACTGGAAAAGACCCTGATGCTGGGAAGATTGAAGGCAAAAGGAGAAGGGGGAAGCAGAGGATGAGATGGTTAGATAGCATCCCCACCCCAATGCACATGAGTTTGAGCAAACTCCAGGAGACAACGAAGGACAGGGAAGCCTGGCACGCTGCAGTCCATTGTGTCGCAAAGAGTTGGACATGACTTAGCGAATGAACAACAAGTACTAGACTCACACAAAGAATTTCTACAGAAAAGTATTGGATATATTTGTAATGTTCAGTGGCAGAAACTGAAAAACTGAAGAGGCGAGAGTATAACTGACAAGAGAGACATTCTGTGTGCTGAGAGGCCTCACACAAGCTCACAGGACAACCAGCTATAAGAAAGTGTTTGCTGCGTGGCTGGATTAAGCCGCCTCCTTCCTGCGTCTCCTTTGCTCAGAACCTGGGGGCCTGGAGCAGGGAGGTTCTGTTTCTTTTCCAGTTTATCTGGTTTTACGTTCATGTTCTGAGCTTCACCCACTCCTCCGAGGTCTGGCCTGGTCGTGGAAGACGCACGAGAGCCATCAGAGCCGCTGCTTCCTGGAGCCTCGCAGGGGCCGCCAGTCCTGGTCCACAGGCAGAACTGGGTGCGTGGGGAAGTTCACATACCCAGACTGCATCTTCAGATTCTCTGCTTTTTAAGTGCAACTTTAGCCCATCGACTCTTCTTGACACCAATCTTTGCATGAGGCCCCCAGGAGGACTGCACTCCTCATAATCTCGCTTTCCTTTGTGCTGTGGTGCTCCAGGCAGAAGCTACCTGAATCATCAAGTTCATGTGCTTTGATGGTGTGAAGATTGATTTTATGTGTCAGTTTGACTGGGATGCCAAAATAGCTGGGAAAATATTATTTTGGGGTGGGTCTGTGAGGATGTTTTCAGAATAGATTAGCCTTTAAATCTGTAGACTTAATGAAGATGATCCTCCCCAGTGTGTGTGGGCATGACCCGGCCCACTAAGGGCTGCACAGAGCCAGAAGGTGAGGAAGGAGGTGAACTCCCTCCCTCTGCATGACCTGGGCCGTCCATCTCCTGCCCTTGGACATCCGAACTCTGGTTTGGGGACTCCTGGACTTGGGCCATGACCTACACCGCTGGCCCTTGATTCTCAGGCTTTTGAACTTGGACTGAATGGCACCCTTGGCTTTCCTGACTCCAGCGTGTAGATGGCAGATCCTGGGAATTTGTGGCTTCCACACCATGATAACGGCTTACAAAAAAAACACAATGGACTTTTTGGCCAATGGAGTACAATGGTGGGCTTAAGTTTTTAAAAATACTTTTCCTTTTCCAAGAGGAAATATTGATGCAGTCGTTTAATGAAACACTAAGCTTGTGCATTTAGCAACATGACAGAGTGGATTTATAAAATTTGCTTTGTGCTAGATGAGGCACAAATGATGAGGCAAAAAACATAAATACAGGATAAAGTTTCAAAGGAAAGCTCAGGAAGAGTGGTTTTGTCTCTGTCTGTAAGGAAGGACAAAAACTCAGTTTCCATGTCACATCCTTCTTTTTTTTTATTTTTATTTTTTATTTATTATTATTATTATTATTTACTTTATAATATTGCATTGGTTTTGCTACACATCAACATGAATCCGCCATGGGCACACCCTTCTTTAATTGTGTTTTCTCTACCATAATATTTTAAATATTTAAGTCTAGAATTGGTGACCTGATAATATAAAGGAGAGTCTTACTAAGTTACATGGAGAAAGAAGAGCAGTGGACTGAATGCCTGGTGGGCCCACGCTGGGAGGGCACACTAATGAAGTCCTCCTGGCGTCATCCACACCACGTGGCATGTGACCCCAGAGAAGCCCACCTTGTGCCCAGAATCCCTTGGTGGGTGGAAGTCATGCTCCGAAGCTCCAGCTCTATCCCTCACCTGTCCAGATGCTGGGCTGAAGCTGTGATGACCTGTTGTTCTGAGTGCAAGCTAGTTCTGATGTTAGAATAGTTAAGTAGTTGTATATTTAAGATTGATCATTTGTGTATATATATTCATACACTTTTCATATAATCTACTACTGAATATTTAATACTGTTTAACATTCAACACTCAAATCTAGCAGTCAGCTTATTTGTTCCTGTTACTTTATTTACTTGTTAGATTGATTTCTAGTAAAAGTATAATATATAGTATGGTATAAAACAGACTTCTATATGTTCAGGCATACAGGCAAGGACTCATGTGGAGGCTAGAGTTCACGCATTTTTCTAGATGCTCAGAGTCTGTGCTCAGGAACAAACAAGGGAGGGGGAAGGCTTCTCCAGCAGAAGTTGGCAGCCGTGCGCATCCTCTAAACGAACAGGAGGATGACAAACGGGGGTCCTGGGCAGGGCGTGGGGTGTGTGTCGACAGGGCGCCCAAGGAGAATCTCTCTAAACACACGCTTTCACTAAGAACAGAGCGGATAATAGACCAGCCATGACACTGCCACGGAGACATGGCCTTGGCACACAGGGGGAGGAGGGAAGTTGGGAGCTGGGGACGGGGCAGGGGGAGAGGAGCCTGAGCTGAGAGGAGGTAATTTTATTCCAAGAGCGAGGAAAACCCACTGTGCAAGGGTTTCAGCAGGGGCGTGGCACCGCATGATGGAAGGTCTGAAGGACCCCTGGCTTCTGTGTTCAGGACGGATGTCAGGAGGGGAAACATCACTAATGCCAGGAGTGCGGTGATCCCGGCAGGGAAGAGTGCAGAGCAGACGGGACCGCCTTTGCGAAGTCAGCTGCGTGGAGACAACACACGTCTGTGGTAAAACCCACAGAACATTTCTCTGAATGGATCGGGTCTGCTGAGTGCAGGACAGGAAGGGTGGCATCTAAACACTGGTCCCGACAATTGGGTGGTGGCTTTGAGAAGAGTCAGAGACAGGCGTGGGGGGTTCAAGAAGCTTTGGTTTATAGGAACACACTGTTGGCAGGTGCGTGTAGGTCTAGAGCTAGTATGTCAGCCATAATGGATACTGTGGACTGTCTGAACTAGAGTCACACCACTGCAAAGATTTCCCACAGAATTTAGTTACATGGTTTCCATCTTTCCCACTGCATCTGATCAACATCTATCTCCTGCATACAGCAAGACATGATGAGCTGCATCTGCCTGGCTGACTCACAACTGTTACAGTCTTTATATGCATACATATATATGTATATAAATTTCATATACATATATATATTATTTGTGAACTAGAGTTGATTTACAGTGTTGTTTCAGGTGTATAGCAAAGTGATTCAATGATATATATATATATATATATATACACACACACATATAGTTTTTTTTTACATTCTCTTCCACTATAGGTTACTCTAAGACATTGAGTAGAATTCCCTGTGTTACACAGTGGGTCCTTGCTGGTTATCTGTTTTAAATATGGTAGTGTGTGCATGTTAACCTGCCACAGTCTTCGTATGTTCAGAACTAGATTGATCTTCCTCCCCCTACTCACTCAGATTTTCTACCCCAAAGCGGCACAGGTGGGCACTTGTGCCGAGGATCTGGGTCTCTGTGTGCCCCACCCCGTCCCCCACTTTCTCCTCCCAGGTTAGGCTCCGTCTCCTCCCACCAGGGCTGCGCCAACAGCCTCCCGACCAGCCCCCAGAGCTCGACTCAGCCTGCTCCAGTGGGACAGACATCACGCGGCAGAAGCACAATGCTCACTCTGTCCCTTTCTGATAAAGACACCCAGCAGTGCTCCCTATCTATGGGGACAGGGCTGTTTCCATAGTAAACCCCTCTACAACCCCAGTCTTATCTCCTATCACTCAATGCCCTCAGCTCTGTGAGCAAGCAGAGCACAGCCCACAGCCACGCCTGAGCAGGTTCCTCCTGGCCTCAGTGCATCTATAAAACTGTGCAGAGACAAATGTTCTTCATAGGTCTTTGCGTAAATGTCACCCTTCTACACTTGTCAGCCTTTAAAAGAGAGAGAGGGTTTGATTAATCTTTGCTTTTTGTACCCTATAACACAATATATTATGGAGTATGGCTCAAAAAGTATTTGCTGAATGAATATATTTGAAATGAAAAAAATGCAAGAGCATATGACCAATTAGGTTAGTTGCATGCAACAAGGAGATTTTTTAAGAAATATTTGCTAGATGAATGAATAAATGTTTTCTGACAACTTGAAATCAGAATGAAAAGCAAGTGAAAGCACAAAAGCTTAGGGAATTATATAAAGTAGAGGTTCTCAACAAATACTTGAGTGAATGAAGGAACTTTTATGAGCAACACTGAAACCAAAACTTGGCCAGCAGAGTTAGTGGGTTTTCTTTGTTTTGATTTATGTAATAAGAACATTTAACATGAGGTCCACCTTTTAACAAACATGTAAATGTACAGTGAGTGCATCAAAGTGTGTGTGTGCATGCTCAATCAGTTGTACCCCACTCTGCAACCCCAGGCTCCTCTGTCCATGGAATTCTCCAGGTCAGCATACTGGAGTGGACTGGTCGTTCTGACCCAGGGATCAAACCTGTGTTTCCTGCACTGCAGGTGGGTTCTTTACCACTTCACCACCTCAGAAGCCCATACAGTATAGCACTGTTAACTATAGGTACTACTTTCTAGAGCAGATTTCCAGAATTTATACATCCTGCCTAACTGAATGACTCATTATGTTTAAAAAAATGTACCTGGCTGTTTCAATTTTAATGATGACACAATGTGAAGGTGACCTGTGCTGACTTTTTAAATTCATACTTTAATGTTTTTGTGCTTGTACAGCTATGGTTACAATTTCTCATAATGACTTCTCTAGGGGAAATACTTTTCTGTGGTGCAGCAAGGGGACTGTTAGATGCTAGTATACTAAACAGCCATAAATTCCAGGATGTCCCAGTTGATCACTGTGAACCTAATTTGCATGGCGTCCCTGAGACCCAACCCTAATCCCCACTCCTGGCAGTCAGCACCCACTCAGGGCTCTAGGCTTTGGGTTTAATGTGTTTTATAGGAGTTGGTTCTTAACCTCTTTTGCTCCCAAACAAGTCAGCACTGTTGCTGCAGCACAAGTTGGCTGAGCCTTCAGAAGCTAAAGAAAAGAAAAAGTGTTAGTTGCTCAATTGTGTCTGACTCTTTGCAAACCCATGGAATGTAGCCCGCCAGGCTCCTCTGTCCATGGGATTTACCAGACAAGAGTACTGGAGTGGGCAGCCATTTCCTCCTCCAGGGGATCTTCCAGACCTTGGGATTGAACCTGCATCTCCTGTGTCTTCCGCACTGGCACGCGAGTTTTTTACCATTGAACCACCAGGGAAGCAAACGATGACCCATCCATTGATGGATGGAGGATGAGAACAGGGGGCCCCATAATAGCATGTGCAGTTGTCCTGTGTCCCCCCTTTTATGGTGGTGAGAGGAAGGGAGGAGGGAAAGAAGGGAGGAGGGAAGGATGGGAGGAAGGGATTCTTTGACTCCAGACAGTGGGTCCTCATGGCTTGGCCTTCAAGCCTGGGTGAGGTTTCTTGCTTATTTCCAAGGTCAAAGAGCTGAGGGTCACTTTCTGGAAACGGTGATTCCAGTGTATTTGGGGATCTTCAAATCCTGGTCTCTGAGTGTGAGCTTTAAAATCAAAGACATCCCAAAAACTGGTTGGGAAGCCAAATGACTCAGGACTTGGGGATGCTGATGAAAAGTCAGGAGGTTTTACTCATGAAGAGACTCACCAATGGGAAGGTCAAGGGGACCCTCCCAGGATGAGTAGCCCGAGAAGGCAGAACAGACACGCAGCAATGTGGTGAACAGTTATGTAAAGATTAACAACATCTTGAGAAAGATAAAGCACATCTTCCAGCGCATTCAGCCAGGTCAGTCAACTGGTCGAGCGAGGATCTGTGTGTCCCTGAAATACAGCAGGAGGGAGGCGGTGCTGCAGGCGCATGACCGCACCTCTGCTGATGGAGAGCAGCGTCAGGATGCCCCGGAGAGGAGCCCGGCGGGGACAGGAGACACCCGGGAGAGGAGCAGCTGGGAGGGGCTGCATGCACTCAGAAATCATGACTTTAGGTTTCAGTAAGGTGCCTCCATGTCACTTTAGAATTGGCTGTAACTCAGCAAAGGAGATGCCCACACTGAGTGTGACTCTGGAGCAAGGGCACCGGGATCAGGCTCTTGGAACAGAAGACCCCCTTGTCAAGTAGGGGGAGGCACATGATCCACCTCACCCAAGCAAAGGTGCTTTCCAGGGAGTTACAATTTTTAGATGTTAAACAATATAACATAGTAAAGTGGAATTAGCAAATTAAGATATGGCTGCTAGTACAGAGGGTCGTAAAGAGTCAGACATGACTGAAGTGACTCAGTACTCATGCATGCTAGGCATGCATACTAAGAAATGTTAAAACCTGGGGAGGAAACAGTTAAGAACAGGGACAGGGTCTTAACAGGGTCTTAATCAGAACAGGGTCATAGGGATTTGTAAAGCAGCACAACCATTTTGAGCTGTGTCCTCTATATTCTCTGGAGAAGGAAATGGCAACCCACTCCGGTGTTCTTGCCTGGAGAATCCCAGGGACGGTGGAGCCTGGTGGGCTGCCGTCTATGGGGTCGCACAGAGTCGGACACGACTGAAGTGACTTAGCAGCAGCAGCAGCAGCAGCCTCTATATTCTCATTGTAGATGTCAGAATTGTTTGAAGTTCATCAGACATTTTCATCGGAGAAGGCAATGGCACCCCACTCCAGTACTCTTGCCTGGAAAATCCCATGGACAGAGGAGCCTGGTGGGCTGCAGTCCATGGGGTCACTGAGAGTTGGACACAACTGAGCGGCTTCCCTTTCATTTTTCACTTTCATTCATTGGAGAAGGAAATGGCAACCCACTCCAGTGTTCTTGCCTGGAGAATCCCAGGGACGGTGGAGCCTGGTGGGCTGCCGTCTATGGGGTCGCACAGAGTCGGACATGACTGAAGTGACTTAGCAGCAGCAGCAGACATTTTCATACTAATATCAATGGTTCTCAGTCATCCTGAAACATTGGAATTATGTTTATGCTTATTGATTTAAATAGTACAACAGGGAGGCTTGTAACAGAATAGAAAGCAGACATGAAATGGTTAAAGTGACACAGACTTTGCTGTTAAAGCACACATTTTAGTTACCTAGAGATTTCACTTTTGTGTAACTCTTTCAGTTACCAAAATCAGTTAAATAAAGCATTGTTATGTGTGGGAATTATATTATTTTCATCAAAAAAACAATGATCTAAATTATGTGGCTAATTTAAGTCCTTGTTGATTATCGTATGAGCCTGGCATTCAATTTGACTAACATACTTTTCAAGAGATAATGACAAACTATTTTTTGTTGCATAAGTGTAGATTCAACACACCAAATTGTTTTCTCCCTCTTGATTGTTTCAAAAACAATTAACAAGTACAAAAAAGGCATATTTCTAAGGCACAGATCAGCTGGTGGTCCCTAGTGATGCCCTTGACGTGGACTCAGACCTCCTGAGAGATGGCCTAGAAGACAGCTCGACTTTGCCCTCACACTCCAAAATACTCAATTTCTGTCATATACATTCTGTTCTTCCTTCATATCTTACATTTGTGATTTGAAAACTCAGTTAAGAGTATAGATATTAAGGAAAACAGACAAAGAGAAGTTTGAATAAAGTAGCTACCTAATTTTTTCATCGCTTCAACCATAAAAATGTTAGGATATAAAGATGAGCAATAAAAATAAAATGTTGAAATGGCATTCCAACATTCAGAGTTGAGCACAGCTCATCTTTGATATAAATCCTTCTAGAGCCTCAGCTCATGACCACAAATACAGACATGCCATGAATTACACATTGTCTTCTCCTTCCTTCTTTTCTTCTGTTTTCCCCATAAGGCAAACACTCTTATTTTGACTACATAAATTTTGAAACTTTCAAGAAGTCTATCCAAAATGAAATAACAGCAACCAGTTATAATCCCAAAGAAAGGCAATGCTCAAACTATATACAATTGCACACATTTTAGATGCTAACAAGGTAATACTCAAAATCCTTCAAGCTAGGCTTCAACAGTATGTGAATAGAGAACTTCCAGATGAGCAAATTGGATTTGGAAAAGGCAGAGGAACCAGAGATCAGATTGCCAACATCCACTGGATCATGGAAAAAGGCAAGGGAATTCCAGAAAAAATATCTACTTCTGCTTCATTGACTATGCTAAAGCTTTTAAGACTGTGTGAATCAAAGTGAACTGGAAAATTCTTAAAGAGATGGGAATAGCAGACCACCTTACCTGCCTCCTGAGAAACCTGTATGAATGACAAGAAGCAATAGTTAGAACTAGACATGGAACAACAGACTGGTTCAAAATTGGGAAAGGAGTATATCAAGGTTGTATATTGTCACCCTGCTTATTTAACTTATATATAGAGTACATCATGAGAAACATTGCACTAGGTGACTCAAAAGTTGGAATCAAGATTGCCAGGAGAAATATCAAATGGCACCCCACTCCAGTACTCTTGCCTGGAAAATCCATGAATGGAGGAACCTGGTAGGTTGCAGTCCTTGGGGTCGTGAAGACTCGGACACGACTGAGCGACTTCACTTTCACTTTTTACTTTCATGCATTGGAGAAGGAAATGGCAACCCACTCCATTATTCTTGCCTGGAGAATCCCAGGGACAGGGAAGCCTGGTCAACTGTCGTCTATGGGGTTGCACAGAGTCAGACACAACTGAAGCAACTTAGCAGCAGCAGCAGATATGCAGATGATACCATTCTGCATATAATAATGGCAGAAAGTGAAGTGGATCTAAATAGCCACTTGTGAAGGTGAAAGAGAAGAGTGAAAAAGCTCCTTAAAACTCAGTACTCAGAAAACTAACATCATGGCATTCAGTCTCAATCCACTTCATGGCAAATAGATGGGGAAAAAGTGGAAACAGTGACAGTATTTTCTTGGGCTCCAAAATCACTGCAGCCATGAAATTCAAAGACACTTGCTCCTTAGAAGGAAAACTATGACAAAACTAGACAGCATATTAAAAAGCAGAGACATCACTTTGCTGACAAAGTTCTGTCTAGTCAAAGCTATGGTTTTTCCAATAGTCATGTATGGATGTGAGAGTTGGACCATAAAGAAGGCTGAGTGCAGAAGAAGAATTGATGCTTTTGAAATGTGGTGCTGGAGAAGACTCTTGAGAGTCCCTTGGACAACAAAGAGATCAAACCAATCAATTCTAAAAGAAATCAACCCTGAATATTCATTAGAAAGACTGATACTGAAGCTGAAGCTCTTATACTTTGGCCACTTGATGTGAAGAGTAGACTCACTGCAAAAGATCCTGGTGCTGGGTAAGATTGAAGGCAGGAGCAGAAGAGATGACAGAAGATGAGATGGTTGGATGGCATCACTGACTCAATGGACATGAGTGTGAGCAAACTCCAAGACATAGTGAAGGACAGGGATGTCTGTGTGTTGTAGTCCATGGTGTCACAAAGAGCTGGATATGACTTAGGGACTAAACAACAACAACAAAACAAAATTACCAAACAGGAAAGAAATGTTTCCAATGCCACCAAATCAATGTATGAATTCAGTACAAAACTAACAAAGTATTACTAAGCCTAGCTGGGGGTGATGTTGTCTTGATTTTTTTTTTTTTTTTGTCTTGATTTGTTTTTAACCCACCAGAATTTAGTGACATAAATATCAAGGTTACAGATTTCTAAAATGTTCTGTAGCACACAAATGTCTCCACCTGGTCAGGCCAAACTTCAATCATAGTTTACATAAGAGTCGACCTTTTATCTGATACACACACTAATTCCAGGAAGTCCAATAAAGTGGAATTGATATATTTCTAAGAAGTTAATAAATATCATCTGCATTTGAAAAACACCCTCTGAGGAATTATGATCTATTATCCTAAGAGCCAATGGGACATCCATGAACTGGCAGCAGTTAAAATATAAAGAGGTCAGTCAAGGTTTCTTCTAGGGAGAGAAAGTCTGGGAGGTGCCCTGCTGCGGGTGGGCAGGCTCAGCCTGCCTCCTCCTTCCCTGATGACCCCGTGACCGTCACCCTTTGGGTGTACTCCCTCAGTCGCCAGAGCAGAAGGAAGTAGCTTGGGGAAGAGGGAATGTCACCGTGGCTAGAGCCCATGTTCCCCCTGTCGTGACAGCTTTCTTAGCTTTCTGGGGTTCCTCTCAGCCCCCAGGCTGCCAAGCAACCTGCTGAAGCCCCTTTCTCCTGGGAGACACTGGCTTTGATGGAGAGCAGCAAAACCCTGGCTCCTCCCGGTCTCCGGCATCTTCCTGGGGATGGGCAGGGCTGACACTCCCACACTCTCTTCTATTCCCAAGTGGAAAAATCTCCCTCTTGGTGGATTTTCTGCAATGTTGCATTATGCATTCCTCATGTGGCTCAGGCTGTGTTTGAAGTTTTGGCTGGAGCTTTTGAATCTCACTTTCAAGTTGTGAACCTGCAGACTGGAGAGATGCCTGTTCAGCTCTGAGATGCTTCATTTGACCTGCGAGCTCTTTGTTCACTTGGTTTTCTTTACACATGTGTAAAATATGCCTTGCTTTTCTCCTTAAAGCCTATTTTTAATGAATAAACTTCTTTTCCTAGAGCGGTTTTAGGTTTGTGGAAAAGCTGAGCAGAAAGTGCAGACAGTTTCCATAGACCCCCTCACCTCACCCCACCCTGTTCCTCCTCTTCCTAGCATCTCACATTGATGAAATGAGGCTGCTGTGACTGATGAGCCAATCTTGATGCATCGTTAACACGCACACTATTATTAACTTAAGTGCTCTGTTGGTATGCTGTCACGCAGTTGTGTCTGACTCTTTGCCACCCTGTGGACTGTAGCTGCCAGGCTCCTCTGTTCATGGGATTTCCCAGGCAAGAAAACTAGAGCGTTGCCATTTCCTTCTCCAGAGAATCTTCCCAACCCAGGGATTGAACCTGCGTCTCCTGAATTGGCAGGCAGATTCTTTACCACGGCGCCACCAGGGAAGCCCTTCAAAGTGAAGTCGCTCAGTCGTGTCCGACTCTTTGCAACCCCATGGACTGTTACCAGGCTTCTCCATCCATGGGATTCTCCAGGCAAGAATACTGGAGTGGGTTGCCATTTCCTTCTCCAGGAGATCTTTCTGACCCAGGGATTGAACCTGGGTCTCCTGCATTGTAGGCAGATGCTTTAATGTCTGAGCCACGAGGGAAGTCAAAAGAAGTGCTCAAATTGCTTTCCTCTCATGATATGCTAATTGAATCAAAACGTTGATGAATTTTTGAGATAACTTGACAAGGATTTTTTAAAAGATAATTAACCTTCTGATAGGTATTTATCAGAGAATTTCAAAAAAGCCTGGAATGTGTTTCTTTAACTTTTATTTTGTAATTCTTCAAAATATTCAAAACACTACCATATGACCCAGCAGTTCCATTTCTGGGTGTTTATGCAAAAGAATGACATCAGGATCTCAAGGAGATATTAGCCCTTATGTCCACTGCAACACTACTCACATTTCACATACAAAAGTGTTTAAATAAACAAATGAAAGACTCGGCTACTTTTTCCCATCAAAGGATCTTTACGATTGATCCAGCCAGACTCCTGGAAGCAGCAGTCACTCGGGATCTAATTTCAAAATCTGAGCTATTTTAATGCTGAACTCTAAGCCCTGCAAATACGTGTTCTTTCAGTTCATTTTTGTTTTCAGGGTGCAACTTTCTGGTACCCAATCTGTGTGGGGTGGAAGCCACCTCTGACCCCAGTCCTGCAGGCCTGTATCCCTCTCCTTGACCTTCAGAAGCAGGACTGTGCCTTCACACTTTCCTGCCCAGAACTGGCACGTGAGTTCAGAGTGAGGCAGCCATCAGCGTGGGGCTCCTTCCTCCCCTGGGCTGTGGGTCTGTGGGTCCTTGCTGTGTTGGTGGCTTTGAGCCCTCCAAGCAGAGTTTAAGAACAGGTTTTGCAGCCCCTTCAGCACCTCAGCAGGGAGAACATCTTGAATTATTAATTATTAATTATAATTATTAGTAACTGGCTTTTGGTTATGAGAATGGGGAGTCCTGAATCACACTGGCTTTGTCTGGAGGCAAGAATCCATCATGTCCATCTTTGTGTCCACAGCCCAGAGTAGAACTTTACAAAGGGAGAACTTCATTATGTGTTTATTGAGCTGAATAAAACCTTGCACCATTTAGAAGAATCTAAGAGAACCGTGAAATTCAAGGAATTATGGCCTGCACCATAGTTTCACTTCATGATTTTTAAATTAACCACATTAAATTCAGACAGTTATAAAGTAGACAAAAGACAAGAACGGGTTTTTGAAAAATTTTCATAAAATATTCTCTAGTGAATTGTGCATCAAAAGCAAGATAAAATCATTTATTAGGCTTTGGAAAATGCTTAATGTCCAATCATAAAATAGAAAATAAAATTTTAATGTGGTGAAATTAAAAAAACAACAACCAAAAGCAAGTAACATTTTGTGATTCAGCAAAGTGCCTTGTTTAAGGGTTTCATAGGCTCTGTCTTTGGGGGATGGGAAGTGGGTTCAGAGTCAGATAAAATGGAAAGTCTAGTTATGACCATAATTTAACAGAACAGGTGTTCTGAAAGCCAGACTTGGCCGGCAGATGTGGGATCAGTATTCACGTCACTGTGGCATCAAGTCTCATGAAGCATGTCTGGAGAGAACGTGTGCTGTTAGCAGTGAGCTCGCAGCCAGATTTCCCAGGTGGCTGGCTTCACTCGACAGGCAATGACTGGGGTCCTTGGGGTCACAGCCAGGCTTTCATTACGGGGACAACCCTGCACCGTGGGACCTGGAAGCTGGGTCAGGACCGTGAGATCAACCCCTGATGGCACTTGGTGAGTTGGCCACTGCCCAGGAAGATGCTCAAAGATGACCCAAGCCCAGGTTTGCAGCAGGTCACTCTCAAAGAACTGTCGGCTGAATGGAAAGGAACTCAGAAATCATGCTTGGGTTGTCCTGCTCGCCTTCCCTCACTGTGTTCCTCATGTCTTGGTGCTGACTGGGGACTGGCGGACGCTCCCATCAAACTTATTTATGGAACGACGTGTGCTAACAGTTTGCATCTGTTGTGCTGGTGAGCATGTATAAAACTACGTGAAGGTGAAGCTTTCCAATCACCTTCTGGTGGACAGAAATGAAAGTAATATTCCCTCAGTTTTGTAGTTTCATATAATTTATGGGCAATGAACTGCGTGATGATTGAGGGAATATGTTCAAAGACGAGGCTGTCATTTATATTCCAGAGGCCCAGAATAAGTGGTTCAGAATGCAGTGATGCTATTATATAGAGATATATGTGCACTTCCTACTTCTACAAAAAAACAAAATAACAATTATAAGTGAAAACAAGCAAGGCAGAGTAAAAGATCACAGAGGGGTCTCTGCCACCCCAGGATCAAAAGGAGCCAGATGCATGACCTGGCTCCAGAAAAAGCCAAAGTGACCCCACATTTATTGTCAGAGATACCCACCACTCAAGAGAGGTTCCTGGCACCAGAGCATGTGTGTTATAGAGCAATTGCAGTGTGTAACACAGAAGGATGCATTCTTAATGGCCCGTGAGTTTTTGTGAGTTTATCGTCTCTGTGCGATTTGGGGTGGTCATGTTTGAAGGACTTTGTTGCAAACTCTGCATGTAAAGCAATCTTGCAACGTGGCACTGAGGGCCTTTCTCACGTCGCTGTTGTAGGACAGATGGCCCAGTTATACAACATAAGCAGCTATGCCCTCTGCGAACCACTGAGTGACTTCAGGAAGACTGATCTTTGAATAGTGACTAACGGTGCTGGTGAAAAGGGCTTCTTTAAAAACTTTGCAAGGTTATTTTGGGTTTGGATTAAAGAGTCATCATTTTGTAGGTAAAAAGTGGTTCCCTACTAAATTTAGGAGGAACTGTGGCAATAGTGGATCTGGAGTGAATTGAGAAGTCTTACTTCAGAGTCTGTGGGGCTGGACAAGGCAGCGCAAAGATTCTAAGGGAAAAAGGCCAGAAGGGAGACAACTGTGAACAAGCAGGAGTGGAGAATTTTAGGTGATGGAAGCGAGGGGTTAATCTGATCTTTCTGGGCAAAGATTAACATCAAACTTACTTTTCTGCATGTTCTGTATTGTTTTCTTTAAGGGTGAACTAAAATAGTTTGAAATCTGAGTTTTAAGATCCAGGGAAGCTAACATAAACATTTAGATGCATGAATTATTCAGATCAGGGGGTGAAGACCATATTTACAATCATCTGTTGATTTTATATATGGTCATAAATATGATGTATATGTGGACTATATTGTATCTCACCCCTAGATTTATATCTCTTTTGTTTTTTATATCCAAGGAAGCTGATGGATGATGCTTACATTATCATTCACCTGATGGCAGATTTTATTATTATTGAAAATCTGCCTAACTCATTAACTGTGCTGTTGCAATAACAACTTTCCTTAACTGAATTCAGTAACAGAAAAAGCACAACTGTCATGGAGTTAAAAAAGTAAAGATATAAAATGTACTTTACTTGCGGCTATTTGGCGAAATCATGGTACACAGTAGCTACCTTGGGGGTCTGGTTAATAATCATTTAAACAAAGATCTCTCTGTTATTTCTGGACAGACGTACTGAACAAATTCAGTGGCAAATAATTACATGCATGGCAGCAAGGTTTCCTTTCTGTTGGTTCGGGGTACATGAAGCACTGACAGTGAGCCAGACCTGAAGGTTTCTCTTAATGATGATCATGTGGTTAACCAAACATAGTCACAATCCAACAAGAAAACGTATTACCAAAACATCAGTCTTTGGTTTTAAAATTCAGACTACATGGCAGTGTTTTTTGATGAGTGCATTTTAGTTCAGGAATTAAATAGGACAAGTATTAATTCACTTGATATAGGTGTATCACTGGTTTTCAGTTGGTCCATACCAGCTCTCTCAACAAGAATATAAAGCAGTACAGAATAAATATAGACAATGGAATCAGATAGCAAATGACTTCAGAAGGTTTGAGTATTCTGCAGTAAATGACAGTAATGATTCAACAGATATGCTTTCACTGTTTATGGAAGTATTTTCGTAATCCCATTCAGTTCAGTTCAGTCACTCAGTTGTGTCTGACTCATTGCGACCCTATGAATCGCAGCACGCCAGGCCTCCCTATCCATCACTAACTCCCGGAGTTCACTCAGACTCACATCCATCGAGTCAGTGATGCCATCCAGCCATCTCATCCTTCGTCATCCCCTTCTCTTCCTGCCCAAATCCCTCCCAGAATCAAAGTCTTTTCCAATGAGTCAACTCTTCGCATGAGGTGGCCAAAGTACTGGAGCTTCAGCTTCAGCATCATTCCTTCCAAAGAAATCCCAGGTTTGATCTCCTTCAGAATGGACTGGTTGGATCTCCTTGCAGTCCATGGGACTCTCAAGAGTCTTCTCCAACACCACAGTTCATCAATTCTTTGGCGCTCAGCCTTCTTCACAGTCCAACTCTCACATCCATACATGACCACAGGAAAACCCATAGCCTTGACTAGACGGACCTTAGTCGGCATAGTAATATCTCTGCTTTTGAATATGCTATCTAGGTTGGTATAACTTTTCTTCCAAGGAGTAAGTGTCTTCTAATTTCATGGCTGCAATCACCATCTGCAGTGATTTTGAAGCCCCCCCAAAATAAAGTCTGACACTGTTTCCACTGTTTCTCCATCTATTTCCCATGGAGTGATGGGACTGGATGCCATGATCTTCGTTTTCTGAATGTTGAGCTTTAAGCCAACTTTTTCACTCTCCTCTTTCACTTTCATCAAGCGGCTTTTTAGTTCCTCTCCACTTTCTGCCATAAGGGTGGTGTCATCTGCATATCTGAGGTTATTTATATTTCTCCCACCAATCTTGATTCCAGCTTGTGCTTCCTCTAGCCCAGCGTTTCTCAAATGTACTCTGCATAGAAGTTAAACAAGCAGGGTGACAATATACAGCCTTGACGTACTCCTTTTCCTATTTGGAACCAGTCTGTTGTTCCATGTCCAGTTCTAATTGTTGCTTCCTGACCTGCATATAGGTTTCTCAAGAGGCAGGTCAGGTGGTCTGGTATTCTCATCTCTTTCCAAATTTTCTACAGTTTATTGTGATCCATACAGTCAAAGGCTTTGGCATAGTCAATAAAGCAGAAATAGATATTTTTCTGGAACTCTCTTCTTTTTCATTCATATTAAATGTCATCAATTATCAAACTCTTAGAAAGAGATATATATTTCCTCAATATATTAAAAATATTTTTAAAAACCTACCGCAAATCTCCTGAATATGATAAAACTCTAGAAATTTATTCATTTAGTCAAGATCAACTTTTAATTGGATTTTACAGAAGAGACAAAGAAAAATAACAATGAACTACTGTCTTTTTTTTGTTTTGTTTGTTTTATTTTGAAGTCAGTAGGTCACGACAAAATTTGTTGGAAAAAAAAAAAAATAACAAGAGAAAGAGAAAAAGAAGAAATCAGCAGCCTAGGCAATGTTTTATAAGATTCAGAATGTGTGTAAAGACCGTCTAACACAGCCTGCCTAATGACTATATTCTTTTCAGTGCCTGTGTCTCTTTAACTAGCAAATGTTTTTCAGTCTTCTTTCTCAACTTTATAGCACATTGTTAAATGCTAGTCTTCTATTTGATATTCTCAAGCAGTTGTGTCAGCAGCACAACACTTCTCCTCTGAAAGCTTTTGAAGTCTTTGGCCTAAGATCTTAAATTAGTTTTGATTAAGAATGAACTTAATTTATTTGGGACTGGAAATTATTTAACTTCTACTATATAAACAGATGATCTGTAGAAGATGGAAACTGAATAATAGCATATGTTAAAAGATATTCAGTTCTCCTAATGATCAGGGAAATGCTTATTAAAACTACAATGAGATGCAATGCTATGCATATCAGGTTGTAATCCTTAAAACTATCAATTACAGTTTTAGAGTATTACTTACCATATCAAAAAATACCTATGGAAAAGATTTACATTTGATGTTCTGTGACATGCAGGTGCCCATATATTCTCTACAACTTTCTATATGTGCATTAAGTATTGCTGTTAATTATAGTTTTTGTAGCTTACATGCATTCATTTTAATGATTTAGTTATAAATATTATTTTAAATATGTCCATGAAATACTGTTAAATTTAAAGTTTCTAACATATAGATGGTATAACTGTATTTAAATACTGCACATACACAAGTAGCATATTGGGCACCTTCTGACCTGGGGAGTTCCTCTTTCAGTATCCTATTATTTTGCCTTTTCATACTGTCCATTATCTGTATAATAAATTTTGGTGATGATATTTAGACAACAGCATATTTTAGAGATTCTAAAGTATGTCCCACAGATCCTAGTTTGTATCCCAAATCCTTACATGGTGAAAACTATTTAAAAATCTTATTTGTATGTCACTTGTTTTTTCACTGTGTTGGCAGCTGTTCCAATGATGCCAAGTAAGGGCTAGAGTCTCAGGACAAGTCAAGACAGCAGTGCCCCATGAAAAGATGCTCATGATCACCAGTTAAGAGAAATGAGAATCAAAACCACAGTGAGGTACCATCTCACACCACTTAGAACAGCCATCACTAAAATGTTGACAAATAGTAAATGCTGGGGTGTGGATAAAAGCGAATCCTCTCACACTGGCAGAGAAATGTAAATTGGTGCAGCCACTGTCACGAAGAATATGGAGGTTTCTCAGAAAACTAAAAATAGAACTAGCACACCATCGAGCAATTCCACTGTTCAGTATGCATCTGAAAAAAGTGAAAACACTAATTCAAAAAGACATATATACCCCACTGCCCATGCACTCACAGCGGCACTATTTACAGTAGTCAAGATACAGAAACTACCTAAATGTCCATCAATAGATGGATGGATAAAGAATGTGTGTGTGTGTGTGCATGTGTGTGTGTATACACATACGTGCAATGAAATACTACTCAGCCATTAAAAAGAATAAAATTTTGCCATTTACAACAACATGGGAGACCTTGG